>CAJQZJ010004381.1:17990231-18010660 GCA_907164525.1 Lophiomys imhausi | reverse complement strand
TGTGTGTGTGTGTGTGTGTGTGTGTGTGTGTGTGTGTGTGTGTGTGTCTTGTCTACAGTGAAGGAGCTCCTTAGCTACAAGCTGCCATATATATTGTCCGAACAAAACATATGGGACCCCAATCATGGGCCAAATCCTCTGAAACCATGAGGCAGACACAAGAAATCCTTCCTCCTGTACATTGTCCCCTCAGACATTTCTATCATTATCATCATCATAACAACAACAATAATAAACAGCTAGATAATACAATCACAATGAGGGTCCTTTTTAGTTTCAAAAATTAAGCTAGAATACATTTTATTTTTCTGTAAGTAACTTGATCTTTTTATAACCTAGTGACTAATGAATGATACAGCAACGTGTTGCAGCTATGTCCTGGCCAGATTCCCGGTGGTGCTAGCAGGTTTGTGGTGATCTGGTTCTACTTTGACAACCAGTGGAAGAAGTTTCATGTCTCAATTCCAAGTCTCTGAAACAGCGAGATATGGTTTTTCTAACCCATACTGAGAACAGTCAGGCATTTGGGAAATACACACAACCAAATTTTTGCAATTAAAAAAAATTTTGTAAAGCATTCCAACTTTTTGAAATAAGTGACAATCTAATCCAGTCACTTCATTCCAAGAAAAGCATCATCTAAACTCAGAGCGCTATGTCACACATACTATATCAACCCACTTTGTAGCTGAAACCTGGCTTTACTTGCCTTATTGGGAAAGTCTGCTATTGAAAGGAAGTCTATAAATGATTGTGAAGGAAGAATGGCCAAGAATGAGGCTGTCTTGGAGGTTCCTTACCGAATTAGACATTTCTTTGTCCTTCGTTGTGTTGAGACTGCAGACACACATAGCTAACATCCACTCACATAGAACATTCATTCACATGGAAGTCAGCCAGAAACAAACAGGAAACCCTCTTCCAGGAAACACATGGGGAGGCATGAGGAGAAGAAGAAACAATTCACGGATAACCAAATCTTAGAATGAGGGGACTGTACTCATCTCATTCTTAAACTAAGTTCTGGGTTGTTGTTTTTTTTTTTTCCTTAAACCAAATCGAGTTTAAACTTATCTCTCCCCCAGTAATACAAGCGAGGTAGTATGGGCAGGTACAATGCTTGCCGTATGTCAGTTATGACACAGGCAACGATAAGTAAAAGAGAAGGTTGATGGAGAGCTAATGTTGATATAAAAATATTTGAATAATCTCTGTTTACTGAAGACTGAGTTTGGAGGCAAGAAGCCATTGCTTTTTGTGTTAAGCAGTAGCTCCAATTGGTGGTTGTTTAGAGAGTCAGGTCATTGTTTACATTGATGACCCTGAGACAAAAGTCCCCTGCTACACGCTGGGAATATGTCATTTCATTTGACAGCAAATACAGCATCTTTTATTAGCTCTCTGATCTTATCATACAAGTATTGGTTTCAAAAGATTCTGGGTTGATGAACAGGAAGTTTTAAAGCAAGTGGAGCTCAGGAAAGTCCCATTTCCAAAAGATATATTATGCCAAATTGGGGGTGGAGAGGGACACACTACAGAATCTCTTGCCTAGAGCTTGTTTTTCTAGAAATTATGAAAGTCCTTGCTTTGTGATGTTTCAATTGGGGAATTGAGATAAGAGGAAAAATAAAAATCTACCCTGCGGTTGTCTGCATCAACAAAACAAGGTCGGATATGTTGTCACCTCAGCTAATGTTTCTGATGATATGAGAGTCGAGTTTGGATGTCTCTGATAGAATACAGCAAGCCCTCACCATGGAGCTTTACTGTACACAATAGGTCACGTCACCACCTACGGTCCCCATTACTACTGATATGCTGTAAAGGGACTTCTTTTTCTGCCCAAGAAAGGAAATATCACAGCTTTGGCAAAGAATTGAAGGTAGAGTGACTAACAGCGTGTTTATAGGAACCTCAAAGGAAACACCCAAAGCCTGACGGCTGTTGCCTGCCTCATCATCCCCTGAAACTCCCATTGCATCAGCATGCTATTTAGAAAGTTAAGCAAGACCCAGCACACAGAGAGCAGCTGGTACTTTTGCTATTATTCTAAAACACAGCCTCTGATGAAGGTGCTGAATGGTATTCCCATTTGCATAAGTGAAGAAACACAAGTCAGCAGAGGTTGACTTCCTTGTCGATTGCCATCAGAAGAAACACAATCAGAAGTTAGGCTCAGGTAAGTTACACCTGGGAGTTAAACATTAAACTGGGGGTCAGATGGGGGAGCAAGGAGAGCATCCTGACCTTCTAATTAAGTCCAGTCTTACCTAGGTACAAGGGACACTGTTGTAACAATAGCTGGGAGCATGAGAACTTGTGCTTCATTTCATACTGAAATCCCTTTTTTTTCCTTTTCAAGCCCCCCCCCACACACACACATAGGAAACAATGACGGGCAGAGAAAAGTAAAACAGAGAAATCCATGGGTCTAACCTCCTAAACCTTGTTTAATAAGACCATTTAACAATTTGTAACCAATCCCACTAAATAACAAACAACATCTATAACCCATCAAGTGATCAAAAAAAAAAAAAAATCACCCACCCCACCTTCTGTGAACGGGACTTCATTCTCTTAAAATTGTTCCCTGCTGATTTGGTACGTAGGAAACCTGTTTGGGGGACCAAATAAGAATGGAAAAATGGTTAAGCAAGTTAATAGCAACATTTATTGTCCATTCTTTTTGTGCTCAGCTATTTAAATGTCCTGAGAAGTTTGTAGTCTGAAGCTGAACTTTGGATGGGAAAGAATAATTTCCAGCTAATCTCCTTACCTCTAGAAAGCATTAATAAAGAGCAATCCTGATACCTAAACCCAAGATCCCAGAGGAAGTTGGGTGTGGAGCCAGACACCTGCGATCTCAGCACTTTGAAGACAGGAATTCAGGGACAGCCTGAACTACACGAGATACTGTCTAAAAACTAAAATCCTCGTGTTCCCCTTGGAAAAACTGGTAAACAATGGTAAGAAACATCTTTTCAACTCCAGAGGAGCACAGAAATGGAACTGACCTGAGAAGCCTTCTGACAAGCCTCTAATGTTTTCAGTCCCACTTCCATGACATAAATAAATTGTTCATATGTAGAGTGCACACTGTGATGATCCCACACACGTGCACAATGTATAACAATCAAAGTCAGGGAAGCAGCATTTCCATCACTTTACCTGTTTACCATTTATTTGCATAAGAAACTTGCCAAATCCTCTCTTGTAAATTCTTCATAAAACATACAATAAATGTTTTGAACTAAAGCTGCTATAGAACATTAGAGATAATTCCTCCTCTCTAGATATGTGTGGGTGCCCATTATTAACCTGCCTGTGTGACTCCTCCATTACCTCTGACTTCACTGACCACTATTCTATTCTCTATTCTCATAAAACCAACTATTCAGGCTTCCATATATGAATAAGATCATGTGATATTTGTCTTTCCAAACCTGGTTTATTTCACTCAGTGCCCTCCAGTTCCACCCATGTCAACATAAGTGACAAGATGTCATTCCTTTGTGGCTGAGTGATATTCTGTTATGTGAGTTTTCTTTTCCCATTTGTCTGCTTATAGACACCTTTTCTGATGTCATGAACTTGGCTATTGTGAAGAAGCTACAACAAACCAGAGACCATAGCTACCCCTTTAATTTGTCCTTTGGTTATGCAAACAGGAGAAGGCTAGGGGGAGCATATGGACAGTTCTATCTTTAGTTTTGAGTCTTCTACCTGAGAGAGATTCTGATTCTATTTTCCCTTAGTGCACACTTGTGTTTTCTCATTTGTATGCTAAAGGTGCAAGTGGGAAAATAAATAACCACAAGAAAATCAGGAAGGCACAGTGCAAAATTTTGAAAGCTAGGTAGAATCTTCTTGAATAATTAGAATCTTCTTGAACAATCTACCTGCATTTTGAAAGCTTATTATCTTAGCCTCCAAATAAAAAAAAAAAAACTGTCTTATTTTCTGAAACAAATGCAATTAATTTTGAAACCATAAAACGGACTTGAAGCAATTTCAAAGCCTTGACAAGTTTAACTAAACTCCTTCAAACTATTCTGTCACCCAAAGGGCATACAAGAAGAACTGGGGAACAGAGTGTGCATAAATGATTCATTAAGTAAGTGGAACTGGCAAGAGCTTTAATCCACTACCTTACAGCACTAGGCACGCCCTCCAAACAACACGGGGGATAAATAGGAACAACATGGTGAGGTTTCAGCTCATGCAACACATCTGTTCACTTAGTTGGGTCTTGTTTTAGATTTAGGCATAATAAGTTTTGATTGTCTTTATGTACAGTGACAGCGGGGTAATGAATGCTTTTTGAACATGAATTGTATAAATACATAGACATGTTGATTTGAGAAGAGAAAACAAAGCATGTGAAAATTGGCAAAATACCCATTTCAAGAATTATAGATAGTCTCCTTAAGAAAAGAAGACAGGCACTCAGCTGGCAGACCACCCACAAAACGCCATTAAAACCTAAACAACATGAAAAGAGACAATGTACCCAGCCAGGGCAGTCCCTGAAAGTATTAACTTTAAAAGGCCTTCAGTTTAAACCAGTGGCCTTGAACTGTTTCCTGAAAATGCAGACTCCTTCTGTGTATGCAGTAGACATGAAATGCACTGGAGAAATGGGAAAGGTTAATAAAACCACTAATAACAATAGCTTCTGTTGCCTGCGTGACACCATCTAGAAATGATAGGGAAGTGTCAGGCATGTCATTTCATCATCATTCCAGCAAAATAAATACCAAGTGCACATGTATCAAAAAAAAAAAAAGCACACTGACTGTGTCAGAAAACGTCACACAGCAAGAACCAAATTGAGGCTCATCTGAGTCAAAGACATATGGCCACTTCACTGCCATGTCCTGAATTAAGGATTCCTTCCTAGTGTGGGTCCAACTGATATGCAGTGAACCAAATTCATTACTAACAATAAAAAAGAGATCTCATATTCCTGAACTAAAGACTATGCTCTCAGAAGAAAACTCAATGACACAATCTTCTAAGGAAATAAATAAACAATTACAGTGAGCAAATATAAAAGAAACAAGATGATAAAACTCCAACAATAATTCAAAATAAACCTGTCTTAAGCAATGATGGAGTACTGGATAATTCCATTCTCTCTCTCTCTCTCTCTCTCTCTCTCTCTCTCTCATTTTTCTCTTTTCCCATCTTGTACTTCATACTGCAGTGACTCACAAGCTACTTCATTTGTGTTGTTAACTTCATTTCCTTTTATGGGTGTGTATAGCTCTCCACAATGAGATGGGAGGGATCCAAATATTCTTTTAGAATCTTGCTACATCTCATTCACCCGCACACATTGCATTTAACTAACCCATGGTTTATTTCAGGGCAATAGAGTCACAAAATGTGGCAAACATTAGCATAATATTTATTAGCACCTTGGGTGCCTTTGAGATCTTCTGTATTTTCAGGAAAAAAAAAAGTTGCCACCAATACTTCACAAGAGAACTTATCCTTCTTCTGTCTACAGGAAGATCACACAGTCACATGTGCAGGTGAAGCCTGCATTTACATGGGAAGATAAGTTACTTGAAGGCGTATTTCATTTTGATTTCCATCACACATGAACTCACTTCAGACACTCTAAGTAGTGTAACAGATCTGCCTTTAACCAGGAAAGACCACAACTGCCTCAGAGGGAATATGGTGGATGAGGGTGAAGACAACTTGAAGACTCAATTAGGGCCAGGGGTTGGGGTAACAGGGTGAGTGGGAAAAGAGGCAGGGGTGAGTTGGAGAGTTGTAGCTGGGACCCCAGATTCCATCCCCAGAGGTGAAGAGAACAAAAAAAAAAAGAATTAATCGGAACCACAAGAGAAAAAAAATAGTAAAACTAGAAAGGATGAGGCAGAGTGGGCCAAAACATTAAGAAATAGATGTTGAGTTGAGAGTTTAGGGTGGTCTAATAACATTTATTAAATGACTGGAAGAATGAATGTGTAATATCTGAGCCCAAGCACAATGCGAACTGGAGGCTACACGTGTTTAATGGCAAGATAGTAAAGATGGGGAGAAGCTCAGAGTTAAGATCCACTTAAGAGATATAGAATTAAGCTGAAACAGCCAAGTATTTTTGAGAACTCTGTTCAGAAACACTGAATGCTGTGTTGCATTACCTTTGAGAACTCCCAAACAGCTCAGATCCATGCTGGCTACCAACCAAGGCTTTGGAAAGTGGGCACCCTATGGATCCCTGCATCTCCCAGGCAGCTTTAGGAGAATGGGTTTCAACAAGGTAGCAAACATAGCAACCATCTCCATGTATGAACTCTGAAGTTCCCACATGTCCCAGAAGTAGTATATGAGTCTCTCTGGTCAGGCAGCTGCATGGGAAGGGGGCTCAACATGTAGCAAACACACCAACCATCTCCACTCATGAACTCTGAAGCTTCCACATCACATGGAGATAGTATGTATGTGAGCCTCTCTACTCCCAGATGTACAGTGGGCTGTTGACTATCTGAGTTGGGTTGAGAAGACACAGTGTTCACCACAGCTAGATGGCAGCTAGCTTCTTCAGAGGATGCCAGATGCACCAGCTGCTGGTGACCACAGGAGAACCAGAGAGGCTCTGCACTGTGATCTTCAAATGCTGCCTGGTTTCTAAAGTCACAGGCTCCAAATAAGGCAGGAGGTAACACATTTGCAAAGAAAAATCAGAAAACAAGCATAGCTAGATACCCAACTGTATCAAGAGACACTAAGGCTCTTTTCCTCTTCCAATTGTCATTATGCTCTTGTGTTTTACAGAGTCAGAGTACATGCTTAAGTATAACTAACTAATCAACAAGTCAGTCCAATTTCCACCTCACTGCCACATAAAAAGTATATTTGATTTCACCTAGGCTGTGATTATAGGACTCTTTTGCCTGGGTGTTCCATTCATCTGTGGAAGTAACATATTTTAAATCACCATCATCCAGATTAAGAAAAAAGTTAACAGTACAATCCTTCACTGTCTATCAACATTTAAGAACTCACAGAATTTGAAGAGGCCAGAGAAAAATACAAGGTCTTTTGTTCAGAATTACTGAGAATTTAAAGGTGGAAACAACAGAACCATAAACCATGCCCAGAGTCCTGAACTCAGAGCCTTATGTCACGGCTCACACCTCCATAAACATGTTCTAAAAAAAAAACCTCTGCCATCACCGAGAGACTGTTACGTTGAATTTTCTAAATATAGATTTTTCAGATTTAAAAGGCTTTCCTACATATATGCTGAGTAAATACAACATGTTTAAGAATTGTGAACATGCTATAAATACAACATCATGATTTTAGAGTCATGTGTTCCAATCTTCAAATTGTCATTTGTTCACTTTGACTATATTATACAAGTATGCGACAAGGCATTGAAGTATGTCCCCACTAAAGAACATGTAAATTGCATCTGATTTTCTTGTTTCTTTATATAAAAACAAAAACAAAACAAAACAAAAACAATACTTCTGAAGACATTTTTAGACATGTCTCTTGGTAAATGTACACAAAATTCCTTGATTTAGGTGTGTTTCTTGTAAGCAGCCACAGACAAATTTGACAATCTGCCTTGTTCCTGGTGAAAATGAACCATTTACACTTAGTGTAACCACTGACTTTGACTCATTCTTATTGTCTTGTTCTCTTTCACCCACGTTGTGCTGCTTCTTGATTTTGTTCCTAAGTTATCTTGTTATCACTGGGTCACTTCAGCTTTAATTGAATTATTTTCTCTCTGTTCTTGGAAATTTAGTGTTCCTACCTATCAAAGTGTCCACCCAGTCAAAGTAGAAACCATGAAGTACTTAACCCTTGTCTCTCACCTCTAAACTTCACAAATATTATCATTCAGCATTTCAGTTCTACTTTATTTTGCCTCATTACCTTTACTGCCACCGTTACAAATGTAAATATGATAACATACTTAATGTAAGTATAATAAATATAGATTTCAGTCATTCATCTTTTTAAAAATAAACTATATTTCCCAACTCTAACAACTCAATATCTATTACCAGCTCTGAAAACATATCGTGTTAACTTTCTTCATTATGTCTGCTGTCTCCTTCTAGGACTCAAATGCACTTTATATTCTAGTGCGTATAGTCAATCTCTTTGGTCCGTGGGCTGTATTTTTCATGTTTATCTTCCTTCTTTACTGATTCTCTCTTTGTCAGTCTCTAATTATTGCTAAATCATTCATAATTTGTCATTGTAACAAGTATACTTTTCTTTTTAGGGTTTTCTTTTTAGGTTATTGTTTGTTTAGAGCCTGAATTAGTCTAAAAATAAAAGAGAGAGATATTTACTTTGCCAAACTCCATCCACTTTGTACTCCATTCAAACAGTTCCAGGACAACACACATCAATCCATACTGATAAAAAGTCTTTTGTCTCAGAAGATAACCCTGAGTGGGGCCGATCCTACCCAGTGTGTTAGGATGGCCTGTAACTCTTTTGTTCCTGCTTTTACTTGTAAGTAGTCAATAAAATAAGACTGTCTTAAATTGAGCCAATAGTAAAAGGAAAAATGAACCAGTCTTTGGTGAGGTCTGGCTATGCAAAATAGATGCTTGAAGATGCTGATGTAAATTAAGGAGATGAATAAAGTGGAGGAAATGGGGGAATTAGAAACAATGGAGCTGAGTAATGATGGACTATTGACTCAGTCTCAGTGTCTTGGGAATCAAAAAAATGTATGATGAGGCCATCAAATTGAAAATCATCAGGCATGGGCTTTCTTAGGGAACTCTGTGTTCTCATGGATTACATGCATGTGTATCTTAGAATCTATTTTACACATATGGCATATATATTGTAAATATGAAATACAGGATATACCACATCATTTTTTATATTTAATGTCATTGTACACACACTGTGAACATGGTTGAGATACAACTTGCCAATTACATTTTTAGCACTCATACCAAAAAAAAAGAAAAATGAATATTCTACAAGAAGCCTAAAGGGATTGCTTTTTCATTCCTTCACTGAGAAAAGAAGGCTGTTGTCTGGAAAGGCAGTTGAAGGAGATCGGGTGTTGTAAAGAACCATCAGGCTTATTATTTGTGACATAAACAGAAACTTTTTAAGTAGATTATGTTCTGACATAAAGGGCTCCAGTTAAGACACCAGATGCGAGGCAGAGACATGGACAGCTGCTGCAGGCTTGAAGCCATGCTTGCTGCTCAGCGGTTCACCAAAATGTTTAGATCTACTTTACTACTTTCAAACTCTCTGCAGACAAGTGGCAGGGATGTGTTCCAGGCCTAGAAAATGGCTTTGGAACAATCAAAGGTCCATGTGAAAGCCAATCAAAGGTCCATGTGAAAGCCAGGAAGTGCTGAGCAGGCAGGCCCTGGTTCCACTTCATACTGCAGTGAAGCCTTCCCAGGAAAAACTATGGTGTTACTGAAGGAAAAATGGACAGTCAACCTAGGAGAGAAATGAAAAGGTTAAACTAGAATAAAATCACCAAAAGAGTTACAGCACCGGTCTCTGGAGAATCAATAAGCGATTAGGTTTCCAGAGAATATGAATCCTGCTTGCCAGAGAGAGTCAAGGAGACCAATTCATTTCTGGTATTATTCTCTCTGCCTTAGTCTTTGCTAACCCAGAGTCCAGCCATTCTGCACACTGAGGTAAGCTGCCATCATCCATAAAGTCATCTCTCATTAAGTATTCCAAGCGATTGGGACTCATCTCCAATCATAGGTGCATGGCTACACTGAAAGGCGGACATATGATGCTGGTTACTTTCTGTCAACTTGACAGAAACCAAGACATGTCGAGGAAGTGGGAAGCTCTACAGAGGAACAGTCTCCATCAGACTTGCCCATGGGCATGTCTGTGGGACATTTTCTTAATTGTCAATTGATGTAGAAGTGTCTAACCTGATGTGTGTGGTGCCATCCCTCGGCAGAGGACCTGGTTGTGTCAGGGGAAGTGAGCCAATAGGTCATGTTTCTCCTTGGTCCCTGCTTCAGTCCCTGCTTCCAGATCCCTGTCTGAGCTTCTGTCCTATCTTCCTTCAATAATGGGAACCTGTAAGCCATATAAACCTGGTCTTCCCTTAGTTGCTTTTGGTCATGCTATTTTACCACCACAACAGGAAAGCAAACTAGAATCCACAGGAGAGGATAAGCATCCTAAATGTTGTGGCCCTTGTTTCTCATCCCTCTTCACTTGACCCTCTTCACTTCACATAACGATGCTACTCAGAAAACACCATGGGGATAACTAAACTTGCTGACACGCTACATCTCACTTATACTTTCAACAATTCGATGATGTCACTAAAAAAGCCCACTGCCCCTGTCAGCTCGTTGTACATTTCGCGACTAGGAGGGAGTCCATAAATAATGAGTACATTTTTATTTTTGATGAAGACCACAGCTCAAAGATATTTTCAAGTTTACACATTTAAGAAACTAGACCTTATTTCTAAGGGATCCCTCTATGGTTGGGACTGCTTCTCAGAGTCAGCCTCTTTTTTTACATACACAAGCATGAACACAATCATACATGTTTGCACACATGCTGGTATGTGCTCACCCACAAATACTTTCCTATTCACATGCATACAGTATTTACATTGTCACACATACAAGATACACACTCAAGACACACCTGACCACCTTGATTAAAAATATCTGGCATGCTGCAGTGGGATGACAAACCAATAAAAACCAGATTGCAATGCAACTATAAATCAGGTGGGGTTTGGGATTTATAGAAATATTTAAGAAAAATTTTTAAGAAATATACATCATTATCTTGTGAGGTGACTAAAGTAAACTATGATAAAAAGAAGCAGATCAGCCCTGAAATCATATCCATACAAGTAATATTACCCTTACTATACAGGCTATATTTATAGATAGTCATGAATTTGAGAAAGAACAGGGATGATATATCGGAGGGATTGGAGGGAGAAAAAGGGACGGGGAAATGAGGTAATTATATTTTAACTTCAATTTTAAATTTTTTGATAAAAGTATCTTTTTATTTCTCAATGTTGTGCTGTGTTTTTCTGGGGATATTTACTTAAATGAAGAAAAAGAACAAAATATAACCCACAACCAACCTGGAAAAAAATCATGCAAGTCAAAGGAAACCTGAGGGTGTCTAGCACCCTGCCCCCTGGAGCCATCTGAGAGAGCTCTGCTTCCTCACCCCTGAGCTTCACACCTGTGGTGATCATGAGTGGTGGGTACTTACCTCAGAATGTCCCTCCATAATCTCTAAGATCTCCAGGTCTCCAGACCTCAGTCACAGTAAACTGCTGCTCAACCTCTAGACCACTAACTAGTCACCCTAAGTAAAAGAAGAAGTTGCTCCCTTTACATCCTCAGGTACCTACAGCTTCTGTTGATGACACACATCATATTTACATGAAAAAAAAATGTACCTTGTGGAAGCTTACCATAGTTTTCTCATGAGATTCTCCAGTTACTGTTGCCCTATGTGATAATAAACAATGGATTAAAAAATATGTTAGCTGAGAGTTGCTATTGAAATCATTCTATCTGGCTTATCGTGGTCTTTGAGTTAGCTGAGAAGGAGCTAGGCATGGGTCATTAGTGAGGTCAGAGGGAGAGACAATGGCATGAGAGGATCATCAACCTCAAGTCCAAACTCTACCTTCTTAGGTGGCATTCTCAGGCCACCTGTATGTGGTTATATTTCAAGAAATTAATTCAAGTTCCAAAGAAAGGCCAACCATTCCAGATTTCTTATACTAATCAAAATATTTCAGAAGTAGGGAGATCACTCAGTGACTATAATGTAAGCCAGAATAAACTCTTCATTCCATAAGTTGGTTTTGGTCATGGTGTCTTATCACAGCAACAAAAACTAACTAATACAACTGGTAAGTACATGAAAAGATGTGTAATTTCACTGCCTGCCAAACAAACACAAGAGAGACCACAGAATGACAGTGTGCACACATTGGTATTAGCTGAAAACCAGTGCTGGCAAGGCAGTAGAGGAACAAAAACTCCAACACAATGTCTGAAAGAACATAGATGGGATAAATGCTTTGGATAACAACTCAACCATTGCTTGAAATGCAACTGTAATGTTTACTTTTCTCGTTGCTGTAGAATGCCTCACAAAATCAGTTTAAGGGAGGAGGGATTTGGTTTGTCCCACAATTTGAAGAGATACCATCCATCATGGTAGGGAAAACATAATGGCAGAAAGCTCCATGGTGGTGGGAATGTGTGGCTACGTCACCTCCTTACATCTCTGGGCAAGAGGAAGTATGGACGAAGCAGGACAACCAGAGTGAGTAACCTCTAAACCTTAAGACCCAACCCTCAGACATCATTTTTTTTCATTCCAGCCAATCCCTACCTCCCAAAGGGTCTACAACTTCCCAAACCAGCATCACAGCTGAGAAGCACACATCCACACATGACAGCCTGTGGGTGACATTTTTACATTCAAATCTTAACAATCCGTGTGCCATGCAATCTCTCCATGCTGGTAATAGCCACTGATTCGTGAGAAAACAAATCAGCAATCTGACTTCAAGAACTGTGAGAGCATTCACAGAACCTCTGTTTCTAATCATAAAAGATGGGAGAAAACATATCCATATAATGTTCTACAATGAAGAGAGATGAATTATTAATGCACGCAATAATGTGGATGAATCTGAAAACTGCTCTGTTCAGTGAAAGAAACCAGTCAAAGATAAAAGAGACTGGGAGATGCCACTGATAAAACGCTCTAGAAAGTAAATAGGAACTAACATGTGCTGATGGGAAACTCTGTACTGAGGGGTGAGTAAATCAACATGTATTTCCAAGAGACACATTAGCATCTGACAGAAACATTTGCTATCTTGATTCAACGATGGCTTTAAAAGTGTTCATGGCTGCAGTCGCAGTTCAGTGGTAGAGAGTTTGCCTGGCACAAGCAAGGCCCCAGGTTCGATTCCTAACCCAACCACATCAAAACAAAGAGTGGGCGTGTGTAAACTTAAAATAAATGTAGTTTTTTTCGGGTCAGTTATAATTCAACTGAACAAGAAAGGGATGATTTTATGGAAACAAATGCAATCTGCCCCCTAAAAATCAGGAGAGAAGATATAATTCATCTCACAAGTGCTATTACTACAAAGTAATAACAAAAGGTATTTGTTTTTACTTGTTTGTTTTATTTGTTGTGAGTTCGGTCATGATGTGAGGCAATCTGCATGAAGTTATATGTTGCAGGGACAGCCAGCCCATAGCGTAGTTGTGTTTGGGAACCGGTGTAACTGGTGCATCTTGCCATTCAGGACAGGATGTAAAACAGCACACATACATATACATGCTCACAAAACTTTAATTACACAACCCATTCCAAGCAAAATCCCCCTCACCACTGCTTCATTCTGTCATGCTGTGAGTCCTAGCTTTATTTGATGCACTTATAATTTTGGTAGAAACATAGTTGATTTTATTTTAAAGAAAGTGATATGCCTTTGTACTATGAGCTACTTGAGCTGGTCTTTATATTAATTCTTCAACTAATGCATAATGTAACTAACGCTACTAACATTTAGAAATTTTGGAAATGCATTATTTCCAAACTCCTTTATATTTTGTGAATAGAGAACCCCAAACTGGTACAAACTGATGTTAAACTAGTGTGGGAGATGTGGTAAACGTAAAGCAGCACACACGGGAGTCCAGTGTGACCTGTCCAAGCTAACTCAAACAAGAAATGGATGTAATGTTATTTGAGCCATAGTGTGAAGCTATAATAATAATATTAATAATGAATTGTTATTTCTCCTATTGGGTCACTCCGGATATCTTTACTTTTTCTGAAAACAAAACAAAACCAAAATCTACAAGACTTCAGTTCCTAAGTTAGAGTTAAAAAGCACAGCTGTCATTCACACTCGATTGTGACGGTGTTGTATCTACTGTGGCTCTCACATCCAGACTCCATGTGGCCTTGGGAGGACCTGACCAACTCCTACAGCATCAGGCTCCTTCAGCAGAAATGGAAGAATGTGTGAAATAAATATTTTCAAAGACAGTTTGCCTTCTTCTAGCCCACTATCATTCCTGGGCTATGATGCAAATGATGCTGTAATTCAGACCAAATTATAACATAAATGAAGCTAAAGAAATAAAGAAGGTTAGAATGAAGGAAAAAGAAAAGTCCATTGTATAAAGGAACAAGAACCAAGATGAACCAAACAAAACTCTTAAATTGAAAAGAATAATGAGAGTGGAAGAAACAGTCTGCCCCCAGGGAAGAGAACACCAATTATTACCCAATACCAACTGGTCAGCCCTAAAAACATATACATACTAGTAACATTATGCAGATTGATCAAGTTGTATTTACATATTTAGAAATAGGCACACACATGCAGAGAGATATATACATATGCATCAATATCTGTGTATGTAACAACAATTAAAGAAAAAGAGGACATGGATTTAAAAGAGAACACAGTGAGGAAATTCTTGGGAGGACTTAGGAAAAGCAAAGAAAAGAGGAGCTACGCTTGATATTATCATATCAAAAAACTAAAAAATTATTTAAAAAAAAAAGCAAACAAACTAGGTATGGTAGGACATGTCTATAATCTCAGCACTGGGGAAAGATGAAAGACTGAAGATAACATGGACTTTCTCTCAAGCACCTGAGCAGCCACAGCTACATAGCAAGATCCTGTGGCCAATAATAGTAAAGCAAGCAATCCAGGCACAAAGGTAGGAGATGAATACATGAAGCATGTAAAGGTAGGAGCATGGAGGTCAAGGAAAGAGACTCAAACAAGTACAAGGAAATTATTCTGAGTATTTTTGCAAATGGAAGACATGACAGATAAAATAAAACCTTTCTTTCTCTATCCAGAGATACAACCCTCTTATCATCCTGTGATCTTAATGAAGGCATGTGGCCCCTGCTTAGTCTCAATGTTTCTCCTGGAACAACAAGAGGAGCTCAAGAGCTGTCCTGCCCCATCTCCCATCTGTGCCCCTTCCTGTCTATCGAAGACCCTTCCACTCACCATCTTTAGGTTCCCTCTTCCCAGCCTTCCTTTGTTTCTTGACCCTGTCAAGCTCTGTCTTTCCTCAGATCTCAGCCCTCACTTACCACACTACACCTATACATGATGTTCCTCCTGTCTCACACCTCCCTGGCCTTAATGTCAACAGTCAACATGTAGATATCAGCTCAAGTTTCTGTCTTCTGACCACATAAGCCAAACTTCTCAGACTCAGCCCTTTCTCTTTCCTTGTAGTATTTCTGGAAATCTTTTCTGTTTTATTAGTTTGCTTTTATGATTTTTACTTTTTATTATTCACTTGTACTTTATTTCCTGAACCAGGAACTCAGATTAGTAAACCCATGAAAATGAGAAGCATACCTTTCAGATCAGGAACACAGACTTTGCTACCTAATAAGGGGACAATTTGCCCTAGGAGTGCTACCATGTTGGCCCCCAGTGCAAGAGGAAGCTCTTAGCCCATATATGACTGTTGAGCTGAGAGGGGCTGACATGTAGGGACACTCCACATCAGAGGAGTGGGAAGGGTGGGAGAGGAGGAGAGGGTAGGAAGGGTGGAATGAGGGCACTGTGATGGAGATAAAATTTGAAGTAATAAATAAACAAAACAAGAAAAAAAGAAAAACATACCTTTCAGGCTTACCCACCCAAGATCAGCACTCTACAAATCATAGGCCCTGATACTATGAGGTCTAGACTGAAAGTAAAGCCTTGTCATGGGTCCTCTTCATCAAGCCTCTTGGTTGCTATAGCAATTGCTTTGGTTTAATCTCCATTCTGATTTTTATGCACTAGACAATCCTCCTGACTTCTGGGTTCTCAATGACCTTCCTTCTATCCATGTTCCCCATGCTAGTAGGAATCTTTCTTGGGAATTTCTAAGAATGATCATACCATCCAGGTAACACATATGAAAGGGGAAACCTAATTCAGGATTGTGTGATCTGGGGATATGATCATTTTCTTTCTGTCTTGAGGATCCACTAAACTGTAAATCAATGAAAACAGAATAGTCCAGCATTATCAAAAGATAACTAAGTTCAAACGTAGTGAAGGAAAGCAGGAAATGTAAACAGGTTCAGGTTGTCAGCAAAAGAGGCTGTTAAGCTCAATTATGAATCTGAATATACAGAAATTTGGAAGTTATTTTGAAGTTTAAAATATCTGAGTTACTTTATCTTTGGTAAGCCGAGTCCTTAAAAGGACCTAAATACATTGATTATGATTTACTCATCCTGTATAAACCCCTCCCTATGAGTCTGTGACAGTGATGAGCTATCCCTCTTACAAATATATTGAGTTACAAGGCAAAGGTTTTCACAGTTTCAAGTCCCTAATCCATCAGCTTTATACAAAGCAAATAAAGACCTAGTCACATGGACACTGATAGAGTTGTGTGGTCAGAGATTGGAGACCCCAGAGAGGCCTACAGCAGTAACATTTGCTTCCCTCTGAAACAGCAAACATGTAGAGAAGGCTGTGAGTTAGGAACTAGCAGGAGGCCTGTGAGAGCAGAGGGTCACAGTCCTGCAACCACAAGGAACAGGATTCTGCAACAACCTGTGAGTTAGAACAGGACTTAGCTGTGGCGAGCCACAAAACTGTGGTGAGCCGCAACCCTAAGATGGCGCCTGGCTTGATGCCAGAAAGCTCAAGCTTAGCTGTAAACAAGCCTTAGTTGGTAGCAGCTGCCTAGCCCGGTGTGCTTCCTCCTTTTGTGAGCCTATCTTGGATCACCAGGTGGCATGATCTGATTGGGTTTGAGTAGGCATATAAGGGTTTGGGGGAGGAGAAGCAGAGACACAAGCAGAGACACAAGCAAGGATTTGGAAGACTGTTTTCAAGGGACCTGAATAAACTGCTTGAGAAGAGCTTTTGCGAGTTGCATCGTCCTTGCTGGTCGAGGGGGATGCGACAAGTGGTGGCCCGTACGGGGAACCAGAAAAGACTCAGAACTCCTGCAGTCAGGGGCAGTGCACTGGTAAGTTCCCGGGATAAATTGGGACAATAAAGTTTCGCGGAAATTGCGAACTAAAGGTAAAGTTTCGCGGAAATTGTGAACTAAAGGTAAAGTTTCGCGGGAAGTTGCGAACTAAAGGTAAAAGTTTCGCGGAAGTTGCGAACTATAAGGTCTCTGGAGGGAGCAATAAGGACCTCGGTAAAGAGGCAATAAGGTCTCCAGAGGGAGCAATAAGGACTTCGGTAAAGAGGCAATAAGGTCTCCAGAGGGAGCAATAAAGTTCCGGGATTTGGACGAGTAGAAGACACAACTGGCAGAGCAAGGTGAGGAAAGCAGAGAGTGCCTCACAGAAATGGAGCGAATGCTGGCCTTGCTGGCCTTTATCAGTTGCTGGGATAAGCTTGGGAGAGATCTAGATTTTGCCTGGGAGCAAGGTACATTGCAGGGAGGAGCACGGCCTATTTGGAGACTTGTTCGTAATTGTTTAAAAGATCAGAGATATTGCAAGGCCGTGGAAAAGGGACAAGAGGCATTAAAGCAGTTAAAAGAGGAGCGCTTGGTCAAATCTGGGAAAGATACTTCGGAAGAGGATAGCTCAGAGTCTGAAGAGGAATTTGAAATGTTAGCAAAGGATATGGAGAAGTCATCTTTGAGGAAGAGTTCTGACTGCACCCGGATAGAACCCTCAGGTCCGGGGCCGCCTATGTTGGCGCCACCTTCATATAATGAGACTTCCCTTCCGAGTGGTCCTAGTGGGTGGTCATTCTGTCCAAATGTCTGGAGGGAAGTGAGACATGAGCTGTACTACCCTGTCTTTCAGGATGGAGGGGGAAATCGTTATCATGAACCTCTCGATTTTAAGGTAATTAAAGCTCTCGCTGAGTCTGTCCGCACTTATGGGATTAATGCTGCTTTCACTGTAGCTCAGGTGGAAGCTCTTAGTCGTTATTGCATGACTCCTAGTGACTGGATGAGCTTGGCACGTGCCTGCCTCTCCTCTGGGCAGTATTTAGATTGGAAGGCTTTCTTGATTGAGTTTGCTAATGAACAAGCTGCTGCTAATCGTGCAGCAGGAAACCCAGCCTGGGATGTGGTCATGCTTCTTGGGCAAGGTCAATTTGCTCAACAACAAACTGGGTATCCGGCTCAGGTGTTTGAGCAAATCAATTTAATCGCAACCAGAGCTTGGAAATCATTGCCTAACAAAGGGACAGTGGATAACAATCTAACTAAGATTATTCAGGATCCCCTGGAGCCTTTCTCAGACTTCATGGCTAGAATGGTTGAGGCCGCTGGAAGGGTATTTGGAGACCCTGATTTGGCAATGCCCTTAATTAAACAACTTGTGTATGAACAATGTACAAAGGAGTGTAAAGCAGCTATCACCCCTTATAAGAACAAGGGGTTGGAAGCCTGGATGCCTCAGTGCAGACTGCCACTACCTTGAATAATTTGTCAGCCAATGTAGCCACGGCCTTGGTTGATTGTGACAGGTGGCCCAGATTGGCTGTGAGTGGAAAATGACTGGTCTGTGTGTGACCTCTGTGCCATATCAAAATTATACTGTAGCTGCAAATTTGTCTAAGCAACTCTCTCAGTATCTTACAGGAAATTGGTCTGGCGAGTTTGATAAGCTGATGCAGAATCTGAGAACTGCCATCGTGCATGTGAATTCCCCCTGGGTTGATGTCTCTGTTGCTGAGGACTGTCAACATGGATCCTCTGAGCCATGAATCATCTGAAGGAATGGGCGGGAATGGGTGCCCTAGGAGGCATGCTCTTCCTAGTCAGTTTCATTGCCCTATGGTGTATCTGTAAGATGAGGATTTCACAGAGGAGAAGTAATGCCATGCTGGTGCAAGCCTTTGCTGCCTTGGAGGCTAGACAGCCACAAGCTTGGTTGACTGTCCTAAAGGACTAAGCTATCATCACGCTCAGGATGTGAGGCTAAGCACTGCACTTGGGGTCAGCTTCTAGCGACTTCAAGAAGGGCATGTTTGATTGCATATGGGTTGGTATCCTAGTTTCCCATCTCTGAGAAAAAGATACCAGATGGGTATGGCACCAGCCTGGTTGGCTACTGGGCGTGGGGTCATTACAATGTCCTTTACATGCATATCAGAGATCAGACCTCTACCCTTGCCTGTTGCATTTTAAAACAAAAAGGGGGATCTGTGGTGAGCCACAAAACTGTGGTGAGCCGCAACCCTAAGATGGCGCCTGGCTTGATGCCAAAAAGCTCAAGCTTAGCTGTAAACAAGCCTTAGTTGGTAGCAGCTGCCTAGCCTGGTGTGCTTCCTCCTTTTGTGAGCCTATCTTGGATCACCAGGTGGCATGATCTGATTGGGTTTGAGTAGGCATATAAGGGCTTGGGGGAGGAGAAGCAGAGACACAAGCAGAGACACAAGCAGAGACACAAGCAGAGACACAAGCAAGGATTTGGAAGACTGTTTTCAAGGGACCTGAATAAACTGCTTGGGAAGAGCTTTTGCGAGTTGTGTCATCCTTGCTGGTCGAGGGGGACGCGACACTTAGCCACAGAAGGGAAGTCAGCCCCAGAGGAGTGGATTTCACTGTCAAGATTCTCAGCAGGAACCCAGATAAGCCACACCCAGACTTCTGACCTATAGCCAAGAGCAGATAGTCACTCATGTTTCTCTAAGCCACGAGTGCCAAAATTAAGTATGTAGCAAGAGGAAATGTAAGCAGTTTCCTTAACATAGAAAAGTGTGTTTATTTTTGCTGATTTTACTCACATTAATCTATGTATGACACTGTATGGACCCTCACAGAATCCTCATGGTTGACCAGAAAGCTACCAGTTCAAGACTTGGCTTTCCTATTATATGAGTTAAAATATAGTACTTATTTCTCCAGAACATTTTCCACCTTCTGATTCTGAACCACATGCCACTTAGACTTACCATATATCTTAATAATGTTTAGCATCCTAAAAATTATGGTTTCTACCAACCATTATAAATACTGAGGCAGAAAAGATATCATAACACTTTGTTCAGATGGCTATGGCCAGCCATCACAGACTGTGGGAACTCATCATTTATGCAAAAATTGTTCAAAAAGGAAGATAAAACATCTCTATAGCACCCAGTGTCTCATATTCACTGTCCAACAGGTGGTTCTTTACCAACCATGGTACCTCAATAGGAGCACTATAAGTGGGTTTGGACTAGATTATTCTTACTTGAAGAGAGGAAGTTGTTCTTTGTATTACAAGATGTTTAGCTGTGTCTTTCAACTCTAGAGGATGGTAGCATACTCTTTCCCCTGTTATGATAGCCAAAACCTAGTCCACACATTGTTCCCTGGGAAGCAAACGATCCCAAATTAAAAACCATTACTACAGAGAGGATCCAAGATGGCGCCGACCATAGAGCAGTGCATCTGAGT
>CAJQZJ010004381.1:17854773-17890231 GCA_907164525.1 Lophiomys imhausi | reverse complement strand
GGTAGGTAAGTCCTTCATAATCCCTGCTCTACAACAAATGTCTGTCATAGAAACAGGACCCAAAGGCTGAAGACTGATGCAGGAATGTATGGAGAGAAAATGGGAACTGTCCAGGCAGTCATTGGTATGTCCTTTCTTAGTTTTGGAAGCTGCAGGCCCTGCACTTCCTATATAAGCAAATATATTTATCCCTCTCAGGTCTCTGAGGTGGTTGAAGGATAGACAGCTAGAGTCTCATAGTTAAATTTTGAGTTGTTTAGGAATCAAGAGGGTGTTATAGATCTAAGAAAATACTCTTAAAAGTGTGTTGCAAGTTAGTATGAATGTTGAGTCACATATAGACCTTTAAACTCATGGAGATGGTTAGATAGTAGAATGTTAAAGTCAGGGGCCAAATATGTATAAACTGGGCATTGGGAAGGTATACTGGGCCATTTAACTCTCATAAATGTGGCATATTTATATCTGTTGTTTTGTATAATACTTACTGTTATAAGAGAAGGAACCATCTGTTGGAATGAAAGGGGAAACTTCGGGGGGGAAGAGGGTGGAAGGGCGGGATAGGAAGGGGGAATAGGGAGGGGTTTGTTACTGAGATGTAACTTGAAGAAAAAAAATAAAGTATTTAAAAAAAAAAGTACTAGGTCTGGAGAGACTAACAGACCAGGAGATGTCAGCCATTAAAAAGATATTTGTTCCAGACCACATCACACTACTGTGATCCTGTGGGGGAAGTACCAGGGCCAGTCAGAAGGCAGAGAAAGAGGATGCAAATGTGGGTGAGCCATGATGAGAGACTGAAGGAGTGAAGGACACAGGCTGGTGTGGATGGTTTCAATGGCTGGTGACACATGGGAAATAGTCAGTCAACAGTGTTAGATTTCAAAGTTCATGGCACATAAACTCAAAGACAGTTTGTGATGCCTGGGCTGTCCACTCTGAAGTGCAGTACTGAGTACTGGACTAGAATGCATCCTTGGGTCTCAGTGTCTACCTCACTGTAAAGGATATACTGGCTAACTTACTCTGTCTTCCTCCCTGTTGCATTCTATATTTCCCTTGCTAATTTCTATGTGACCCCGGGGGAGTTACTAACCCTCTCTGTGATTCTCTTTCCTCTTCCATTCTCTCTCCTTCTTCCTCCTCCTCTTTCTTTCCCACTTCTTCCTTTTCTAACCTTCTCCCTCTCTTCCTCCTCCTTCTGGTAAGCTTAAAGTGGTCTTCATCACAGTATTTCTGTGAGAATTAAATGGAGATACCCATGTAAAGGAAACAGCCCCAGCTGGCACATAGCCAACACTACATAAAGAGTAGTCATTCCATAAACATAGCTTTTCTATTCACCCAAACCTCCATCGCAAGAATCTGCAGACCTGGATGACTGTGAATCTGAAAAGCAGCCCTAAGTCTGGCTGCACAGGGAGCTACGGTCCCACTTCTGTGTGAGTCATGAGCAGTTGTTAACACATTTTGGTTTATGTACTAGGAAGAACGCCCCCCCCCCCCCCCCCCGCAACGGAGTCCTGGTACAATAGCAGGATACCCAAAGGGGTCTGCCAGACAGGCCACTGTCCTTCCAACCATGCTGTTCATTTATCCACCCATTTTAGCTATTGAAGTCACTGATAGGGTGAAATTTCTCCTGCATGTGGCTACCCTGGCTACATGGACCCAAAACAATAAACACTCAATTTCTATATCTGAATGGCATAGAATTTTTTTTCCTTTTTAGAAATGTGTCCAAAAACAATTTAAAGAAACATTGTAACATTGTTTCAGTAGCAAGCACTCCAAGGCTAATGGGTACCTCTGCTCAGCTTCCCTCTCCTCTGAAAGTACCCTAAAGCCCTGGGACAAGTAAACACAAGCTGGCCAAGGACAGAGTGGTTTCCAGCCCTATACATGCTCTTTTTAGTCACTCTGGGACCTGTCAAATGCATTTCCCAGGAGGAAACAATAGCTGTCAATGCAGTGAATGACTATGGGCAACATACAAAGAGTGTGATAGTGGGCCTGCTCTACATTTCTCATCATATCTGAAGTTATGTGGTTTGATAACTTCTTAAAAATTATACACTGACTCCCCCAGCTATGTGGCTGTTTGAAATTGAGCAAGGAAGCGGGTGCTTTCTTCTGGGTGAAGGAAATAGCATTTGTCCGATAGTTTAACAAATCTGACAAGTGTGCTCAGGCAGAGGTCCAAAGGCTGATGTGCTAAGAGGCTCCATGATGGCAAGCTGTGTCAGAGTTCTTTGAACCACAGCTTCCGGTTCCAGTCAGACATACCCACTGGATGGTGCTCCTGGCTGGTGAGCATCTACCCTGGATGCTGGAATAAGTATGCTCCCTCTTAGGTATCTTTAAGGATTTAAGAGAAGTAGGTGGAAGTTCAAAGGTGGGAAAGGAAGCAGGCAGAACAAAAGTAACTAAAAACAATAAGTCATACAGAAGACACTTTGAGGCAACCAGGTTGCAGGTTTCTTAAAAAGGGTTCACAAATTCCACACGACCCTTAGAGGAATCATCTCAACAGGAAGGAGCACAAAGGGACTGGGCCCATAGGTATCAGAAGTTTGGGAAGAGTTGCCGTAGACTGAGAAGTTCTTCCAGGAGAAGCAGATTCAACAGAGAGCAAAGAGGCTTCAAGACAATTAGAGTTCCACCATCAACTTCAGTGAAGCTTCCTTGGAACATGGAGATCCATGAACAAGATTTTCCACCAGATTCCAGGCAGGACAAACAGGAAATATTCCTGAATTCTTGTTTTTAAAGTTAAATGTTTACCAAGTGACTCAGAGCTAAAAGTGTTTGTGTGTGTGTGTGTGTGTTTATGCATGTGTAGATACATGTATTTGTGGAGTATGTGGTATACAAGTATGTGGTGTACACATGGATGTGTATGTGTGTGTATGACATATGCACATATGTATGTTCATGTATGTTCAGTGTTGTCATCCATGCAAGCATGTATGGAGGGCAGAGGGGAACATCGGGGTCTTCCTCTATCCCTGTCCACTTCATTTTTCTTTCATAGAGTCAGGATCTCCCACTGAGCCTGGAGCTTACTGATTAGCTAGGCTGACTGGACAGCAAGATCCCTGAGATCCACTTGTGTATGTCTGCCAAGCACTAGGGTTACAAAAGCATACTATGCCCAGCTTTTACAAGGGTACTGGGGATTGGAACTCAGGTCCACTGCTTCTGCTGCAAGTAGTTTACCCACTGAGGCATCTAGTCAGCATCTTGGTTTTTTTTTTATTTAATGGTTTGTTTAAAAAGTAAATACACCATCTCAAGAAGTGATGCTAACGGTATATCCCTGCATGGTCTGGAACACTCTCAAGGAGAGTCATAGGAAAGAAGACCTTAGATGCTATAAGACGAAGCAAAGAAGGATGAGATGAAAAAGTCATTAAGAAACAGGTGACTTCTTATACAACAACATTCCCAGGAGCTTACACAGTTAGAATGAGAACATCCTAGTTCCAAGTCTATTCCACTGTTGCCTGGCACATCCATGGGTCAGACCCACCAGCCGGCAGAGACAAAGAAAATATTCTCAGTGGTCACAGAGTCAAACTCTAAGAAAGCAGTGAGATATGGAAAAGGTTGCTGTCTTTGGGTGTATTACAAGTGGCAACCCACACTCCATGCTGGGCACCAGAGATCTAGGAATGGGCGGCTACTGTCACCTGCTCTATGCATCAAAAGGGTCACTGTTGATCCTTATGTGCCAGGGCAGATAAGCACAGAGTGTCACATGACATGGAGCCTTCTGCACAAAGACCTAGAGACTTGGGAGTTCTGCTTACTATTTCAATGTTTAGAATTGATGATGAATTGGCAACTGTGCAGACACAGGACTGGAGAGTTGAAAATCCCTCCAGGGATCATCTATTCAGGTTTTTGTTGGTCTCTTTGTGACATTCCTCTTCCCTGGGTACAGGACAGGACCTCTTCTGGGATAAGAGTTTTGTGACCCACCATCTTTCACAAGATAAATTAGAGAAATCCCTTATATCCTACAAAGGGAGAAAAATGGATAGGGGGTGTTGGAATAGTTTTTCCAGGTTTCATGGCTGATTTGTGGGGATAGCTATTCTAGTTGGCAGTTTTGAGGGAAGGAGTTTTAATTTGTTTGGCCTACCTTATGGAAGAAAGGGTGTTAGGAGAAAGAAGGCTGGAGGTCAGAGAAAACCTTGGGTTTGAAGGCCTTCTGTGTTTTTCTGTCTGAAGCACTTAGCATGCCAACATACTACTTTGGGGTATGGTTTCTCTCAGTCCCAGTGATTTAGGGATTTTATAATTTGCGAGTAGTTCTTGAATTTTTTTTTTTTTTTTAAGCTCAACACACAGGAAAAAGGATATCCACATATCAGGACCCCTGAGGCTGGTGAGGCAGGTAGTATTCCCTTTCCTCTTTGTTCATTCCTGCAAGTGCTGCAGGTTCACAACCCCGCCCATCCCTTTCCCTCCCAACAAAGCATGCTGGAAGGCAATCAGTGAAACTGATCTTAATGAAAGGGATCATTTGCATATAAACAAGTTTAATTACTTAGGAATTTTGTTTTTATTATTAATAGTGGGTCATGATTGGTGATGATCACACTGATGTTCTGCCACACTGGATTAGAGCAAGGAAAAAATTAAACAAAAGCAAAAATCTACTAAACCTTTTAACATGTTATAAAAAAAGTTGAGAAGCTTATGAAGTAGGAGATTTTTTTTTGCTATTAAAAAGGAAGCATAATTTTGAAGGAAATTCTGGGAATTTTTGGATAAATTTGATTATAGGAAAAGGAAGGTTGTAAATTTCATAGGATATAGGAATTTACCCTTTATTAGGCAGTTATTCGACATAGTGTGCAAGTCTACTCTAAAATTAACATTCCGATGGAGGAGGGTACAGGAGTAATGAAATAAAGCCTTTTAGAGCCTAATTCAAAAAAGATTCTTGATTAAATTGTGTTATAAAAATACTTTGTATTAGTGGTTAATGAAAGGCCAGGTCCTGCACATTCTGGCTTTGTGCAGTGATTCTCAACCTGTGGCTCCACCCCCTTGAGGGTTGAATGATCCTTTTCCAGAGGCACCTAAGACAATTGGAAAACACAGATATTTGTATTATGATTCATAACAGTAGCAAAATCACAGTTACAAAGTAGCAACAAAATTCATTTTTATGGTTGGGTGTCACCACAACTTGAGGAATTTTATTAAAAGGTTGCAGTATTAGGAAGGCTGAGAACCACTGCTTTACTGTGATATCTGAAATGTACCTCCTGTCCTGCATTAAAATCCTAGGTATTTATTAGAGCATCCTCATAGCTCAAGTAGTTGCAGGGAGTTCTAAATCTCTATTAGCCAGCTATCTGCATTACTTGGTGTCTCACGGCAGTAAAAACTCAGGTTGAGTGGAGAAACAACTCAGTGACTAAGAGAACTGATAACTGATGGCTTTTCCAGAGGAACCAGATTCATTTCCCACTTTGTGGCTCATAGGAATCTATAACTCCAGTTCCAGGGGTTTCTCCTCTGACCTCCTCAGGCACCAGCTACCAGTGTAGTGCACAAATATATATGGAAACAAAACATGCATATAAAACTTCCTCCAAAACAAAGAAACATACAAACAAACAACAGCAACAAAAATAACAACAATAACATCCCCGCCTCCACATGTTCACAGTTAAAGACAAGAGATCTATTCTTCCTCCTCCAATACCTATCTGGTGTCTGCCCATTGACCTGTGGACCATCTACCCAGGTCTGAGCCACAGTTTCATTCTTTATTTGCCCCATGTTCATTGTCTAGTGTCAAATCTCCATCCATTCTCACCTGGGCCATGCCATTGCCTTTGTCCCTGTCCCCATTAGGTAAACTGATCATCAATTTAATTTCAATCTCTTTTCCATATCCCAGAGGGATTGGCTAAGATTCACTGCAGACCGATCATATGCTCTTCCTCTGATGTCTGTCTCTTTAAGATTGTACACACATGTGTGCACACAAACACACACAGACTTTCCCTTGTACATGTACACACATGTGCTCACACATGTACACTTATACACACTCATTCATATCCACACTGGTGGCTTGAATGAGAAATGTTTCCCCTACACTTGGTCCCCAGTTGGTAGTGTTGTTTGGGTAGGTTCTGGAACCTTTAGGAATTGGAGCCTTGATGAAGGAAGATCATCTCTGGGGTGAGCTTTGAGGGTGTATATCCTCACCCCACTTCCTGTTCTTTTTCTCTGATTCTTATGAGTGGGTAGAAATGTGATCAGTCAGCTTCCTCCTCCTGCCTCCCGCTGGCATGTTTTCCTTGCATTCTGAATACTCCCTTGAGAGCCAGAAGCTGAAAGAAACTGTTCTATAAGCCACTTTGGGTCACAGTACTTTATCACAGCAACAGAAAAATAACTTGCATGTACATCCTCACCCAATTGACTATTAACTCTGACCCCAGATTCTTATTGTTTGTCCTTTACCTCAGTCTTGTTTTGTATTTTAGCCACCTGAACTTTCTTTTGAGTGCACCATGACCCCACTGGCTTGCCTTTCACAGCTACTTTGTCCCCAGTGTTCACTGTCCCTGTCTGTTTGCCTCCTGGCCTCCTCCTTGGTTTGATAATTTTCCTAGCTAACTTCTAGGGACTCTCGAGAACAGAACTCACATCATGATTGTTCACATCTTGACCAAGTCTCTTTAGAGACTGTGCTATTTATTATGCGCTGTATTCTCAGCTCATACTTTGTGAGACTCATTTTTTCTTTTGGTGAAAATTTTGCAACTGTGCCTTCCACATTAGATTCTCCACTCTGTGGAGGCAAGAATCTTGTATTTTTATACACCATTTTAATCAATCAAGATCACGTTCAAAATGATACAGCCATATGTAAGCACATGTGTTCTGAGTCCAAGAATCTTTCTTTTTAATCCTGTTTACTTAATTGAATATATTTAGTCTTGGAATTTAGACAACGAATACACCCAAGGAGCTTTTGTTTCTTTGTATGTGTGTGTTTGTTCATGGGCGAGGGTGCATGTGTGTTTGTATGATTGTGTGCAGAGACTCAAAGTTGATATTGGGTTCCTTTTATGATCACTCTTTTCTTTTGTTATTGAGGCAAGATCTGCTGAGCCCAGAGCCTACTAATTCCTGCTAGTCTAGCTGACCAGCTTGCCTCAGGTAACTCCCATGTTTGCCTCCCCAGGAGCTAGGACTATAGACAGACATCACGTCTGACCCACTTTTACATGGGTTTTGGGGTGGGGTCTGAACTCTAGTTTTCATGCTTATGGGACAAGCATTTTATCCACTGACCTATCTCACCAGCCTCCCTCTCTCTCAGGAATTTTAATTAGGCAGCTACTGTACTCACTGTATTGGAAACAAACATTTCTATAGTGTCCCCAGTAGAACACAGCTCTAGCTATATATTCACGGTCTAGCAATGATGTGTTCCTTCCACTGCCCAGGTAGAAAAAGTAGGAGCCAGTTCACACCAGTGAGCAGCTATACACAATGACAGTGGAATTCTTCTCTCCTTTGTAGCTGCTAATATGCTCTGACAGTCAGTGCTATGCCCTTGTAGGCCCTTTCCCAGCCCTAGCCAGGGATGGAAATTAGACAGCAAGCTTTTCCTGGCTGCCTCTCACCCAGCTTCACCCAGGCTCCCTAACACAAATACACTGGAGGGCCTCCCATGTTACAGGGGGAGATTTTTCTTTCTAATGTTAAAATCTCTCCTTCAGGCTGGATGCCAAGTTAGTCTTTAACCTTTGCACATATACACTCTAGACTTCTTAAAAGCACATTATTATTATATGTCTGTATTCTAGTGAGAAAGAGAAAGAAAAGGTATGGATTTGGTGGCTGAGAAAAATGTGAAGGATCTGGAAGGAGCTGAGGGAGATGAAACTGTAATCATAATATATGGGAATGAAAAAATTTATTTTCAATGAAAAAATTGTGAAACAAAAAACAAACAAACAAACAAGAAAAAAATCAAAAGAACTCCACTGTGTCTAAGGTAGGATTGCTACTGCTATGATGAAATACCATGACCAAAAGAAAGTTGGGAAGGAAAGCATTTATTTATCTCACACTTCCACATAATAGTTCATTGCTGAAGGAAGTCAGGACGGGAACTCGAACAGGGCAGGACCCTGGAGACAGGACCTGCTGCAGAGGCCATGGAGGGATGCTGCTTACTGGCTTGTTTCTCATGACTTGCTTATCCTGCTTTCTTTCTTTTTTTTTTAATAATTTATTTTTTATTTCTTCAAGTTACATCTCAATCACAATCCCCTCTCTACTCCCCCCTCCAGTCCCACCCTTCCACCCTCCTCCCCCTCAGCCCCACCATCCTCTTCCCTTCTTTTTTTTTTTTAGTTTAAGGTATTTATTTTCCCCCCAACAGCTCTCCCTTTCAGTCCAAATAATGGTTCTTTTTCTTATAATTATAAATACAATACAAAACAACAGAAATAAATAGGCCACGATTATAAGAGTTATATGGCTTAGCATACATTCCCAATGTCCAGTCCATATGTATTTGGCACCTGACTTTAACATTCTACTATCTAACCATCTCCATGAGTTTAAAGTTCTATATCTAACTCAGCTTTCATACTAACTTGCCTCATAATTTTAAAAATATCTTCTTAGATCCAGAACACCCTCTTGATTCCTAAACAACTCAAAATTTAACTATGAGACTCTAGCTATCTATTCTTCAACCACCTCAGAGACCTGAGAGGGATAAATATATCTGATTATATAGGAAGTATCCTGCTTTCTTATAGAACCCAGAACCACCAGCCCAGGGATGGCACCACCCATGATGGACTAGGCCCATCCCCATCAATTACTAATTAAGAAAATGCCCTACTGGCTTGCATACAACCCAATCTTATAGGGCATTTTCTCAATTGCTGCTCCTTCCTCTCCAGTGACTCTAGCTTGAATCTTGTTGACAGAAAACTAGCCAGCACAAACAGAATGGGAAGACAGGATAACATGGCACCTCAACATCAAGTGACCATTTCCTTTTATATGTGAAGCACATAAGCATAGGAAATGCAAGGTGGAAGGGCTATACTCAAGGCTAAAGAATTTAATCTCAAAGATGATTAAAGAAAAATCTAGGTGATTTTCCTTTTCAGAGTCTAATAAGAAACACAGTGGACTTGAGCTCACTTAAGTTCATGTTTACTGCTCTGAGGTACTCAGTGAGTTTTTTGGAAGTTGGCGATAGGAATGGACCTTTCCCTGAAGAAAAAACCCATAACTTGGGTGAAGACCTTACCATTACTTCAGATGGAACTGTTCCCTTTGCTAGTTAGTTGAGAATGGAGATCAGAGCCCTAAAGTCCTGAATGTATTTGGTTGTGAATTGTTTCATGAAATGGGCAAGACATACTTGCCCATAAAAAGTGTGGTTTTTGAATGCCATTTATGTATACTATCATATCATCTGTGAATAGGGATACTTTGACTTCTTCCTTTCCAATTTGTATCCCCTTGATCTCCTTTAGTTGTCTTATTTCTCTAGCTAAAACTTCAAGCCTGGCCTTGTCCCTGATTTTAGAGGAAATGCTTTAAGTTTCTCTCCATTTAGTTTGATGTTAGCTATTGACTTGTTGTAAATTGCCTTTATTATGTTTAAGTATGGTCCTTGTGTGCTTGATCTCTCCAAGACTTTTAACATGAAAGGGTCCTGGATTTTGTCAAAAGCTTTTTCAATGTCCAATGAGATGTTTTACTAGCTTAAGAATGTTTTTGATATTGAGACATGTCAGCTACTGATAGCACCCCCTATTGTACTCGAAGTAGATGATGAGAATCAAAAAATCTCCAATTGGAGATGGTTGAATTAGTGGCAAGTTTGTCACTTGGCAAGAAATATCCCTTGCTTCAACTGTAGACAGACTGCTGCCCAAAAAGGACAAAACTTGGAAGCAGGTAAGTCGACAGCCTAGCTCTGCCAAGAAAGGGTAGGCAAGTCCTTCATAATTCCTGCTTTACAATTAATGTCTGTTACAGAAACGGAGCCAAAAGGCTGAAGGTTGATGCTCTAATGTATGGAGAGAGATTGGGGACTGTCCAGGTAGCCAGTTGTCTATCATTTCTTAGTTTTGGAAGGTGCTCGCCCTGCACTTCCTGTATAATCAGATATATTTATCCTTCTCAGGTCTCTGATGTGGTTGAAGACTAGATAGTTATAGTCCCATGGTTAAATTTTGAGTTGTTTAGGAGTTAAGAGGGTGTTCTGGATCTAAGAAGATGTTTTTAAATTGTGATGCAAGTTAGGATGGAAGCTGAGTTGGATATAGAACTTTAAACTCATGGAGATGGTTAGATAGTAGAATGCTAAAGTCAGGTGCCAAATACGTACAGACTGGACATTGGGAATGTATGCTAATCCTTATAATTTTCATAATTGTGGCCTAATTATTTTTGTTGTTTTGTATTGTATTTGTTATTATAAGAGAAAGAGCCATTTGTTGGACTGAAAGGGGGAGCTGTTGGAGGGAAAAGATATACCTTAAACTAAAAAAAAAGAAAAGGAAGAAGATGGGGGGGCTGTGAGGGGGAAGAGGGTGGGAGGGTGGGACTGGAGGGGGGAGTAGGGAGGGGATTGTGATTGAGATGTAACTTGAAGAAATAAAAATATTTTTTAAAAAGTATGTTTTTAAAAATTTATTTACATACTTAAAAAAACATTCACTCACCTTAAAAAAAACCCTAAACAGTGGTAACAGAGTAACAGTGAACAGTGTAATAAAATGATGTCATAAAATGAACTTTTTTGACCTTTTCATTCATTTTAAAGAGAACTTAAATGTTCTATGCAGATTGTATCAAGTCAGATTTAAAAAGATGTTTTAATTTTTATTTTATGTGTATGAGTGTTTTGTCTGTTATATGCATATGTACCATGTACATGGGTAGTCACCTCAGGACAGAAGAGAACATCAGATCTCCTAGAACTGAAGTTACATATGATTGTGAGTTACTATGTTGGTGTTGGGAATTGAACCCAGATCCTCTGGGAAAATGTTCTTAATCACTGAACAATCTCTCTACCCTCCTCCCCCAAACATATTTTTAATGCTCAGTTTATGTTTATCTAAATTTGTAGCACACTTTTGGATTTTCATGTATTTTTAAGAACTTCAGATTTGGAGAAAAAAATTTAATAGGTGACTCATATCTCTTCCTCTCTTTTATTCTCTCCTTTTCTTTTAAGCACAGTGCATTTATAGAACACACTTTAAAGCTAAGGAGTGTTTGGATCATAGTCAGCACAGAGTTTGGATCGTTAGAAATGCAGAGTCCTGGTCTCACTGAAGACCTGTCTGGACGTCTCCTTCATCTCTCAGACTTTGGAGTCTGAATATTTCACCAGCTCCCTTGCTGAGTCTTACATCTAAGAGCCGCTTTTATAAAATGTGATTTAAAAAATAGGAGGAAATAAAGCCTTGTAAGTTCGGAGTCGCCTCTCCCCCCCTCCCTTGGGTGTAGGCCACCCCACGCTTGTTGGCCATGTGTGTCGGAACAATAAATTCCTCTTGCTTTTGCATGGCGGCGGGGGGGTGGGGAGACTAGGAGGAAAATGACCAGAATCTTGGTGACCATCTTATTCCTGTGAAATCTCCAGTCTCCTTCAAAACAATTGCAAAAGACTTTCCAAAGAAAAATAATTAGTTTTGCCTTGTTCTCTACCCAGGGTTTTCATGGGCTGGTGAGATGGCTCAGCAGGTAAAGGTGTTTGCTGCAAGCCTTAGGATGGAAGCCTGATCCCTGAGACCTACATTGTTGGATGGAAGGAGAGAACTGACTCCCACAGTTTTTCTCTGATCCCCTCAATAAATAATGACACATTTGTAAAAATACATTTAAATAGTAATCTTTCTAACTCTATGACCATTAGATCTGCGTGCTTCCGTTTCTGTTTTTTATTGAACCAAAAAAGGAGATGGAAGATTGTGGCAGGGGAAGAGGTAGGAAATTCTGGAAGAAACCCTGTCCTGATTTCCTTTTCTGTTCTTTTCCATTTCTCCGATTCCTCTTTTCTCTTCTTCCTTTCTCTTTCTCTTTCTTTCCTAACCCTCGTACTCTTTTCTTTCTACACAAAGTAGGTTCCTTAGGTATTTTCATATGGACTAGGCTTTAGGAAATTCACCTTGTCTTGCTTATTTCTCTTAGTTACATTTTGGCCCTTAAGTCTGAGGGAATTTAGGGGACAGTGAGGAGCACATCCCAGATGGCTGTTCATGAGTAAGTAGAGCAATTACTTCAAGGGCTGAAAGAGGCAATGATACTAACAAGAAAAACCCTCCCAAAAGCTGCCTGGGAGAGGAGTGTGCTTAGGATTCAATAGTGAACCGAAGGGCACAGGGCAACAAAACGGTTTCTGTTGGAGAGAAGATGATTTATCCTCATCTCCCAGAAGGTTTTTTCTTTTCCTTATTGAGAGAGGTTTTCATAAAACCCTTAACACTAGAAACACAGCAGACATTCTTTTGCTCGCTCTTGCATATTAGCAAGTAGCTGCGCTAGTATTGAACCAGGAACTAACACAAGGGAGGGCGGACTTTCAGTTGGATACTCAAGTCTCTGTATTTTTAAAATGAGATTTTCCAACAATCATGGTCTAGGAAAACTGAGATTAGTGTGATGGTATTTTTTTGGCTAACCATTTTATTTGTCTATCAGTTTGCTATTTTTATTATGTTTTCAGTTCTGGGGATTAAACTCCTGACCTTAAGCACACTTATGCTGAGTGGTGACACCAGGGGAATTTACTATATGCACCACAGTTATAGCTAGGAAACAGAAATGAGTTGGGATTGGGGAAGCGACTGATTAAAGAAGAAGAGGAAACAAATTAGATATTGTTTTGTTGTCATTCCTTTTGAAGGGCTTCATCAATATTTCTTTCCCAGGACCGAAATCACAGTTAGAATCACAAGCACACGGCTTGACCATGAAGGACCTTTGCAATGGTGTCCTTGCTGTCTAGTAACTCTGTACATGCAAGTCGTGGGCTCTGATCTCAATGCCATGAGAGTCTTGCTTTATCCACGAACACATTAGAGGAGTGCTTCAGGCAGGGTCATGACTTGAGTGGCTGTGAAAATCCTCATGCTGATGCTGTTCAGAACACAGAAGTAAGGAATGAAGACCCCACAGAACTGCATGTGAGAAAGAATGACTGCGATTGGCTACTCATCCTGGGTGCCTCCTGTAAAATCTTATGTAGTTGGAAAAGAACATGGTGGGCATCTCTGGTCTGCATTGAGGGAATCTCTTCATGTTTTGGTGTTTTAGTTTTCACTGCTTGTGTCCCAGGAGAAGATTTGAACAGTGGTGTCCAGCCAAGAGCATCTCAATGGTATCTTCTAGTCCTAAGGTTCTTTTGAGCATGTTCACTTTCCTGGGTGCTGTACAATACCCCTTCTTTCTATTTTGGTTGTGAGCCTAGCTTTTAATGGCTGTGCCATCTCTCCAGCCCACTCCTTCTTTCTAATTCTTGCCTTACAGTTTTGATGGAGCGCCAAGGTGCCAACTGGTAGTTCTTCTTCCTCTTCTTTTTTTTCCCTACACTTTCTTGTGGGTGCGTGTATGTGTGTAGGTACATATGGATGTAGAAAACTCAGAAGTCAACTTCTGATGTCCTCTGGATATGTCATTCCTGTTTTTGGGACAGGATCTTTTATTCAAACCTGACATGGCTGATGAGGATACTCTGGCTAGCCGAGGAGTCCCTGGGGTCTGTCCGTGTCTGCCTCTCTAGCTCTGGGATGACAGGTGCAGGCCACCATGCCCAGCTTTTTACATGGGCACTGGACTGGACACCAGGCCCTCATGCTTAGGGAGCAAGTACTTTACAGACTGACCCTTATCTCCTGTAAGCACCCACTCTTTCTTTTCTTGCCTTGTCAGCATCTTTTAACTCCGTTTGTTTACACCTGGTCATGGCCAAGGAGGGACTGGAATTCATTGTCTCAATAGCAGCATGTTCTCCACCAGACTGGAGCTACTATAAATCGTTTTACTGGGTTCTATTTCCTGAACACTTCTTTTAGAGGCAGTGGGGGGGGGGGATGGCGCGCCCAAGAACTGGAAACAGATTTGCTGAAAGGCCTCCACAGAAACTGCACAGGATGACCCAGACACTGCGTTTCTATACCACAGTGAGGGAGTCTGGGGGGCGGGGAGAAGACTAATAATTAGTTTAGCTCGTAGGTGAAGGATGGTCTTTAAGGACATATGGCATTAATTAGAACAGTGGACACTCCCACTTTTCTAAATCCTGCATTTTAAAACCAGGCACTGCCAATCTGGACAGGACTTCAGGGTTTCTCTTTAGGGAGAAGAGAATGCTGCATTGCATGAAGGTGACAAGAGTCTGTGGTGGATACTGTGGGCAAGGCACAGCATGTCCCCCTTTTGGGACACACATCCTTGAAGGCAGCATCGCAGGTCCTTTGCTTCTGTGTAATGAGGACTTCTTTGCCTTTAGTCTTAAGAAACGGGCCAGCGCTGCCAAGTGGAGCAGTTGTTCATCAACTAGCCCTTCCATGTGGCCCCTGACCCACGTTTTATTTACCCATTTTCTTACTACTTTGTGGGTTCCATGTGTTCAAACCTTAAACAGTGCTAGTTTAATATCATTTAAATGATGAATGGAATCTTTACTCATATTTTTGGGGGAAAAAAAAAAGTATCCAGAGTCTCCACTGGGTGACTTTGCTAGCCACAGATAATTGACATCAGGAAACTCCTGGTCCTTGTTTCAGGGACAATGAGCCTTTGAGTCCCACATGACCTAGCCAACTCAATGACTTGGCAGGTTCCAGGGCCCACTGAGACAAAAAGCACTGCAATCATGAAGTCCCTTTCTGTCCTTCCTCTGCTCTCCTATGAGTTCACCTACACTGCTCCTCGTTATAATAACATCTACTGAGCCATAACTGCATGTTAAGAACTGAGGTAAGTACTATCTACCTATCTGGTGCTCTGTGTGCCCTTCACAAGGGTTTCTGAAGTCCTCAAGTGTTTCCATTTTGCACATGAAGACCAGAGGCATGGAGTCAAAGGAATGTGGCCATGATATGCAATGAGTACCTGAGTTAGGTTTTTAATCATGGAAGCACTGGTTCCAAGGCCCAGCTGTCAACCCTGAGAGCTGCTACTCACATGGGTTCCAGGGAGCCATGATCCAGCATCCACTTTGTCCTTTGAATTTAAGATTTTAGGTGTGTCTTTGTGCCACCCAAGGCTCTAGCTTTTGTGATAACCTGAACCTGGCCTTTTGATGTATTAATATTTGTCCATTTCTAAGAATATGTTTGGATATCTGCAATGCGTTATCAGTAGACACCTGGACATCAAATTAGCCTGTCTCAGTGCCTCTTTATTTTGTATCAATATACTAAGATCAGTACCGATGTAGTCCAATACAATCTTAATTTTGCATTAATATACAATGATCAATACCAATTTAGCCTAATATAGTAGTAATTTTGTATCAATATACAAAGGTATAAAGGCTTATTCAATAATCTGTCCTTTTTTCTTGATCTTTCCTATACTATGTCTACGTCCCATTTTTTCTCAAGTCTATTCACTCCTACATAGGAGAGAAAGAAGGATACGGAAAAGAAAAAGAGAGAAGTCCCTAGGTCTAACCTCCAAAACCCATTTAACAAGACCATTTAACAGCTTGTAGTCTCTTCCCCTAAATGACAAAATTTTCTGTTATCCATCAAATATCCAAAGCGGGGGAAACACCCTCCCCACCTTCTGGGCCTGGGACGTGGCTCTCATAAATAACTTCCTGCTGATTTGGGACATAGTAAACCTGTTTGGGGCCCAAATAGGGATGGAAAATGGTTAAAAATGTTAATAGAATCATTTGATGTTCAGTCCTTTTGTGCTCAGCTATTTAGATGTCCTAAGAAGATTGTAGACAGGCACTGAGAAGTTTTTTTTTTTTTTAATCAGAAACTATCAGATTTTTGTAGTTTGTCTTAAATAATCAATATTTGTTAATATTTCTGTTTTCTCCAGAGGGTGGCAATTAGAACCTAGCAATAAATTTCCATTAATGTACAGAGTTATAACATATGCATCCTATAAAACAAACATATGGTAAAAACAGTGAGTGAATCCATACATTGTAAACTAAAAAGCATTTTTCAATGTTTCCTAAAAGCCTAAATAACTTTTATTTCCTTTCTAAAATTAGGGGCTTTCTGAGTAACATCATTCTTGGTTTATCATCTTCATATTTCTCCCTGGCTCAGCATTTTCCCATTCTTACTTCTCTCCATATGTCTGAAATAGTCATTTGAAGCAGCAAGCTTACGTTAATTACCAGAGACAAGTGTTAATGGATTTTAATTTTGCTTTATTAGAATTTATGCAAATTTCACTGTGTTGAGATTTCAAATAAAATTCTTACAGTCACAACCATTTTTTTTTTCTTTTTGCGGTTGACTTTACTTTGTAAACCGGAATAGGAAAAGGTTTTATCAGTATTCAGCAACAGAGACTGTTGATGGCAATATTCCTTAACAAGAAATCGGTGTCGTCAAATTACCTTTAAAACTGTGTGAGTTTCATAATTCATTAATTAGCACCTATCTTGCCTTCCTGGATGTTTAAGTACTCAGCTATGTGTTGTAATCTGGCTGCTTATTTTTCTGACTGTAACTGCTTATTTGTGTTTTGATCAAAATGACTGTTTCTGTCACCTACTCAACAATGCTGTTTTCTACCTGTTATTTCCCATGACTCAGATTTATGACAGACTGGATTTTGTGACCAAAAAATAATCTGCTAAATTAAGAAAAAATATGAAAATGTTATATATAGTCCTGGTTATAAACTTATTTCCATAATCTTATTCTATATAATTATGTCCAATGGACATAACCATACTGTTGAACTTTGTAATATTCATCATTGAATAATCCCTTTTATACACTTTCTATAGGTCTTTCATACAAATTCTCATAATAGTATAAAACTGGTAGAAAAGCTATGTGTTAGCCCATTTTGTGTTGCTATGACAAAATTCCTAAGGCTGGATATCTTCATAAAGAAAAGAGGTTTATTATCTCTCACTGTTTGGGAGTTCTAAGAGCATTGCACTTATACTTGCTTGGTTTTTATGACAGTATATTTGGCCACATTGGTATTGATCTTTGTATATTGTTACAAAATTAAGGGTAACACTTATTAAAGGTATTGTACCTAGTAATGCTTAAAAAGGAAATGTGAAGTTTTGGCCTTTTGCTACCAACCATCATAAACTGTTTAGGATAATTAAGAAATACAAACTAACAGTCATGCAAGCGTGTCATTTTGTTAGTTACTATGACAGTCTATCACAGTTATTTTCTAAGCTACTCAGAAATCAAGTTGTTAAGAGACAGCAACATTTGCTTATCTAAATATAAGAGATGGATAGGGCGTCTTCAAAAACTCCAAGAGATCTGCAGAGTATGGCATTTAAAGATGTTTTCTTAAATCAAGATTTTTTTGATATCGAGACATGCCAGCTCCTGACAGCATCCCCTATTCCACTCCAAGTAGAAGATGAGCATTGAAGAATCTCCAGTGTGAGATGGTTGAATTAGTGGCAAGCCTATCTCTTGGCAAAAAAAACCCAAAAAACAAAAAACCTTGCTTCAACTGTAGACAGATTGCTGTCCAAAAAGGACAAAACTTGGAAGCAGGGAAGTCGACAACCTAGCTCTGCCAAGACAGGGTAGGTAAGTCCTTCATAATTCCTGCTCTACAATCAATGTCTGCCAGAGAAACGGGGCCAAACAGCTGAAGATTGATGCTGTAATGTATGGAGAGAAAATGGGAACTGTCCAGACAGCCACGGGTATGTCATTTCTTAGTTTTGGAAGCTGTGGGCCCTGCACTTCCTATATAATCAGATATATTTATCCCTCTCAGGTCTCTGAGGTGGTTGAAGAATAGATAGCTAGAGTCTCATAGTTAAATTTTGAGTTGTTTAGGAATCAAGAGGGCGTTCTGGATCTAAGAAGATGTTTTTAAAATTGTGATGCAAGTTAGTATGAAAGCTGAGTTAGATAGAGAACTTTATACTCATGGAGATAGTTAGATAGTAGAATGTTAAAGTCAGGGGCCAAATACATATGGACTGGACATTGAGAATGTATGCTAAGCCATATAACTCTCAGAATTGTGGCCTATTTATTTCAGTTGTTTTGTACTGTATTTATTGTTATAAGAGAAAGAACCATTTGTTGGACTGAAAAAAAAGAATTATGCATTCTGGGGGAAGGGTGAGAGGGTAGGAGGGTGGGGCTGGGAGGCGTGGAGGGAGAGGGCTGTGATGGAGATGTAACTTGAAGTAATAAATAAACATTAAAAAAAAGAATCTAAAAAAAACCCAAAATAATTAAAAGTTTTATTAGTTTCCTAAACACTTGCAGGAAATGAGGAGACTGGAGATTCATCTTTTGAATTTAGTGGTGTGGTGCCACATATTTTGGCTTAATTATCTCAAACAAAATATGTTCTGTTAAAGTGGAAAATAAGTTTCTGTGGAAGTAAGCTTAGAGGATACACTTGTTTTTAAAATATCCAAGACTTCTTTTATTGCAGACATACCTGCATCAGAATTAAAAACTGGAAAATCAAAATAGAATAGTGAAAAAAAGGTATCAGTGATGGTAATGATGGTGATGATGATGATATTTTCAAAGTATCTACTAAGTACCATGTGCTATGTTAATATGAATTACTGCCCCCCCCCAATTTTATAATGATATGAGTGTATCTGCATTCATGCAATGGCAGACATATGGAGGTCACATTGTTTGAGGCATGGTCTTTTGCTGTTCTCTCTTGCTTGTGTCAGTGTAGCTGGCCTATGAGCTTCCCATCTCCACACCCCATGTCCCCATAGGAGTGCACCATGTCCCCAAAGGAGTATGCCATGTGCCCACAGGAGTGCTGGGATTACACACCTGCACTACTAATTCTGCCTTTACGTGGGTCTGAGATTCCAAACTCAGGTTCTCACCCTTGCATGGCAAGGGCCTTTTCATTGAGCCTCTCCCCAGCCTGATTATTTTCTTTTCATTTTAAACCGTATTATTCATTTATTTGAAAAAGCTATGCACCTATACAATGTGGTTTAGTCATATCTACCTGCCGTTTCCTCCCTCTAATTCCTCTTAGTGAGTCTGATTATTTTATATTTTCAACATTCAGTTTTAAAAATAATGGCAGCTGCAATTCATTTCATATCTAGTATGACCAATGTTTGGGTACCATGTTAGGGGACTTTACCATAATTATGAAAGGGGATTATATAAGAGGGATTAAAGCTCAAATAAAATAAAATAAATAAAGCCATAAGTTGAATGCTCTAGTCACACATTTGGCCAGTACGGAAACCAGGTTCAAGTTCAGATCAGTCTTGCTCCTAATCTTATCTGAGTACCTTCTACCATAGCAAGATTAATAAATCACCACCATTGCCTCTTGATAAAAATTTACACTTGAACAACACTTCCAACCTAAAAAGTACTTGGGATGGGTGATTGACATTCGACAGAAGACTGAAGAACTTTCTCTGAAATGAAATTTCCTTTGTTGAAAAATAATTAAAACTTGTGGTAAGAGACACACCAGAGAGTTTGACATCATACTCATTCTTAAGTATATGTTTCTGAAGGGTTAAATGTATGCCCTCTGTCCCGAGACTGCTTTCAACATCCTGGACTGAAACTACACCCACAGAGCTCCCCAATTTCCCTCCTCCGGACCCTGACAGCCACCTTTTACTTCCTTTCTGTAGGAATGTGACAATGGTAGTATTTCAGATGAGGGGAGCCACACAGCAACTGTGTTTTTGTACGTGGCTTATTATTTCACTTTGTAGTGTCTCAGGTGAGTCTCATTCTATGATGCATCGGGCATCTGAATCACCTTCCTGCCCAAGGCTGAGCTGTGCTTCCTTGAATGTACAAGTGGTATTTCATTTGTCTGCTCATACAGTGATAGATACCTGTGTTTCTTATGAAGGAACAACTATCTTTTCATGATCACATTTTCAATTCTACAGAAAACTGGAATGCCTGAAAAGCACATTTATAGCCTTGCGTTTTAATTTTAAAAAGAATTATTCTTGGGCGTGCCTGCGTATGTAGACCAGAAGAAGGCACCTCTTGAGTGCATGCCTTTGAGGCAGGGGCTTTCCCTGAACTAGGGAGCTTGCATTTTCTCAGGCTGGAAACTAGCAATCCTTCTGTTTCTATCTCCCTCAGAGCTGGAGTTACAGCATCTGAGTTGTAGTCCTCAAGGTTACGTACGTTCCTAATCACGGAGCAATCTCTCCAGTCCTGATTGAGGGGTTGATGGTTTTTTTTTTTTACTTTTTTTTTTTTTTTTTTTTTTTTTTTTTTAACAGTGCTGCAGCATTTTTCGGCACCACCAATAGTACAAGAGGATTCCATTTCTTAGGGTTCTCATCAACACTTGCTGTTTTCTGTTTCCCTTACCAAGGCCATTCTAATGGCTGTAAGACACTTTGACAAGGTTTTGCTTTGCATTTTTCTAAGGGTAAGTGATGTTAAATATCTTCTCACATTTTATTTTTGGCCATGCATAATATCATTTACTGAGTAATCTTTACTGAAGTTTGCTCACTTTGAATTGTGAATCTTGTGTGTTTATATGTAGTACGAGATGTTTCCGTATATTTTTAGATATCATTGATCTCTTATTAGGCATGTGATTTACAAATATTTTCTTTCATTATATTGCTTGTCCTTTCTCTCTGCTAATATTCTCCATTGATGTACAAAAGTATTTTATTTTCCTGAGGTCCACATTTTCTATTTTTTTATTTTTTGGCTATATTTTTGGTGTAATATATAAGAAACCATTCCCTACCTCCTTGGGTCAATGATTTTTGCCCTAAATTTTTTAAAAAAGAGTTTCATAGTTTGAGTTCATATGCATAACTCTTTGATTCATTTTAACCTCATCTTTTGTGTATGATGTCAGGCATCATAGATTTTTTTTTTTTGTCAATTTGACACAAACTTAAACATACCCAGGAAGAGGTAATCTCAATTAAGGGATTGTGTCCATTAGATTGGCCTGTGGGCGTGTCTATGGGGACATTTTTAAAATTGCTAATAGATACAGAAGTGTCCATCCCACTGTGGATGGGGCCATCGCTAGGCAGATGGACCTGGATTATACAAGAAAAGTAGTTGAGGAAGCCAAGGGAAGCAAGCCAGTAAACCATGTGTTCTTCCAGTCTCTGCTTCAGGTCCTGCCTCCAACCTCCTGCCTTGGATTCCTGGATGAGAAAGACTGTAAAGTATAAAATGAAATAAACTCTTTTCTCCCCTAGGCTGCTTTGGGTCAGGGTTTATAGCAGCAACAGAAAACAATTTGGAAATCAGGAAGGGTTTCAACTTCATTCTTTTGCATGCAAATATTCAGTTTCCCCAGTACCATTTGTGGAAGTCTTTTCTCCATTGAGTGGTGTTTCCACCCTTATTAAAAACTTTTCCACTGTATATATGAGGATTTTTCCCTTCTCCTTCTGAGCTGTATATTCTATTATCTTGGCCTTTATTTATCTCTATATTAGCGGTATTTTGATTACTGTCGACTATAGTACATTTTGAACTAGGGAAATGTGAATCTCCTACTCTTTAAGAAAATATTTCAGTTGTTATTTAGCATGTATCAGGGTTTCCAATGAATTTTAGAACTGAATTTTCTGTTGTTACAAAAAAAAAAAAAGATTAAGGTTTTGGTAGGGATTACATGACATTTGTAGTTTGCTTTGGGTATTATTACTATCTTAATGACATCAGCCCTTCTCATTTATGAACGGGATTGCACTTCTGTTTCTGTGAGTCTTCTAAGGTGTCATTTGTTGATATGAGTGGTGTCTGTTGTACATGTCTTTCACATCTTTGCATAAGTGATTTATTATGTGTTTGCATCTTTTGAAGATACTGTAATTAGAACTGTGTTTTGTTAATTTCCTTTTTGGGTTGCTTATTGTGAGTGCATAACATTACCATTGATTTGTATATGTTGATTCTGTATCCTGAAATGTGGTTGATTTCATTGCTAGTTCTAATTTTTATTCCAAACTGCAATCTTTTCTTTTTGAAGAGAGAATCTCTTGTGTACTGTTTGGAAACATCATTTGTCAATCAAAAGCTGTTGGCCTATTAGCTGACGCAGGAAATAGAAGGAGGGACATTTGGCAGAAAGAAAGAAAGATAGAATCAGGTGGAGGGAGTTTCACTGTGGACCATGAGGAAGACAGACACATGAAACTTAGGAGAGGTAACCAGCTGTGTGGCAGACATAGAATACAATAAACGGAACAATAAGTTATGAGCTAGTCAGAGACCATGCCTAGGTATATGGCCTAGGTGTTTGTAAATAGTAATTAAGCCTCTGGGTCATTATTTCAGTAACTTGGGCGCAGGTGGAAAAGCCATTGGTTACACTTTTAACAGAGACAGCCATATAATCTTTAATAGAATAATTTTACCCGTTTCTTTCCAACTTGGATGTCTTTTTATTTAATTACTTTTTCTGGTTTAAGTGCTGTGGCTAGAATTTTCAGTGTTCTACTGAATAAATGTGTCAGATGAAAACACCCTTGCTCTGAAGTTTCCCATCTTGAAGGAAAAGTCTCAGCCTTTCACCATTGACTATGATATGAAGCAAGGGGTTTCATATATGACATTGATTTTTAAAATTACATTTGTTTATGCATTTCTTTTGTGGGGGGGTCTGAAGAGGCCCCCACATCTCAAAGAGAGTGTGGAGAGGTTAGAGGAGAAGCTTTCAGGGTATCCACCTTCTAATGCTGGCTCATTAGATGAAAGATCCAGACAATTTTTAAAACTAGCTCTTATAAGCTTATTTAAAAGGGTATTGTATTGGCCATTTAAGAGGCCATGTATTGACCTCTACATGATGCTTGCTTCTCACCTAGTATTTTCTTTCACGTTAATGTGGGAGAATTCTTTAAGTGGTTATTTATTATTTACTTATTAGTTTTTGTAAGGCATATCTAGGAGTAAGTTTGAGAAACCTGCAAATCATCCCATGGAGGAGGGTTTCCATGTGACTAGAAACCATCCCACAGAGAATGGTTGAATGGAATGAATGACCTCTTTTTGATTTCAAGGCTATTTCTTGTGTGTGTGTGTCTGTTTCAACAGTTTGGTTGTAACTTGACTTGTGTGTGTAGTTCTCTGCATTCCTGGAATTTTTTAGACATCTTGGCTGTTATCAAGTTTGGGAAAGTTTTAGTCATTTTTTCTTGAAGAAATCTCTTTATTCCACTCTTTTGTTCTTCTTTTCTCAGGATTCTTACATTGTTGGTCAGCTTCGTAGTGCCTGACAGGCCTATGAGGCAATGCAATTTTTCTCTGATTGTTTTCTTTCTGGTCATCTGACTTGGTAAAACAACTAAGTGATGCTCAAGTTCATTGTCTTTAAAAACTGTTAGGAAAATTTCATGTTAGTTATTGTGTTTTCAGTTCTTTTTTTCCTTTATTTTTTATTTCTTCAAGTTACATCTCAATCGCAGTCCCCTCCCTACTCCCCCCTCCATCCTCTTCCCTTTTTTTTTCTTTTAACTTTAAGGTATATCTTATTTCCCCCTACAGTTTCCCCTTTCAGTCCAACAAATGGCTCTTTCTCTTATAATAATAAATACAATACAAAACAACAGAGGTAATTAGGCCACAGTTATGAGGGTTATATGGCTTAGCATACATTCCCAATGTCCAGTTCATATGTATTTGGTACCTGACTTTAACATTCTACTATCTAACCATCTCCATAAGTTTAAAGTTTTTTTTTGTTTTTTTTTGTTTTTTCGGGACAGGGTTTCTCTGAATATCTCTGGCTGTCCTGGACTTGCTTTGTAGACCAGGCTGGCCTTGAACTCACAAAGATCCGCCTGCCTCTGCCTCCCAAGTGCTGGGATTAAAGGCGTGCGCCACCACCGCCCGGCTGAGTTTAAAGTTCTATATCTGACTCAACATTCATACTAACTTGCAACACAATTTTAAAAGTATCTTCTTAGATCTTTAATACTCTTTTGACTCCTAAACAACTCAAAATTTAATTATGAGACTCTAGCTATCTGTTCTTCAACCACCTCAGAGACCTGAGAGGGATAAATATATCTAATTTTATAGGAAGTACAGGGCCTGCAGCTTCCAAACTAAGAAATGACATACCTGTGGCTGCCTGGACAGTTCCCATTTTCTCTCCATACATTACCGCATCGATCTTCAGTCATTTGGCCCCGTTTCTCTGACAGACATTGACTGTAGAGCAGGGGTTATGAAGGACTTACCTACCCTGTCTTGGCAGAGCTAGGTTGTCGACTTACCTGCTTCCAGGTTTTGTCCTTTTTGGACAGCATTCTGTCTACAGTTGAAGCAAGGGGCTTTTCCTACCAAGAGATAGGCTTGCCACTAATTCAATCATCTCCCACTGGAGATTCTTCGATGCTCATCTTCTACTTGGAGGAGAGTAGGGGGTACTGTCAGGAGTTGATATGTCTTGATATAAAAAAATCTAAAGTTACGAAAACATCTTTGAATGCCATATTCTACAGATCTCTTGAGGTTTTTGAAGAGGCCCTATCTATCTCTTATATTAGGGTAAGCAGATGTTGCTTGTCTCTTAGCAGCTTTATTTTTGATTAGCTTAGAAAATAACTATAATAGGCTATCATAGTACCTAACAGAATGACCGGCTTGCATAACCATTAGTTTGCATTTCTTAATTATCCTAAACAGTTTATGACAATTAGTAGTAAAAGGCCAAGACATCACATTTCATTTTCTTTCTTTACCTCCAAACCCTTCCATCCCATTTCTCTGGGGTGGGGTGTCCTTATATAACAGTCCCTCATCTCAGTTGAGAGGTTGTATGAGGGCCAAGAGCCTCTTCATTCATTGGGGGTCTATGAAGAAGTACCATCAGTGAAGAGTGTCTCATTGCCTGGGAGAGAGAACTACTAAACAAACAAACCAATAAGCAGACGTGTTTTCAGTTCTACATTATATTGTCTTATTTTTATTAAAATGTTTTATTGGTATTTCCATTTGTATGTTCAGGCAACGTTGTCTAGAGCCTAGAGTGTCTAGACTCTGTACATTCTCCATTTCATCCATTTTTGGCATAAATAGTTGTTTTAAACTCTTTGTCTAGTAAATCTGCAACTTAGTCTCTTTCATGAATTGTCTGTTAGTTGATGACCCACAACTTTTGTTCTTTACATGACTTGTTATTTTCATATTGAAAAACTGGACATTTGAATCCTGTGCTAACACTGGAAACCAGACTCTCCTCCTTCCCTCCTTTCCTCTCTACTTTCCTTCCTTCCTCCCTTCCTTCTTTACTTCCTCTGTTTCTGCCAGGGTATAAACTTAAGACTTTCATAACCTTTCTCTTAGCCCACACCTTTCCCTAGGAATGTGTAATGATTTGTCTAAATTCCATTTTAAAAGTGATTGCATTGAGAAAGGCTAGTCTCCAAATGTGTCACTCCCAAAGGACAGAAACAGAGAAAAACGAACAGGGAAAAACACAGTGGCCCTTGAAATCTCTTGGGATTAATTTAGTGGGAAGACTAAGGTATAGTCCCATGGTTACTCTCTATGTCTGTAACCACAAACAGCAATTTCAACAATCAGTGCTAAGAGAGATCCCTGCTATTTAGATGATAGGGACTTTACTGCTTACTGTAGCTCTCCCACAAGCTGTGTCTATGCTGATCTGTAAACACATACATAGCACTTGCCACAGGGTAGAAGGTAGGTGTAGTAGCTGTTACAGGGGTGAGAATGGACTTTGATAAAATTGAACCATAGTTTGTGCTCCAAGCCAATGCCTACAAAATGTGATCCCTGGAGTATACCCCAGGTTTCCAAACAGGAAATAGAGTCCCATCTAATTGGGTAGGTCACCCCCTGTGCTTCTTTACTGTCTTCTTAGACTATCCCTCCTTTCTCACTTATAGTGTACAGAGATGACGGCTTGCTTAAACACAGAGGAGATTGCTCCGCGATACAGGGGAAACATTGTCCACGCGGGTCCTTAGCTAAAAGTTAATGAGCCCTAGATTCTTGATGGGAAAAGCTTATCTTGCTGGCTTGGTGTGTGTGTGTGTGTGTGTGTGTGTGTGTGTGTGTGATATTGGAGTCATTCACAAATCACATTTGAGCATTAGTTCACAGGGTCTCAAAGGAGTTAATAATTGGGTAGATCTATGTCCCCATCATCTATGTATCACTTTGGAGATCGAAAAGGAATCATAAGTTGTATCTAGGTCCTGAATCTAAGTATTACCAGCAGAAGTGCCCTCCATTAACCTTTCTGTTGCTGCCATGTAACCTGGGCTTGCTGAGCAGATTATGGCTGGTTTGGGGTTGTTCTTCAGGACCTCATCGTGTGCATCTGCAGATGGTCATTTCTGCATCCTGACCAAGTGAGAATCCCAATATGCTTTGTAGGCACCTGGAAAATTGGCTTCCAAGGTCAAGCTGACACTAGAGTAAATTTTCTTTCTGTAAAATGCACAGATCACCTTTCTCATATGGCAGGACAAGGGGACTGAATCTAGGGGCTTGTTCGTGTAAGACAAACCTTTTACAAGTAAGTTACAGTCTCAGCCCACTCGGTATCTGTTGACTTAGTGATAGCATTAGAGACAGCATCTTTCTTTTCCAGACTATCCAACACCAGGGCCTTCAAAGAATCATGTGAATCCAGAGGAACACCTTAATTTCCCAGAAGTCACCTTGTTTTTGAAATGTGATCCACAACTATATAAAGAAGCTCACTGTGCACTGAATACCCTCAGGGGGCACCATCAAGAATACGCTGTCTTCTCTAGTGAACCACACCATCTATTTAAGGAAATTGCTCTAAATAAATTATGGAGAGCTCTTACTATTGTTTCTAGAGTGTTTTATTTGTTACAGTTCTAGGGAGATGACTGTCCCCTCCGGCCAGATTTGTAAAGGACATAATTTCAAAACTGAGAAGAACAAATAATGAATGAGTAGGCTTTGGGAGATGTGATTCGAGTTTCAGATCCTTCCTCCAATCTGCCTGTGGGTGTTGACTAGGGCTTTTAGAATGCTTTACCTCAATTTATCCTTCAAGCTGCCATGGCTGATGATATTCTCTCTGTTTCAAAATAAGGCAACACACATCCCACACTGAGCCATGCTCAGATAAGACTGTATATCTCGTACCTAGAGAGATGGCTCAGCAGTCAAGAGTATATTTACTGATCTTGGAAGGGGACCTAGGCTTGGTTCCCAGCACCCACATGAAGAAGAGGCTCACAACAGTCTCTAACTTCAGTTCCAGAGGATTCAATGGCCTCTTCTGGCTCCTGTGGGCACTAGGCATACATGTGGTATGCAAACACACATGCAAGCAAAACACTCATACATGAAGAATTGGATGCTGTGTTTCTTTATGTGAATCGTTAACACAAGCAAAACACACACGAGAGCCTGTCTGCTGAGAGTGGTGAGGAGTTCTTACCATGAAGCACCTCTTTTGTGAGCTGTGCTACCTATTAGGTTTGTTGGCTCCATGAAAAGCAGGACAATGACAATGTTTAGAGAAATGGAAACAGAAGTTCTCATTGTGCATAATGTTGGGGTGGCGGGTATCAGTATTTCTGTGTAGCTCATCTTTCTTTTCCCAGCACATGAAGTTTATAGCAAAATGGGTTTAACACTGGGTGGACATGGTCTCTAAGAACTTAATAAACACATGCTATCCAGTAACTCGGGGTCATGCCCTGTATGTGATACATGCCATCTCCGACAGGGCATGGGCCCTGTGTCTGGCACAGGCACAGGTACAAAGGTGCTTTGAAAATGGCAATCCTAGAGAAGCTAGACTCATGGTTCTGCTGGAAATGGTGAATTCTTTAGGAAAGCTTCTCTGACCAGTATACATCAGTTTGATCACACTTAGCATTAACAGGTCCTGTTGCTGTAAAAAATGAGAGAGAGGCAAAGCATCATGTGGGTACATTTTCTTGTTACTGTTGTTCTTTATGTAGCATATTGTATTTTGATGATTTCTGCTGTGTGTGTGTGTGTGTGTGTGTGTGTGAATAAGTATGTGTGGTGTGTGTGAGTGTGGGTATATGTGTATATGTGTTAGAGAGAAAGTGTGTGGTATGTATGAAAGAGTGTGTGTGTGTATGTGTTAGAAAGTGTGTTGTGTGTATGAAAGAGAGTGTGTGTGTTTGTGTGTGTGTATGTGTGTATGTGTGTGTGTGTGAGAGAGAGAGAGAATGAGTATGTGTGGTGTATATGAGAGAGTGTATGTATGCTTGAGAGTGTGATTTGTGTGAGTTTATGTGTGAGAGTATGCATATGTGTGAGTGTGAGTGTGGACATATGTGTATATGTGTTAGAAAGTGTGGGGTGTGTATGAAAGAGTGTGTGTGTGTGTGGCCTGCTATTCTGAGTTCAATGAAGAGCATGCAGAAACAGGTCCCCTTTTCAAATAATGTTAACATGCTGTTAGTCTAATACAAAGACAGTGACTTAGAATATAACGATGAATCAATACAGAGCTTCAAGTGAGGCCTTTTAAAAGACTTTACCTTGTCAAAAATATATCCGGCCTTGTGTTAAAGTCTGCCCGAGAGTCATCCCCATAAACACCACATCCCTTTACTGGGTGAAGTTAACATAGATTGGAACTTTTGACATAAATCCCCAATGTTTGTTTTTTTCTTTTTAACAGGCTATTATTTAATATTTGCTGAACCAGATTTGTGCAGTGTACACACTGCTCTCTGTGATGACTTGAACACTTCGATTTGTGGAATTAAATAGCGCACATCAGAGGGGCCTTTTGAGCCAGGGCTTTGCGACCCTTTGCATCCAGCCTGCATGGATTCCAGTTACCAGGAGAACTGCAGCAGGCAGTGGAATAACTTTATGTAGGGATCTCTCACCTTCTATTCAGAGCTTTTTCCCCCTTGATACTGTTCTCCCTGTTTAGCTTTTTCAGAAGCTTTGTTTTCAGTTTTTACAATTGTTTTGATAATATACAGAAAGCACGGGATTCTGTAATGGTTTGTGAGCACCCCCCCTCCCCCAGCCAACCGTGCAATGCAGAGTTGATCACCTGTTGTCCTGTTGTCTTCTGAAGGAGGTCAGGCTGTCCTCTAGCTGTCATAGCTGGCAGGTGAGGGTTATTCAAGCATCACAGTCCGTAAGTCTTTCAGCGTGCTTTGCATCTCTCATGACACACAAGTCAGAATGGGGGGACGGGGAGGAGAAGATATGTTTCTGTTAGTGTCACTGTTGGGATCATCTCTGTAAAGGCCTTACTGCACATGATTCCCTACCAGGGGAATCCAGAGTTTAGATTTGTTCTTTGTTATGAGAAAACTCTTTTTTTTTCTTTTCTTTTCTTTCTTTCTTTCTTTTTTTTTTGGATATAAAGTTCCTTCTACTTAGTTTCCATTTCTTAATTCTTATTTATTTGAACAAACCATACATTTTTTATTTATGACTTCTAACATACCTTTTTAAAAAATGCAACGAATGCAAAAAGTGCTTGCATTTAGTTTTTCTGACCTTTTACACCTTTCCTCTGTGATATTTTCTCCTGAACCTAAGCTAAGGATCCTCCAGAGGCTCGCTTTACTGGAAATGGGGATAGTTCAGCTTTCATTGAGTACATTCTTTCTCTTGTGTACATATTTATCTTAACAAATACTGAAATGAGATTGCCTAAATAATACATAATATAATACATAAATAGGACAAAAGTGTTATTTTTTCCCTTTAAAGTTTAAGTTCATGTGTGACTTAGTAGGAAAGGCTTGAGAGAGGCGACAGAGGTGATCAGTGGCTTTCTTCCTCTCTTCCTGTCTCAGTTCATTTTCTGGTTGCTGAGACCAAACAGCAGAGAGGAGCCACTCAATAGGGGGGCCAGCGTAAGGCAGCTGGTGGAACAGATACAGAGCAGAAGAGGGCGGGAATTAGGGCCAAGTTACAACCCTTAAGTGTTTCACTACACCCTCTGGTAGCCTCTATTTACCCGAAGTTTCACAATCTCTCACAATAATAATTCCATCACCTGGGGACTAAGTGTTCAAAGGCGAGTGGGTGGGCAACTTTCCCTGTTCAAACAATAACTCTTCCTTTGCACAGGGTGGATAGCGATGTGACTGCTAGACCAGAATCATTTCTCCTCATTGAATCTCAGATAAAAATGTATCATGAAGGCTTTCCAACTGAGGAGGGCTGCTGTGAAGAAGTGTTGAAATTGGATCTCTTAAAATGACTTATTTAGCATGTTTTAATTTTCACTACAAAAGCGTTTCATATTTAGAACTAGCAAATTAGACAAAGTAAAATATACAAACCAGCTAAAGTGAAAACAAACTTACGTGAAATAGGTTAGCAGAAAAACAGTGAGAAAAAAAAAAAAAAGACAGAGCGTGAGGGTGGAGTGGTGGTGTGGGCTTCCGTAAGAAAAAAAAAAAAAGATCTGTATTTAGAAAGAGCTAACTTGCAAGTGTCTGCAGTGGATGAGGCCTATCCACAGGTAAAGACTAAAAGCCTGGACATCACATGTGTGACCCATCTTCAGGTGTCCCAGCCATTCGGTATATGGACATTTGCTAAGCCACATTATATTCTAATGCCTTGTCTACTGTCTATAAATGTTCCGTGGCCACTGGTAACAGTTCATTTTCATAAAACTGAAAATTGCCCCTCACCCCCATACAACTGGGCATCTTGATTCTGATATAAAGGACACCCTTTTATTTCATAAAACCAGCACAACAGGTTTTCTTTGTTTCGTTCTTTCCTTCTTTCTTTCTTTTACCTCAGAGCCAACCAACTGTACCTTTGAAAACGAGTGGCTGTCTCTTTACATACCAACAACAGTGGAAACAAAACAGAGAGTCTTGCAAGGTGGCCAAAAAGAGGCCATAGAAACTTAATCTCAGGGGCCACACACTGTTTTTATTAAGCCAGGTGTATGTGTGTGTGTGTGTGTGTGTGTGTGTGTGTGTGCGCGTGCGCGTGCATGTGTGTTTGTGTGTGTGTATGCACGTGTGTTCACCATTGAACCCACAGGCTTGTACATTCTAGAGAAGTGCTCTACCACTGAACACCACACCCTAGACCGACAGTTTTAGTTTTCACTAGACTGTACACAGCCTTTTATATAGAACATGGTAGCAGTGGAGTTCAAGATCTGAATTCTGGAGCCCGAAACCACACATGTGTTTTTGTTTCATGTAACTACGAGGATGAAACCATGAAAACTTTATACTAACTGACACAGCCAGTCACAGTGGACAAATATCAATTTAAAGGAGGTCCCTAGAGAAGCTAAAGTCATATGTAGAAGGTAGAATGATATTTGCCAGGGACAAGGAGGATCCATAGGGTGAGATAAGTTACTATATGTTTAATAAGCCCAGAGTTTAGTTAAGGAAGACAGAGGAAATTTGGAGCTCAGTGGGTGGTGGTGGCACAAAATAGAAATGTGCACACACTGTGTGGTTTTTCTTGGGAAAATACAAGCAGATGAACAGTTCATTCCAGACATTCCACTCACTACAGACCAAAGAAGAGACTCCATCAAAGTCCAGTTTAATGACCTGATGAGTTTATAGGGGCAAGGGGATTCAAAGGCTCATTGAAATCCCACCACAGCATGGCTGCCTCTCTGGAACTCTCCCACTCTGTGGCTGGAGACTTTCCTCACACCAACTGGTACTGTTTAGAGCACCCAGGGAGGCACCTTGTGAATCTTGTAGCTTCCTGAGCCTTGTAACTTTTAGGAAGCTTCCTAAGCCTTGTAAATTCCCTTTACTTCTGGAGTCCTGCACAATTCCTTCGTCTGTTCTTCCTCCAGGAGGGAATGATTCAATTCAGAGGAAAGAGTTACAGAATAGGACCATATTGTTAAGATTGTCAAAGGTGGAAAATACTTTAATCACTAATTTTATTTTTTAAGATAAGTTCTTATTGTATAACTCCCAAGTACTGGAATTACAGTCGTGTGGCATAATGCTTGGCAAAACTATAGGTGTTATATAAATTTATCCACAAATTATAAAATAGATTAAAAAAACAAAACTGTACATTTTTCAGTTTGGCAGAGTGGCTCTTTTTGGGGGCCCTTTTTAAGAAGTCCATTGTCTTAACCACTCGGCCACCTTGTCCCACGGGGGCCCTTTTTAATTTGCTTCAAATTTAATAACATGTGATTGATCTTTATTTTAGTAAAGCCAACTTTAAAATTTCAGAGACTTTTAAAGGTCCTTGAAAAGGAGTCAGTTTTGAATACATGAGAAATGTAAACACATGATGTATAAATGAGGTAATTCCTGAATGTAGGTTGAGGTGGTTATCACCGCTGGACTGGAAATTTTGCTCAGGAAATTCAGGGTTGTACATGATGCTTCCTACTCTGTGAGTGATGTTGACAGTTTAGACAAATGTTTTGAAAGACAAATTAACTTTTAAATGGTCACTCATGACTATTTGCCACATGTTTACAGATTAGATAGCTGGGTTAGAGTTAAAAATGTCTGTAGAAACAGGCGAGTGCCCTGACCACATAGCTGCTAGAGCTCAATAGAATGAAGAAGGGGAGAGGAAAAAGAGAGAGAAGGGAAGAGGAAGGGGGGAGGAGGAGAAAGGTGGAAGGACAGAGGCATAGAAAAGGATAGAGGCAGGAGAGGAAGAAGAGAGAGACAGAGAGAGAATGAGGCAGAAGAGAGAAAGAAGGAAGGAAGGGAGACAGAAGGAGGAGAGGCAGAAGAAGAGGCACAAGAGAGAAAGAAAATTGGGGGAGGGGAGGGAAAAGGGAGAAAAGAGAAGAGAGACTAAAGGGAAAGACAAAGAGGACAGAGGGAGAGAAGGGGGAAGGGGAAAGAGAGAGAGAAGAAAGGCACAAAGCAGAAATGGGGAGAGGAAGCAGGGCAGCTTTACCAATATAAGCACCAAATCCAGACCATGACCACTTTGGCATGTACCTTCCTGCCATGTTAAGGCATAGCTACAGACACTGCATGGGGGAAGGGTGGTGACAGGGACTGAGCTACAAAGGCATGAACTGTTCTGAACAGATAAATTTGGGCTGATCGTGTTGATTTTTTATATTTTGGTTACTTCTGCATTGTAACACCTCTTTAACAGTGGTTCTCAACATGTGGGCCGTGACCTAAGACCATAGGAAAGCATAGATACTTACATTATAATTCATAAGAGTAGCAAAATTATGGTTATGAAATAGCCACAAAAATAATTTTATGGTTGGGAGTCATAACATGAGCTGTTTTGAAGGTTTGCAGCTTTAGGAAGGCTGAGAGCCACTGATCTAGAGGCTGTGCTAGGTACTCCAGCACCTGGCAGGAGAATTCATCAAGTGCCATATTAAAATTTTAAGTTGGTAACCAGGAAACTGTTTTCTTTCTCTAGTTCCCCAAACCTACTCTAATCTTGCCTATTATTTATTCTTTTTGTCTCTGTTGCTCTCTATATATATCTGCCTTTCTCTGTTCTTTTCTGTCTGTCTTTTTCTGTCTTTTATACACACACACACACACACACACACACACACACACACACACACACACGCACACATATGCACACATGTGCGCACGCTTAAGTAAATAACAAATCCCAAGAAACTTCAAAACAGATAACCAGAGCCACCCCCCTTTGTGGTTGGCTGGAATGCCCCTCATCATGTATGGTGTCTTTCTACTACACTGTGAGCGCCTTGGTGGGTGGGTGGCATGCTGTCCCTCTGGATCAAGTCTCCTGTGGGTTCAGTAGCTCACCATTGTAAGCAAGTGCTTATTAAACACGGCTTGACTGACTGATATGACAAGTAGTTGTGCCAGAAGAAATGTGAGCTCTAGAACTCTGTGAATTCCTGAACTTCACAGGAGGGGTGTCCGGTGACCTGGGCTTGCTCCCGGGAATTAGTAATGCGATACTGAATCTTGCATCCTTTGTGTCGCCTGTTACAATCTGGCCTCCTTTTACTGAGAGTTGTCATGTTACTAGAGATCTTCCGAGCCTGGTTATTGGAGGAAGAGAGACATGCAGAGGTGCTGACATTGTGCAGGTGGTGAGTTCACTTCCAAAGTGGGCCTGCGTCATTTAGGCAACCTAGCCCTGCCGGTAGCTCCTGATGGGTGTGCATTGTGAAAGGTTACCTACTGGGCTGGATGACAAAGGGTCCGTTCTCTAAGGTAAATGACAAAACTTTAGTCCACCTTTCATTGCTGTAATAGAAAAGTGTATTTCCACTCTTGCAGTAGGAAAATATCTGTGTGGAGAATCCAAAGCCAGATGGTGCATAGGCTGAAGAAGGCATGGGCCTTAGGTGAGCTAGGGTCTCTAGGTGTCATATATGAAAGGCCTTCAAACAGGTTTTAGAGACCCCACTGACCTTTTCAGTCACAAGTTATGTCAACTACCAGGTGTTTTAGGTGTCCAACAAAAGGAAAATTGAAAATGCATGTTTCTAGGTTCTTACTAAACACTGGACAAGCAATTTTACTTGAATGGATGCTACCCTGTCACGGGAAAATGAATAAGTGAGCTGAGTTGATAAGAAACTGGGTTTGCACACTAATGCTCCCATGCTCAAGCTGTGAGGTGTGGTCAGCCTGTCTTGATCTCTGTAAAGGACACAATAATGCACGCTTTAAGAGGTGGTTAGATTAGATACATAGAAGCTGTATGCTTGATAAATGTATGTACACCTGCCTATACCTTTCCTTGCCTCACACAGCTTCAGAAGTTAAAGCTTATCTCTAAAATCAGGGCTTATAGCAGTGACACTCTTCCAATGCATAATGAATTCAGACTTTGAAATGCAGAAAACTGTCCAATTTAACCCCAAGTAAGTGATTCAGGGCAATGTCACTGGCCGTAAGTGATTCTGATGTTATCTCTGAGATGGCATAATGAAATGGGAATTTTGATTCTGTAGTCTTCTTCTCCCCAAAACATAGCCTCAGGCAAATCATGAGTAGGCACCAGACAAACACAACTGAGGAATAGTACATGAAACACACTGGGTCTACACTCGAGTCATGGAAAACCAGGGAAGACCCTGAGATCATCACCTACCAGGGAAGAATCAGACTGCACTTGGTCAGTGAGGTGTCCTGGATCAGATTCCACAGCGAGGGGAAGGAGGACATTAGTAATGTTGCTGAGACCTTAGAGTGTAGTGTAGTAGATAGCATTAAACCATAGTTGATAAATTACATATGTGTGCAAGTGTGTGACTGTGTGTGTGTGTGTGTGTGTGTGTGTGTGTGTGTGTGTGTGTGTGT
>CAJQZJ010004381.1:17816094-17854763 GCA_907164525.1 Lophiomys imhausi | reverse complement strand
TGTGTGTGTGTGTGTGTGTGTGTGTGTGTGTGTGTGTGTGTGTGTGTTTATGGAGTTAAGAGGTCAACCTTAGCCATCATTGGTCAAGAGCTATTCACTGTCTTATGAAACGGGGTCTCCCGTTCACCAGGGGCTTCCTGATTAGATTGACTTCCTACCAGAAATTCCAGAAATGTTCCTCTCTCTACCTCCCCAGTACTAGGATTACAGGCATGTGCTGCCACGTCCAGCTTTTGACATGGCTGCTGGCGATTGAATTCAGTTCTTCTTGCTTGTGTGGCAAGCACTTGACCAATTGGGCTGTTTTCCCAGCTGCTAATTTCTTTCTCTTTTTGACAACCGTACAGTGATTGTTTATGCAGTACCTCGTGGGAGGAGGTGGCTAAATTCTCAGCATGTGGGACCTCTGTGTCCCATCTTGGTAACTTTTTTTTTTTTTTTGCAAACCCAAAGTTCTTTCAAAATGAAAGAAAAACAGAGAAGAGGACCCAGACAGTTCAGACACATCCATAACAAGACTTTGCAGACCCATGGGACAATAAGAAGATATCATCTATAACAAGTCTTTGTAGACGCATTAGGTAGTAATGGTAAGGGCAGCTTTATTTTACTGGTGTGTCTGCTTTTCGACTTACAGAACATCTTAGTGACCCCCAGGAGCCTCTGTGAAGCATGCACACACAGTCAAGCCCTCAGCTGGTCAACATTACATAGTTCTCTCTCTCTCTCTCTCTCTCTCTCTCTAATCTGGCATGTAAATGAGTTTGGAGTTAAAGATGGCCAGGATTACAATGTGATGAGAATCTCAAAGATGAATTCAATAATGAGTTCTTTTCAGAGGCAACTTGGATTGTTGTGTGCACATTAGCAATCAAGAAGGGGCGTACTCATGAACGTGCAAATTTCATTTATAGAAACTGGAAGATATTGAGCAGTAAAGTATAAATTCAAAAATCAGAAGATTTCCATAAAGATTAAGGTAATTTTCCATTTCCCTTAGAGTTGGCAGCAATAGCAAAAGCAAGATCAATAGTAATTAAGAAACCTAGAGAAGAGAATCATAAATGACTGAAACTGGTCATTTGAAAGAACCTGGGAGATGATTCTGAAACCATAATTATTGAATTATAAGGAAACACTGTTTCAAAGATCATTGGCCTTAGTCTTCCTATCTGGAGAAGACTATGTGTGATGATCTCAAAAACATCTTGCTGGTTACATAGGATCGAATAAAGGTATAGGCTCCCTGTCTCAGTCACATCTCTCCAAGGCAGGGGTCTCCTTTGGGGACATAAGCTTTAGGAATCTCAGGGCACCTGCAATACTGTGCAGAAACTTACTTGTATGTACATAAGAACATCCATCAAGTGACCTGAGGGCTAAAAAGAATGAGAACGCCAACTCTAGAAATGAAAAATAAGTTATTTCTTGCACCTGTTTACGTACATTCTCAGCATTGTTTGAAATACTTCTGAATCATGTATCAGGAATTGATTGGGAAACCAGTATCTCAGGCCTAGTTGGTTCTCTGAAGTTATCATACTGTTGGAGAAAAAAAAAAATCAGTGTGGTTTTGCCTCAGAATCTTGCTCTTATCTTAGAACAGAATAGTCTTTTCTATACCCTAAATGTGTTCCCAAGATATAATAATGTTGAAACTTACTGGCCAATAGAATAGTTTTTCAAAGTGGAAGGGTGATTTGGGATGATTAAGACAGAGCATGGAGCCCTCATGGGTCATATTAGAGTCACTGAAGGGCTTGGAGTGTTGGCATTGCTGTCTCCTGTTCCGTCTCCCCTGTGCTGACTCAGCATGCGTCCCTTGCAGATACAGCAACAGGTGCCATGCTAGGGTGCAGAATTGGACTTCAAAACTGGGAGGAATCACGTGGTTTTGTCTTACACATTATACTGCGTATGGCAGGATTCTCCAGAGGAACAGAACCAATCGAATTTAGGCGGGTGTATTAGATATAATTATATGTATATGTATATAAATGGCAGGAGATTTATAGGATTGGCTTATTGATAGATTCCTGGGTAAGTCAGCAGTGGCTGTCTACGTGCCAGAGAAGTGGAAAATCAGGCTCTTTGCCTACCTAGCAAGTGGGACACCAAAATATCCCTAAGTCAGCACTAGAAGTCTGGAAGTTTCCTACAGAGTCACCTGTGGTGAGTCAGTGTTGAAAAGCTGAAGAGTCTGGACGCCCAAGTTAGAAGGTGCCAGCAATGGAAGAAAGAAGTCCCCAGAAAAAGAAAGGGCTTACAGGTTTGCATGCAATCTCCTCTGACTTTTCCATACCGCGACTGTCCTGTTGGAAGGTGCCACCCACATTCAGGGTAAGTCCTTATTGTCTTACATGTCAAGCCTTCTTGAACAGTCAGTCTTCCAGAGAAACACAAGTAGTTCATCAACCTTAAATACCTGTTAGCCCAGTCAAGTTGACAAGCAAGCCCACCCCATCACACCAAGTCTACATGCTTTGTTGTAATGACACAGATGAACTGTGGCGGTTTCTATGAGGAATAAGAACCATTGAATACCCAGTATGTGCTGGCATCTGTTCCAGGTGCTTTACATATATCAACTAATTTAATTCTCAACAACCATTTCAAGTAGGGACTAAGATCCTATTTAACGAACAAGGAAGCTGAAGTCTAGATGGATCAGATGGTTTGTCTCAGGTGTGCAAAGGTGGCAAGTGGTACAGCTGTAACCTCTGAAGGCAAGCTGTGGGTCTGTCACTATGACAAAATGCCGGCTTTGTCCAGATGTGTTACCTTTCTCATAACCTCAGAGGCAGCAGAGGAACATGAGTGTGGGTTTGGTATTTGGGACTCTCGCAGTGTGGACGATTGGGCCTTCACCTCCTTCTGGCTTCCCTAGAATAGGTCCTTCAATCTTTTTTTTTTTTCTTCTTATCTGCAAGATGGGGGAATGATAGTGTTAACCTCGTGAGGATGTTCCAGGGACAAAATGAGGTCATGTCCTTAGGGCTGTACATGTTGAGGAGCCTGTTCCCCAGTGCAATGAATATACTTGTTCCCAGTCATTTCCATATGCTTCTTATAAGGAAAAAGAAGAACAAATCTTGAATAACCTTGATGTAGGGTAATGAACTTACTAAGATTTAAATTTATGACAGTATCAACTTCACACATTCCTTTTATGAGGTTGTTTGTGGTTGTAGCTTCTTTCTTTCTTTCTTTCTTTCTTTCTTTCTTTCTTTCTTTCTTTCTTTCTTTCATTCTTTCTTTCTTTCTTTCCTTCTTTCTTGATAGGTCAATGTATGTAGATGGGGATGTCCTCAAACTCACAGAGATCCACCTGTCTCTGCCTCCCAAGTGCTAGAATTAAAGATATGCCTCACCAAGCTCTGCTAACTTCATACATTCCTCAACAGCAAATAAAAGTTACTCTAATTGATACCAAACAAGCAGGTCCCACCTGGCATTTTATTTCTAGAAGGAGATGAGTCAGATATTTAATTGCCTTTTGTTGGACCCTTAAACTCTTTTGGAAGCTTTAAAAAGTTGCTTTCTTTTCATTATGTATAATTTTATGTGTGTTTATTATGTGTGTGTGGGCATGTATGTATGTGTGTGTGTGTGGCCTTGTGTATCATGTATATGTGTGGAGGTCAGAGGACACTTTTGGATGTGTATCCGTCTCGTGTGAGGCCATGTCTCTTTGTCATCGTTTGCCTCTGTTGTAAGCTGGCTGGCTCCTTCATTTCCATGGCTTCTTTTGTCTCTGGCTCCCATCCCCTGAGAGGAGCACTTGGATTACTGACTCGTACTTTAGATAGATCCTGACAATTCACACACAGCTCCTCCCACTTCTATGGTAAGGGACTGAGTTATCTTTCCAGTACCCAGGAAAAAAATAGTTTTTGATGCACCACTATACTTCATTTTATTTATCCTGGGACCTGAATAATCGTATTACAGTTATTACAAAATATGATGTAATCCTCAACAAAAGGTAGGGATATCAACACATAATGTTTGAATGATTTGTGTTGCACATTTTTGGTATCAAAATGATATGCTATGGTAATTGCACCTAGGCCCTCCTATTCTAATATGGTGCCCTGTGAACGGTTCTATGGGTTGCATGGGAGTTCTGATTTGTAAAACATTCTCCCCCAGGGCTTCTCTCCTCTCATTTTCCTTCTGCTTTCAGGTTCCTAGGACACGTTGCACAGGATACTGATACTCTGTGTTCACACAGAGTATCAGTGCATGTCGGCAGTTCCCATTTGTGAATGTTCAGAATAATGGCATCCTGTTTAAAAACAAAAAAGTGTGACCTCCAGGAACATGTTGGAAAGGCATAAAAATCAACTGTCTCCCCCCCCCCTCCCACACACACATCTGATAGTATTCTGAAGACAGAAAATTCCCTTACAACTTTTAGTCTTGACTAGCTGCAGGGATGCCGGGTGATTTTGACTCGAGAATGCAAAGAGATCAGATATGAAGCCTTTATGTGAATGATGCAAATTATTCCTCATGCATTTAACGCTCATGTATATCTTTGAGAGGAGATACCTGTCCAGGTTGAAAGGCTGAACAACTGAGAGATGTGAGTGTTCATTCTAGGCGTTGCTGCTTGATCAAATAGACCATTCTAAATTTAGCTGGAATGCTCTCCTCATTGCAGAACACAAGTAAGAAATGCATGTTCTAGGAGAGATTGTAAATTCACAACATAGCTTAAGACTAAACCTTGTTGTTCTACATAGCTCTATCCTTTTAAAAATTATTTATTTAGTGTGTGAGTGTGTGTGCACACGAGTGTCTATGTGTGTGTGAGTGTTTTATCTATGTGTGTGAGTGTTTTATGTGTGTACATGAGATTGTAGAAGCCATAGATCAACATCTGGTGACTTCCTTAGTCACTCTCCACCTTGTATTTTTAAATAGGACCTCTCCCTGAACCAAGCCCGCCAGTTCGACCAGATTAGGTTTTGCATGGTTTCTGGGCATGTGACTCAGGTTCTTTAGCTTCATGGCTCATCTCCCTAGGCTCTGCTCTCTATTCTTTACAAACTAATGTCATGAGCTTGCTAAAAGAGGGTTATCTCTCAATTCTATTTCCATCTTAGTGCCCCTGAGTCTGCTCCAGGAGGCTGTGAGTTAGAGGCTAGCCTGGACTACACAACAAAGCTCTGCTTCAAAACCCGCAAAAACGAAACCCCAAATCAAACAAAGCCCAATAGTCTATTATTGAATCAATGGTGCTAGGTTAAGTTGTAGCTTTAAAAAACATTACAATTGGTGTTTTCTTTTAATGTTTTTTTATTACTTCAATTTACATCTCCATCACAGTCCCCTCCCTCCACCCCCCATCCACCCTGTCACCCTGTCACCCTCTCCCCCTTCCTATTCCTTTATCCTATTCCTCCAGTGTGGGGTGCTCTATATATCAGCCCCCTTCAGTTCAGCAGCCATATGAGGGCTTGGGCTTTTTCATATACTGGGGGCCTACATGGCAGCTCCACTAGGGCAAAGTATCCCACAAACAATTAGCAAAGTCTATGTTCCTGTTCCTTTCAGTCTGTTGGTTGTAGTAGAGTTATCCTGTACTATATGGCTAAAATCTAGTTATAAGTGAATAGATTCCATGTGCATCTTTCTGGGTCTGGGTTAGCTCACTCAGGATGAGCTTTTCTAGTTCTATCCATTTGGCAGCAAATTGCGTGATTTCCTTGTTTCTGATGGCTGAGTAGTATTCTATTGTGTAGATGTGCCACAGCTTTTTCATCCATTCATTGGTTGAAGGACATCTGGGTTGTTTCTAGCTATTATAAATAAAGCTACCATGAACGTAGTTGAGGAAATGTCCTTGTGGACTGGTGAGAAATCATTTGTATGTATACCCAGGAGTGGTATGGCTGGGTCTTGAGGTAGAGCTATTCCAAGTTTTCTAAGATATTGCCACCCTGATTTCCATAGTGGTTGTACAAGTTTGCACTCCCACCAGCAATACCACAAACATCTTTAGCAGATACATTCTTGGCACTGAAGACCACACTATTCTCAAGAAGAGTTTCACTCAAAGCCTCATGGTATATCTCAACAGACTTTAACTTCAGTTGTGATATTGACCAGTTCAAGAGTGACCACCATGTCATGTTTGAGAAAACCATTAATTCTAGAACTAATTGGGAAAGGCTTGTGGAGGAAGCAATCCAAAACTTCCGGCAGTGTGGCCCCATCACTGTCATCTTCACAGGTGACATTCTACCTCTTGAACCAAGTCATATCAGCATTTTGTCCCCATTTCAAGCAGAAATAAACTCAACGCTACTCTTTTAGCTATAGCCAATTTACTGTACGTAGGGGCAGCCTTCCTTAACAGTTTCCCCAGATTTTGTCCGGCTGTGGACTGGCTCTATTTTGTAGTTGAATACATTTAAAAAATGTTTATTTATTACTTCAAGTCACATCTCCATCACAGTGCCCTTTTTCCACCCCTCCCAATCCCAGCCTCCCACCCTCTACCCCCTCTCCCTTCTATGCTATTCCTCCGGAGTGGGGTATCCCTACATATCAGTCCCCTGCCCCAGTTCAGCAGTCATATGAGGGCTAAGAGATTTCTCATAGAAGGCCAGGAAATCATCAAACTTAGGGCTGAAATCAACAACTTAGAAACAAAAAGAACCATATATTTGGTGTTTTCTTGCATTCCCTTCTCACATTTATTAAGTTATTAAGGACTGCATTTTTCTTGAGGAAGTATGAGAGATATTAGAAGTGTTAGGAGGTACTAGAAAGATTCAAAATATTCTCTGATAGGAAACTCCAGACAACCCTTAAATCTCCAGAGTGAGGGGTTGGCCTCTAGAGGGCTGTGGTGCAGTAGCCATTTGGGGAGGAAGCTGTGGGAAGCCCTTGTCAGAGGGAAAATGCTGCGCCTTTCCCTTTTGTCTGTTGCCTATTAGAGGAAATGGCATTTTAGAAGCTGTTTGAATGATGGTTACAAGAGAGTTTGACTGAAGACGTAAACGGGACCCATGTGCAAGGTGCAGCTCTGGAGAGAAGTGGAAATCAAGAGCCTGAGAAAAATGTTTCAGTGGACTCAGGTGAGGGGTGTGGTGGTGCATACCTGTAATCCCTAAAGTGGAGGCAGGAGGATAGGAACTTCAAGGGCAGCCTGGCCTATATGAGGCCCTGTCTCAGACAGAACAAAACATATTCCCAACAACAAAACTGTAATAAAAATATCAGAGAAAGAACACAGGAATGGCCAGAGTCCTACAGAATAGGAGCAGTGTAGAGTACGTCACCTGTAAGGGACTTTTCTCTACTAAAACAACTTCAATGTAACCCTCCATAGAGGAACCCTGAGGAACAGGTTCTCGCTGCTCTAAGATGACTGTGCAACCCTCAAAGCAATCCTGTGAGTACTTGAGAAACAGTGAGCATCCTGCCAAAAGCACAGATGATCCATTTTTGCCAGTAGCCTCATTCAGGACCTGTATGGAAAATCAGCAAACATTTATCCAAAGGTTTTTTTTTGTTTTGTTAGAGAAATGAGAACCAATGAACCAGGCTCTGTCCCTTCATGTGGGGAAAGCTGCAGTGACAAAGCCATCAGTGGGCCTCATCTACATGCAGGCACATACAGAGTAGGAAGCAGAGACACCCAGAAAAATGACATCAGGAGGGAGCTCACAGCCCATCTTTGAAGGACATGTGTCACCTATCCACAAAGGAAAGAAACAGTACAGAAAAGGCAAATCTGGAGAGATGGCTCAGTGGGTAAGGTGCCTGCCATCAAGTGCATGGGTCTGTGTTTACATCCCCAGCACCCACATAAAAATGGGCTCAGAAGACATGTATTCCCAGCATTGGGGAGGTAGTGATACGAGGCTCACTGGCTCTTGCTGGCCAGCCAGTCTTGCTGTATCAGTGAGCTCCAGATTCAGTGACAGACCCTGTCTCAAAAAATCAGCTGGAGAAGGGACTGGGGAAGATGCCCACTGTTGACCTCTGGCCTCCACATACATATCCACACACACATACATTCATGAACATACACAAACACATACAACTTTTAGAGAAGAATCATCTATAGCTAGGACATAGCAAACATGGGGCTGTCAAAATACTCCTATTTTGACAGGGCAGACTGGGGAAGCTGACTGCAAGTGAAAGGCCCACCGTAGAAGTTGCAGTTTTGATAACTGCTAAAGCTAGGCGGGCTCATCACAGAGTTTCAGATATAGATGGAGTAATGGTTAATGGTTACTGTTGTCTTACAGCATTTGAATCTAATTTAAAAGGGAGGAGCAATTAAAGCTAAAGCTATTCACAGCCATAGGAGATGAAAACAGAAACATCCTCAGCTGCTGATGGCTGAGGAAGACAGAGAGGATGCTCCTTAGCAGAGACAGATACAGTTCTGTGTATGCCAGCAGGTAGGGGGGGGGGGGGGGGTGAGCTGAAGTGGAAACCTCTGAGAGGCCATTCTTAAGTAGGAAGACCATGGTAGATGAGAGATACCACTTTCTGATTCCGCTCTGGAGATTAAACACTGGAAGTCTCCTGTGAGACCAAGTGTGTCCCCTTCATTACTAATTTCTGCTCCCTAGCCTTCTGAACAAGGTTCTACCCGTATTCATCCAGGGTTTAATCTACTGCTTTGGGAGTACACTTGAGGGGTATTTTCACAGCCAGAAGTTCCTGGAACTGTTTTCGAATTCTTTTCAGTGTGGAAACTAGCTTGAAAATACCAGGGTGTTTCGGAGCAAAACATATGCCCAGTTAGGAAAACAAAGCCAGCTGCTGTGGGCCAAGTGAGAAGTGATGCGCTCAGGTTCATGTGTTTGAACTTGTGGAACCTGTGGGCAGAGGGCACTGTCAGAGGGAGTGGGTCACTGGGGACAGGCTGTGAGGTCCAGCTCCATGTCCTATCTTCTCTGTGCTTCTGGAAAATGGACACAGTGTGAGCAATTGCCTGACATCCCCCCCTTAATGAAGTAAGCCTTTCTTCTTTTGCATTGCTTTTATTTGGCATTTTGTCACCACAGTGAGAAAAGTTTGTGATACAGTAGCTTTGACTAAATTTTACTAAAATGTGAGACAGGGATGCTGGCTTTTCAGCACACAGTCAACCGAAGTGGCTTGAGGAGCAGTCTACACTTCAGTTCTGTCCCCTCCCTGTTCTAGAACTTCTGGAATACCCTAATAGGGACAATCTGTGCATGCTCTTGGCTTTCTCACTCCTTAATTCTGACAAAAGAAAACTTTTACATTTGGAGGTAGTAGGAGCCATGAAGAATCATATTAATATCTACAAAGAAACAACCATAGTTTGGGGAAAAAAAACCAAAAAAATAAAAACAAACAAACAAAAAACCCAAAAAAACCCAACCAAACAAAAACAGGTTTATTGAGTGTGCTGAAGGGGGAGCCTGGTTGGTAACAAGGGCAGCCTGGCTGGTAACCCACAGCCTGGTTAGTATTTCTACTGTGATTCTTGTGGGAGAGGGTGCATTTCCCCACAGTGCTCACTTTCTCAAGTTATTATTTCTAAGCTTTCACTTGCTCCTTTCTTAATTTGCCTTTCATGGAATACAATACATTGCTTAGCAACAAGAACAAAGACTTCCTTTATGCATACATTATGATAACACCAGGAATCTCAATGACTTTAAATGGTTAAATGTGAATTTCCTTGTCATCTTTCTTTGCTCATAGCCCTTGACATATTTTTGAAGTTTCAAAAACACAATTTATTGATTTATTTCCGAGTATATGTGTGGGGACACACATGTCACCATGCGTCTGTAGAAGTCAGAGGGCAACTTGCTGGAACAAGTTCTCTCTTTTCACTTTTCACATGACACCTGGGGATGGAACTCAGATTGTCAGTCTTGGCAGGTGTACCCACTGAGCCATCTTGCTAGACGGCTTGCTAGGCCTCCTAGATACGTTTTGACATTCCCTTATCCTTAATGTAATTTGAACTGTGCTTGAGAACTCAGGGGTGTCATGCCAGAAAAAACGCATGACAATGCTAATAGACTGGTGGGGCTGAATGACAGTCACACAGTTACAGGTAAGTGCTTCTGTTTGCTCCTCACTGTGGGACAGTGGAGTGGATTGTTGAAATGACTGAGATGCAATGACATGGTCAGGAACTTGCTCAGCATCTCTTAGTGATGGGAACCCAAGGTGCTGACGCCAAAACCTCTTAATGCTTCTTATTGTCATTAGCCAATGACATAGTTTCCTCACAGTATGGGGCTGGGACCATCCAGCTTGGGATGTGAAGTGTACCCCACAGAGGCTCCTGTTTTGAATGTTAGTTAGTTAGTTAGTTAGTTAGTTAGTTAGTTAGTTAGTTAGTCCCTAGCTGGTGGCATACTGAGAGATGATTGGCTCTTGACTAGTCAATGCTTGAAACCTGAGTGGGCTGTTTGGAGGTGGTTGTAGGAAATAGTGATAGGACTGGTGTGCACTTTGGGAGGATTTATTTTGTCCCCAGAGCCTTCATACCCTATCTCATTCACGGAGAGCTTCTTGAACAGCCGTATTTTGCTATATGCTTTCCACCATGATGTTTTCCCCTTTCCTCCATGAAGTCTTCCCCTTAGCGCCATGATGTTTTCCCCTTACCACCATGATGTTTTCCCCTTACCCTGAGTTAACAGGGGCTGAGGCTGACCAACCATGACTCAAGCCTTAGAAGCCACAAGCCAATTGCATCTTTTCTCCTCTAAGTTGATTGGCTCACTGGATTTTGTCACAGCAACAAAGGGGCTAAAAACCATCATTAAACTTTTAAAACGTTGCTGGGTGGAGAAAGTGGCTGCTACTGTCTGAATTTGTTGGCAGTTACTACAAAATAAACTGGCTTACTTAAGGTGCTCATGAACCGTACTTTGGGACTGGAATGAACTGGCGATCTTCTGAGTGTTTTCAGCAACACTATCTCTGGGACAGCAAGTGTGCTTCTATGCCATGCTCCTGTGGAGCTGGGTCAGTTTGTCTGCCGTTGTTCCTGCTCTACGGTTCAAGTGAATGATAGAAATGAGCCCATGGTCCCTGTGTGGATCCCAGTTCGGTGGTCTGATAAGTCTATGGCTGAAATAGCTGCATATTTAGGAAGGGAAGAGAGGGGGAGAGGGAGAGGAGAGGAACAGAGAGAAGAAAGGAAGGGAGAGTGGGGAGAGGAAGAAGAAGAGGGAGAAGAAGAGGACAAGGGAGAGCGAGGAGAGAATATGTGGTAGTTTAACTCTGTGTGCTGTTATGCTGCTATGGGCTCAGGGTGGATCTAGGTTTTGCTTTCACTCTCCTCAAGAGTGGATCACAGTTTGAAGCTTGGCAGGGGCTGGAAGCTTGAGTAGTTAGTAAGCCACTTCCTTGTTCCTCCGTACAGGCAAACCCACTGTGCTCAGCACTCGAGATTGAGCTGCTCTGTGACCTTTCAACTTTGCTAGAAGAACTGACTGATCTGTGGCTCCCGGTGACTACAGAGGTCTCTTTTTACCCCAGTACCTGCTCTGCTCTGGCTAGGACAGCAGGGCAAACATGGTGAAGGTACCAGGAGTGGGTAAAATCAGCAGTCACCACTTCTTGCTTCCAAAGTCACTGCAAACCAGTATCTGTTTTGTTCTTTGAATTAAAGACACGTTAGGGGAGGGGCTGCTGTGCCTTCATGTGGCAAATCAGTTAAATGGGGAAGCTGTCCATGTGCCAATCAACAACCTCCCATTCCTGTTCATGCAAGTAACCCTGATTAAAGTTAGCGGATCACAAAAAAAAAAAAAAACAACAGCAACAAAAAGAAAACAAAAAACAACCCCCCCCCCAAAAAAAACCCAGTAAAACAAAACATGGAAGTAGGATGAGAGGGTTGTTAGGAAGAAAAAGGGATTCAACAGAAGTAGGGGGAATTAGAAAGGGCAATGAGGGAGGTGAACATGACCGACATACATTATAAATGTGTGTGTATGAAATTGCCAGGGCATTAAAAGAAGATGCAAAGCAAAGGGAAAAACTATTACCCTCAGAATGAAAAAGAAAGTGCATAAACAAAATGAGATGAAGAAGTCAGGGAGTAACAGAAAATACAACTTAAAATGCACCCTGAGGCTGCCAGTGAGAGAGTCAGAGGGAAAAGCAGAGGCGAAGGAATTCTTGCAACAGCTCCCTGTGTCTCTCTTCAACAACATGGCCTTTCTACCCTTCACCCCTGCCCTGTCATTATCTGCAGATGTTATCTGACTGGCAGATGTTGTAACCTGTGAGATCCCGGGAGACTCGTTCCCACCCTGCTCCCTTCCCCTGACATCCCTGCCCTGGACTCAAGGTTCCTCAAAAGGGATCTGAGATGGAGGAGCAGAGAGGCCTGGCGAGGAAGGGCAGAACCCCCGAATGCAAGGTAGTCATTTTGACACAGTTTAAAAAGTAAATATTTATTTCACAGGTCTTAAGGATTTGATTCCGTGCAGAGTGGACCACAGGTAAGTTTTTGTTTTGATTTAAGGCCTCTCTGGAAGATGGGACTTTCAAAACTCTTCTTATTCCTCAGGACTGACAGTGGAATGGTCACTGGAGTGACATTTTCCTCACTCAATTGTTTCTGGGGCGGAATGGAGCCTTGCAGATAATAAAGCTAGGGAGACTCATCCAACTATCATATCATGAGAATAAATATCTACATTTGTACCCAATAGGAAATAACTCCAGCCAATGGGACAAGAAAAGCAAGTGCTTAATCTGAGGAGTGGGTGGAAGTTGAGATTTGTAAATCAGCCCAGGGAACTCGGTCCTGAAAATAACCTCAGTAGTAAAGTGAAGCCTGTGAGTTTAGGAAGTCAAGAGGGAAGATCAGCCAGTGTGGCAGGTAGTGTGCTCTTGTCTCCGAGAAGAAAAGTCTGAAGTGTTGTAATGAAAATACTACATTTAAAACTACTTAATTTTCCCTACTTGCTTTTTTCCATCTAATTCATTTTGATTGCTTCTGTCTTCTAGAATATAGACAAAAGAAAATTATGTATAATTACATATAAAACAAGGTAAACTTAAAAAAACCACTCAACATAAAATTATCTTATGTGCCTGATTTAGCCTTTTCTGCTTGTTTAAGATCATTTCTATGGGGAAGGGAAGGTTTCATTCAGTCTCTGGAGAGTACAGCTCTGCCACTCTGTGCCACCCACTTACAGAGACTATGGCATTTTTCAACCTTTCTACCTCTCACCTTCTTTCTGTTTTCACAAGATGGTGCTCAAAAGATGGTGGAATTGAAGCAGGTTGAGCTTCCAGTAGCAACCTACCAGAATAGCTACATAGTCTATAATTTGTTGCAAGGCATTCTAAAATAAATGAATCTAAAATAACAATATAAAAGTCTTCTATGTCCTCCATAAAGAGTAGAGAGAATGGTTAGCACATTATTCATTCCCTTTGATGAAACAGAATTGTCCACGGACATCAGAAAAGATTTCTACCAGATGTCTCTTTGATAATATCAGAAGTGTTAAGTAACATGGTGACTTTTAACAGGTTGACAATTGCAGCTTAAATTTCATAAGATCTCCAGGGAACCTCTGTGACCCAGAGCAGAGCCCTTAGGATTTGTTTTCACATACCTGTAAACAATAAGCCCCATTAGTGAATGTCTCAGATAGCCTCAGAGCCTTTGCTATCTGCAAGTGGTGATCAATTTTGTGAAAACATACATTAGCCATTAAATTGATATTTCCCTTTGGGAAGTATTCTTATAAACATTTATATTTTCTCAGCTCTCTAATCATAATATCATTGAGGACCATTCACTGAGAAAGGAAATGAGAAAGAAATCAGTGGTGAGGTTGGGGTTAAGCCTACAGTTCACTGGGACCTTTCAAAGTCTGTAGAGGGAGGAGTCTGATACTGGGAGTGCTGTTCTCTGGAGGTTATTTTTTATATCTTCACTTTGTCTAAGTTTATTGTTCTGGAATTAGTTTCTTCATTTTCCTAGCTGAACCTAAGTCCTGTTGTCAATGTGAACACTTAACTTAATGTCTCAGGGCTGAATTTTTCTCAGACCCAGTTCACAGTAGAAATTGGGCTCTGGGTTCCCAAAGAAGATTCAGTTCTGGTCTTGAAAGGCTCCAGGTCTGGGGTGGGGGTGGGTGGGTAGGGTGGGGGGGTGGGTGGAGCCTTTTAGTAGGAACCCATCTGCTTTTAGGCAGCAGAGCAAGTAAAAAGAAACTACAGAAGGAAAAAAAAATAATATCCAGGTAAAGAGCACCGTGAAAATGAGTAAGAATTCATTTTGGCCTTGCAAATTCCAAATGCCATCCTTTTCTTTTTTTCTCCCATACCACTGTCAGTTTTCATCTACCCTGCAGTATTTAGGCAGCTTTATTTTCCTTATGTATATTTAAAGGACCTGATGGATTGATTACGAAATGGAAACCCTAACCTGGCATGACTAAAGCCCTCTATTTCCTGCACAGTTGTACTCTTAACAAAAGTTCAAGATCGGTGCATAGGGAAAAAAGATGGAACCAAGCCACAGGGAAGAAAGCTTGATTCACTTTCTAATCGAAGATACTGTTGTGCATTTATGGACTCAATTTTTAGTGAAAAGGTAACAAAACAATCATGGCTTTGCAAATGTTAAAAGATAACAACTCTCCCTGCTTACAGCTAAGGGAAAAAAAAAAAATCTTTCTCCAAAACAGAAAAACCAAACCAAACCAAAACAGAAGAAGAAGAAGAAGAAGAAGAAGAAGAAGAAGAAGAAGAAGAAGAGAACTTTGATAAATTAGAGAGCCATCTACCAGTTAAACTGACACTCATATGCAGAGGACCTAATTTCCATGCATGTAATAAAAATGTGTTAAATCAACTAACATTGATATAACTTCAAGCAATTAGGAACATGCTAATAACAATATGAGTCTTCAGCTGTAAGTAATTGCACTGCCCCAAGGCTATGCTTTAATTCTTGGCTTGCTGTATCTATAAACAATAATCACACTGCAAAGCAAGTTGTGTTGTTTTTGTTCACAGTTTGTGAAATGATTTTTATACCCTACAGTGACGCTGATGGCTACTCTGACCTTCAAGAACTCTGGCCTGCGAGGCTAAGAGCTAATGTGTACTTTCATCGATCTGAGTTGGAGGCACACAGCAGGTTACAGTGCCTGCCTTACCACCAGCACGAAAGCTCTATCGTCAATCAGAGAGCGATGTGGAAGGGGGCTTGCCGCTGTGACTCAATAAATGGGGACATTAGGAGGAAATGTTATAATTGCTGCTACTCACATCTTGTTAATGAGTAATGTACACTCAGACGCCATGTGACCGCAGCTAAACTGTTTATACAATTTATTCTTATGTTGCAGCTAACATTTAACATAATGAAGTATCATAATTGCGGCCATTAAAGTCAAGATTAAGATTTGTTTAATTAGAATTAAGAAAATGTGAAATAGAAAACTCTTTTCCAATGTGGAGTGTGCAGGATGGGTTTGGTGGTGTGCAGGGAAAAAGACAGTTGGATGGAGCTGGTAGCAGATATTGTGTACATAAAATTGCTTGTTGGAGGTCTTGTCTTTGAATATTTTCCCCCAATGCTCTCTCTAGTCAAAAGAACAGAGAACACAAAATAGAAAGGGCATTAAGTTGGCTTTGGATAAATATAGAGTGTTATTATACAGATCGTTAGAGTTGTAGCTTTTACATTTTAGAATTTACTTTACCCCTAGGCTAAACAAATAATATCTTAAAACACACAACTCATATTACCATCCAGGCAAGTTATCAAATGAATTAGAGAGGAAATAAGCCCTTGACTTTGTATAGGAAATGTCATAACTTTGTAAAGCCAAATGGTCATTAAACCTCTATTTTAATTATCTGCATGTCTAAACTCAGGCACTTATATAATATGATATTTTTACATAAGCCAAGGGACAAAACATGGCTAATGGATGCTTTGAGGAAATGCAGCCTGTCCAGATTCATTAGGTGAACCCATCTCATCCGGGTCATTCATGTTTTCCTTGCCTTCCTATATTGTTAAGTGCTTAAAAGTCCCAAAATGCTGTCTGCAACAGAATTATTAGGGTTTTTTCTTTTCAAGATGGGGTTTTTACCCTGTCAGAAGACCATAAGTAGCTCAATTTGTACCCCCCATCCCTATGTGAAAAAAATTCTTAACTTTTTAAAGTTTCTGATGGAAATTTATTTTTTTATTACATTTTATTTTTGAGGTTATAATTACATCACTTTCTCCTTCCGCTTCTCTCTTTCCACATACCATGTCTTTCTTTTTTTTTTTTTATATAAGTACTTTATTTTTTTTTTCTTCAAGTTACATCTCAGTCACAAACCCTTCCCTATTCCCCCTTCCTGTCCCACCCTTCCACCCTCTTCCCCCCCCAACAGCTTCTCTTTTCATTCCAACAAATGGTTCTTTCTCTTATAACAGTAAATTCTATACAAAACAGCAGAATTAAATATGTCACATTTATGAGAGTTAAATGGCCCAGTATACCTTCCCAATGTCCAGTTCATACATATTTGGCCCCTGACTTTAACCTTCTACCTTCTAACCATCTCCATGAGTTTAAAGTTCTATAACTGACTTAGCTTTCATACTAACTTGCATCACTATCCTAACCATCTTCTTAGATCTAGAACGCCCTCTTGATACCTAAACAACTCAAAATTTAGCTATGAGACTCAAGCTGTCTATTCTTCAACCACCTCAGAGAGCTGAGAAGGATAAATATATCTGATTATATAGGAAGTGCAGGGCCTGCAGCTTCCAATACTAAGAAATGACAAACCAGTGACTACCTGGACAGTTCCCATTTTCTCTCCATACATTCCAGCATCAGTCTTTCTTACTCTCTTTCAAATCCATGGCTTCTTTTTTCATTAATTGTTGTTACACACATATATATGTATCTTTATCTCTTATATAATATATATCTTATTATATAAGTTATATGATGTGATGTTACTTAATATATTATGTAAAACATATAACATATATATACACACATACATATATATGATCAATCTGTATGATGTCACTCATATGTATGTTTTCAGGACTGACCCTTTGGTATTAGATAAACAAATGGTGTCTCTTCCTTGAATAATACTATTTCTCTCACTTTTAGCATTCCTTAGTTGCTTGTAGTTCTTTGTTTAGGGTTGAACCCTATCAGTCTTTTCCTTCTCCACTTTGGAATGTCTATTTCAGCTAATGTTTAAACAGTCATGTTGGTGAGATTTTACGAGTATAACTTCTAACATTACTAACAGACACACTTCACAGAAAACTCTGGAATCCTCTGAGTCTTATACTCTTTCTCCCCTGCTTTATGCAATGGTTCCTGAGCCTTAGGTGTGAGAGCCTTTCACAGCTGTATCCACAGGGTTAAGGATCCTTAACTCTTTATTTTGATTGGTTGAGGTTTTCTGTAATGCTCTTCATTTGTTGCAAAGAAAGTTTCCTTGATGAGGGAAGAAGAGTGCACTTATCTGGGGGTGTAAGGACAAATATTTAGAATGTAGTTAGGGATTCTGCTGGTTTAATAATGTGCTGGTTGTAGATTTTCCTCCAAGATTCATAACTTCCATAGCTCTGGATAGTTGGCTAAGTTTCCAGGATCAGGCATGATTTTCCTCTTGTTGAGTGGGTCTTAACTCTAATTAAAAAGTTGTTGGATACTGCCAAGTTATATGTGCCAATACTGTACCTTTAGGGCTATTGTGTTATGCTGGTCATTGAGGTTCATAAGCATCATATCTGGGTAGGACTGTTGGTTGCTTCCCTCCTTTGAAAGCTTGCATGGTACCTTCTGGTGCCATGACAGCTAGTAGTCAGGAAGAAGTCATTTAGGCCAGTTCCAGCTCAGGGTCCTCTGGTCTCTGTGTCTGAAGTGCATGGTGTCTTCAGTGATAAGGACTTCCCTTCTCACCTAAGGAGGACAACCAAGGGCAATACCAGTAGTGTGTAGTGTTTTAGGAGTCTTGGACAACCCTGAACAGTAACTCAAAATAAGGATTCTCATTCCTGATTTTAGGCTTTTTGTTAGGTGGTCTTTGGCCCTTGTCAGCATCATTGTTAATTCAGATGAGAAAATGTCATATAAACTATCTATTTATATTCATACACAGACTCATGTATATTGCAGTTTTCCTAGGTAGATATCAAGATTATGATTTCTTATGACCTTTTTAGACATCTTTACTGTTATTTTACCCTCCTGCCATTGGAAATTTTTTATTCTTGTTCCAGAAGACTCCATCAATATGACACTTTGCTATAAATAGAGTCAAAGGAAATTGGGTTAAGTTCATAGGAAGCGTCTCACATTCTTTAAGCCTCTGTCCCTTTGGTTCCGTGATGTGAGCTGATCATCTGACATCTGCCTTTGCTTCTTCATTAGATGGATGAGGTGAACTGTTTCTGCCCTATGTCCCTAAGAACAGTTTTCAGAGGGTCTGAGGTCCTCATACAGTTAGATAAAGCTGAAGCTTTAGTAAGCAAAGTAAGGTGTCTTGTGACTCAGATCCTTGAGGTGACCCATAAGGACATCATCGGTCACCTTAAATTAGGCACCAAAAAATAAGGTGATACTTTCATCTGTCCTCAGAGAAACTTATCCCCTTTTCTTCTCTTGCATCTTACATCCATCATGCTGTGGAGGTTCTCATGCACGAATAAAATCATCAGCTGCATGAAATGCTCTCAAGTCTTTGTATTTAAGCTTCAATCCAAATTCAAATGCTGTGAATTACTAAAACTAAAACAAAATACAAACAACAACAAAAAACCAGAGGTCTGGAATCGCCTCTCATGCCTTCTTCAACGAAACTATAACCCACGTGCCTCCCCCGGTCTGGAATCGCCTCTCATGCCTTCTTCAATGAAACTATAACCCGCGTGCCTCCCCCGGTCTGGAATCGCCTCTCATGCCTTCTTCAACGAAACTATAACCCGTGTGCCTCCCCCCCCCCAAAAAAAACAAACCCTGATAACTGTAAAAAGCATGTGATGATTTGATTTTGTAGCAATAAATAGTTCAAGATAATGGTGTTGGAGAATGTTTTCTGATTGGCTACCATTATGATGTGGTATGCAAGAGTTGATATCAGATTTCTTAGCTTACTCTAGAATTGATTTTTACAGTCTTTTCTACTATAAGTAAAAAATGACAGGTTGATTTTGTATGTACTTAAAACATTGAATACATTTAGAGTTTATCAACTTGTACAAATTCTTAGGACCATCAACTAGCAAATGTAAGGATGGGCATTAATTTAATACATTTGTTTATTGAGGATCCTGATGTGTATCGGCCACTGTACTGAGTAGAGAGTAACATGAATCAAGTCTCAGTAGGTTTTATAGGGTCTAAAATATCTACTTTCTACTTCTCTATGGAAAAAATGGGCAGGTTCAATATGTTGCTACTATGATGTTTTCTCCTTCTGGGTTATGAAATGTTTAAAAATTGTTGACAATTATCTTAAATTGTAGTTGCTTTTTTTCCTTCTAGGCCTGCATTAAATGAGCATCCGAGCCACAGACATTTGCTTTAGCCTAACTACTCTTAATAGATAAAGCTAAGAACCCACTTTCTTCTCTTCCCCATCTTCCTTGCTGCACTCCTCTCTTCAAATTATCTGTCACCGGCACCCCATTGGTGCCTTCTGGGAGTATCAAACTACTAGGAATAAAGAACAATTATTTTTTTTTACATTTTGTTTATTTATTTAAAAAATATACTCGTGAAAATTATTCTCCACCAACCACAACATTATTGTTATGTTAAACTACCTTTCATGGTTGCTGAAGTTGTGTAGGACACTGCTGCTGTAACCAGGTGAGCGTTTGGGACACAGGTAGAGACACAGCCAACGGTCACCAAGACACTCAGTGTCAGTGGACTCACTCAGTTCATGTTACTCTTCTTATTCACTTAAGTAGCATGACCATCTATTTATTTGAATATTTTATGAGGATGGCACAACTTACAATGACAGGGACCTGAAACAAATACCTAGGGACCGCATGGATTTACTTGGTGTTTTAGTCATCTTTGTGAACTCTACTGTGACTTAAATGAAGTATGCACATGTGCTTGTGTTTCAGGGAAGAGCATTGGGTGCAGAATCAAATGTACAAACTGTGATTTAGTTCATGAAGCTAGTTTTTTTTTATTTGTTAGCAAAGTGTAGGATGGGGAGAATAAGTGAGAAGCAAAATTAGCAGAGGCTTAACAAACTTCACTGAGTACAGCAATCAAAATGGCTGCTCCAGAGCCAATCAGAGGAGTTGCTTCTTTTTCTGTGGAAATACAATATTGGCATCACATAAGAGGTTTATTTTTTAACAGTCAAAGATATCAAAGAAATTTGGTACCTGAAGCCCGAATTAAATGTCCCAAGAACAATTTCAAAGCAATCTCTACAAGTTTCTGAGTTTCCCACACTGATCAGCTAAATAACACAGCTTGAGATTTAGTTAAGAATAAATTTCATTCTGACTATTGAAATTTTGTTAAAATATTGTAAAGATAAGTCTAAATAGTCTTTTTCACCAATCAAAAGATCTTTAGTTAATCTGGCAAATAAATGCCTATAGAATGTAAAGACTTAATAACAACATCAAAGAAGAATTTATGAAAAATGTATAAGGATATCAAGATATATGTATATGCATGTACATATACACACATACATACACCCAATATATATAAATACACACATATAGATATATACATATACATACAAACACATATACACACACATATGCAGTGCTGAGGATCAAATGAATTAGAGAGGAACAAGCCCTTGACTTTGTATAGGAAATGTCAATAGGACCCCACACATGCTAGACAAACACTCCACCCCTGAGCTACAGTCTTCAAGATCTCCAATACTGTTTCCAATTGTGGACTACTTGAATGATATAAAAGATACCACTTCCTTCCAAGACTCAGTGAACAACACGGGAAAGGGGGAGAAAAGAGTGTAAGAGGAACCAGAGGACGGGGGAGATGTTTAGATCTACACGAAAAAGAATGTCTGCTGGACGTGACACAGCTGCTGGCTTCAGAGAGTTAATGCAACTATGATTATCTACATACAACCACACTAGACTGGGGGGCCCTTTCATCCTGAGTGGCAGAGGGGGCTATAGAGTTCTACCTTTCCCTCAGGGACAGCTGGCAGTTAATTGCTATTGAAGAAGGAGGTATCATTTTCCTCAGCCCTGTAACCAGTGTAGCTGGACTGTATAGTAAGTTCTAGTCTAGCTTGGATTACACAGGAGGTTGCAGTCTACCTTGGCTTATATAGTAAGAGTCTATATCAAGGTAAATAAATTAATTAATGAATAGATAATTTGAGCATCGTATATGTTGTGAATCATTGGCAATTTGTAGGAGTGTTGGAAGAAATATTGATAGAAGAGAGCATTTATCCAAACTGTGTGTTCTTTTCCAGAGGTCACCAGTGGAGTTGGAGAAGAGTTTCATAGAGGGTTAATTACACTACTCAGTCAAACCAGAGCACTGCTCTGTGTATAGAATTCAGTAGCCAACAACTCAATGCAAGAATGGCAGCATGTAATATCCATCAACATCAATGGACTCAACTTGCCAATAAAAAGACACAGACTTACAGACTGGATCCGTAAACAAGACCCATCTTTTTGCTGTATACAAGAAACACATCTCACTATTGAAGATAAACACTACCTCAGAGTAAAGGGCTGGGAAAAGTTCTTCCAAGAAAATGGACCCAGGAAACAAGCTGGAGTAGCCACACTAATATCAAACAAAATAGACTTCCAATTGAAGTTAATAAAAAAAGACAGAGAAGGGCATTACATACTCATTAAAGGAAATATACACCAAGAGGTCATCTCAATATTGAACATCTATGCCCCAAACACAAAGGCACCTACATTTATAAAAGAAACACTTCTAAAACTTAAATCGTACATCGATCCAAACACTTTAATAGTGGGAGACTTCAACACCCCACTCACAAATATGGACAGATCATCAAGACAGAAGCCAAAAAGAGAAATAATGAGTCTAACAGAGATCATGAACCAAATGGACCTAACAGATATCTACAGAACGTTTCACCCAAACACAAAAGAATACACCTTCTTCTCAGCACCTCACAGAACCTTCTCCAAAATCGACCATATAGTTGGACACAAAGATAGCCTCAACAGATACAAGAAAATTGAAATAACCCCTTGTATCTTATCAGACCACCATGGAATAAAGCTGGACTTCAATAGCAAAAGAATCAACAGAAAGTCTACACTCACATGGAAATTGAACAACTCTGTACTAGAGGGCCACTGGGTCAGGGAAGAAATAAAGAAGGAAATCAAAGACTTCTTAAAATCCAACGAAAATGAAGACACAACATACCCAAACCTATGGGACACAATGAAAGCTGTGCTACGAGGAAAGTTCATAGCTTTAAGTGCCTTCAAAAAGAAAATTGTGACAGCTCATATTAGTGAATTAACAGCTAAACTGGGTGAATTGGAAAAACAAAAGAAGCAAACACTCCCAAGAGGAGCAGAAGGCAGGGGATCATCAAACTTAGGGCTGAAATCAACAACTTAGAAACAAAAAGAACTATGCAAAGAATCAATGAAACCAAGAGTTGATTCTTCGAGAAAATCAACAAAATAGACAGACCCTTAGCTAAATTAACAAAAAGACAGAGGGAGAAAACACAAATCAACAAAATCAGAAATGAAAAGGGAGAAATAACAACAGACATTGAGGAAATCCAGAGAATATTTGGATCCTACTTTAAAAATGTATACTCCACCAAATTTGAAAACTTAAGTGAAATGGACAATTTTCTTGATAGATTCCACCTACCGAAGCTAAATCAAGATCAGATAAACAGATTAAACAGCCCTATAACCCCTAAGGAAATAGAAACAGTCATTAAAAATCTCCCAACCAAAAAAAAGCCCAGGGCCAGATGGCTTTAGCACGGAATTCTACGGGACCTTCAAAGAGGAGCTAACACCAATACTTTTCAAACTCTTTCACAAAATAGAATCTGAAAGAACATTGCCAAATTCATTCTATGAGGCTACAGTAACCCTGATTCCTAAACCACACAAAGACCCAACAAAGAAAGAGAACTTCAGACCAATCTCGCTCATGAACATAGATGCAAAAATACTTAATAAAATACTAGCAAACCGAATTCAAGAACACATCAAAAGTATCATACACCATGATCAAGTAGGCTTCATCCCAGGGATGCAGGGATGGTTCAACATACGAAAGTCTATCAACGTCATTCACCATATAAACAAGATGAAAGAAAAAAAACCACATGATAATCTCCCTAGATGCAGAAAAAGCATTTGACAAAATCCAACACCCCTTCATGCTAAAAGTTCTGGAGAGAAAGGGCATACAAGGGCCGTACCTAGAAATAATAAAGGCAATATACAGCAGGCCAGTGGCCAACATCAAAATAAATGGAGAGAAACTTGAAGCATTTCCTCTAAAGTCAGGGACAAGACAAGGATGTCCACTTTCACCATATCTCTTCAATATAGTACTTGAAGTTCTTGCTAGAGCAATTAGACAGCTAAATGAGATCAAGGGGATAAACATTGGGAACGAAGAAGTCAAATTATCCCTATTTGCAGATAATAGGATAGTATACATAAACAACCCCAAAAAATCCACCAGAGAACTCTTACAGCTGATAAACACCTTCAGTAAGGTGGCTGGATACAAAATTAACTCAAAAGAATCAGAAGCCCTTCTATATACAACAAACAAATGGGCTGAGAAAGAAATAAGGGAAACAACCCCCTTCACAATAGCCACAAACAACATAAAATACCTGGGGGTAACTCTAACCAAGCAAGTAAAGGACCTGTACAACAAGAACTTCAAGCCCTTGAAGAAAGAAATGGAAGAGGCCTTTAGAAGATGGAAAGATCTCCCATGCTCATGGATAGGTAGGATCAACATAATAAAAATGGCCATCCTACCAAAAGCAATATATAGATTCAATGCAATTCCTATCAAAATACCAACACAATTTTTTATAGACTTGGAAAGAGCTATTCTCAATTTCATTTGGAACAGCAAAAAGCCCAGAATAGCTAAATCAATCCTGTACAATAAAAAAACATCTGGAGGTATCACCATCCCAGATTTTAAGCTGTACTACAGAATAATAGTTATAAAAACAGCATGGTATTGGTATAGAAACAGACCAGTAGATCAATGGAATCGAATTGAGCATCCAGAAATAGACCCACACATTTATGGCCACCTAATTTTTGACAAAGAAGCCAAAAGGGCACCATGGAAGAAGGACAGCATCTTCAACAAATGGTGCTGGTCCAACTGGATGTCCACTTGTAAAAGAATGAAATTAGACCCATACTTATCACCTTGTACAAAACTTAAGCCCAAGTGGATCAAAGACCTTAACATAAGGCCGGTCACACTAAATTTACTAGAAGAAAAAGTGGGAGAATCCCTCAAAATCATTGGCACAGGTGACAACTTCCTGAACAGAACACCAACAGCTCAGGACTTGAGATCAACAATCAATAAATGGCACCTCATGGAACTGAAAAGCTTCTGTAAGGCAAAAGTCACTGTCATTCGAACAACACGGCAGCCTACAGACTGGGAGAAAATCTTCACCAACCCCACATCTGACAGAGGGCTAATATCCAAAATCTACAAAGAACTCAAGAAATTAAATGCCAAGAAACCAAATTATCCAATCAAAAATGAGGAACAGAGCTAAATAGAGAATTCACAAAGGAGGAATCCCTAATGTCTGAGAGACACTTGAAGAAATGCTCAACATCCTTAATCATCAGAGAAATGCAACTCAAGACGACTCTGAGATTCCATCTCACACCTGTCAGAATGGCTAAGATCAAAAACTCAAATGACAGCACATGCTGTCGAGGGTGTGGAGAAAGGGGTACCCTACTCCATTGCTGGTGGGAGTGCAGGCTTGTGCAACCACTATGGAGGTCAGCCTGGCGATATCTTAGAAAACTTGGAATAGCTTTGCCTCAGGACACTTCTGGGTATACACCAAAATGCCTCTTCATGGAATCATAAGGAAGTTTCCTCATCTATGTTTATAGCAGCCTTATTTGTAATAGCTAGAAACTGGAAACAACCCAGATGTCCCTCAACCGAAGAATGGGTTAAAAAACTGTGGTACATCTACACAATGGAATACTATTCAGCCATCAGGAACAAAGAAATTATGCAATTTTCAGCCAAATGGATGGAACTAGAAAAGCTCATCCTGAGTGAGCTAACCCAGACTCAGAAGGATACACATGGCATCTATTCACTTATAGTAGGATTTTAGCTATATAGTAGAAGGTATCAATACTACAACTAACACACCAAAGGGAACTTGGACATAGACTTCTCATTTTTAATTTTTATTTTTTATTTATTTTTTATATTTTAGTTATATTTTTTTCTATTTTTTTAGTCTTTTTTATCTATTGTATTCTTATTGATTTGTTTGTTTAGTAGTTCTCTCTCCCAGGGAAAAAGACACTTTTCACTGATGGTACTGCTTCGTAGATCCCCAATGAATGAGGAGGCTCTTGGCCCTCATACGACCTCTCAACTGAGATGAAGGACTGTTATATAAGGACACCCCACCCCAGAGAAATGGGATGGAAGGGTTAGGAGGTAAAGAAAAAAAATGAAATGTGATGTTTCGGCCTTTTACTACTGTCATGAACTGTTTAGGATAATTAAGAAATGCAAACTAATGGTTATGCAAGCCAGTCATTCTGTTAGGTACTATGACAGCCTATTATAGTTACTTGCTAAGCTAATCAGAAATAAACCTGCTAAGAGACAAGCAACATCTGCTTACCCTAATATAAGAGATAGATAGGGCCTCTTCAAAAACCTCAAGAGATCTGCAGAATATGGCATTCAAAGATGTTTTCGTAACTTTAGATTTTTTTTTATATCAAGACATATCAACTCCTGACAGCACCCCCTATTCTCCTCCAAGTAGAAGATGAGCATCGAAGAATCTCCAGTGGGAGATGATTGAATTAGTCGCAAGCCTATCTCTTGGTAGGAAAATCCCCTTGCCCCAACTGTAGACAGAATGCTGTCCAAAAAGGACAAAATCTGGAAGCAGGTAAGTCGACAGCCTAGCTCTGCCAAGACAGGGTAGGTAAGTCCTTCATAACCCCTGCTCTACAATCAATGTCTGTCAGAGAAACGGGGCCAAACGACTGAAGAGCGATGCTGTAATGTATGGAGAGAAAATGGGAACTGTCCAGGCAGCCACTGGTATGTCATTTCTTAGTTTGGGAAGCTGCAGACCCTGTACTTCCTATAAAATCAGATATATTTATCCCTCTCAGGTCTCTGAGGTGTTTGAAGAACAGATAGATAAAGTCTCATAATTAAATTTTGAGTTGTTTAGGAGTCAAGAGAGTGTTATACATCTAAGAAGATACTTTTAAAATTGTGTTGCAAGTTAGTATGAATGTTGAGTCAGATATAGAACTTTAAACTCATGGAGATGTTTAGATAGTAGAATGTTAAAGTCAGGTACCAAATACATATGGACTGGTCATTGGGAATGTACGTTAAGCCATATAACCCTCATAACTGTGGCCTAATTACTTCTGTTGTTCTATATTGTATTTATTATTATAAGAGAAAGAGCCATTTGTTGGACTGAAAGGGGAAACTGTAGGGGGAAATAAGATATACCTTAAACTTAAAAGAAAAAAGAAGGGAAGAGGATGGGGGGTTGAGGGTGGGAGGGTGGGACTGGAGGGGGAATAGGGAGGGGACTACGATTGAGATGTAACTTGAAGAAATAAAAAATAAAGGAAAAAAAAGAATGAAAAAAATAAAAGAATGGCAGCATGGTTTATATTTTCTCACCAAAGTGTAGAGATTGTGAATGAGACAAATTTGAGCCTCCAAAGAAAGAAAGATATTATTAATAATCTCAGTAGGCAGTTTTAAGAATTTAGGTTAAGATCAATATTTGTGTTCAATAATACTGAACTTATACATTTTTTTCCTAACATGACTCAGTATACAGACTATGTTAGCTGTGATTTAACTGCCTTGTGTAGATTGACTGAGAAGCTATAAAAAGTGAAGGATTTGTTGATATTGACAAGTTCAGAGTCGCTTTTCAGTTTATGCAAAATCTTTTTGAATTCAGTGTCGACACAAGTAAAAGGATCCACTCAGTTGGAGAGACACGATTCTGAAATGGATATATGAGAGCCGTCACGGTGGCTCACCAGGGAGGGCGCCGGACTGTGAAATGGATTTATGTTTGATTCAGTTAACAGAAGTTCTTTCCAGAGGAATGAAGTAGCCTTGTTAATGGGGATGCTAGGACAATGGAAAATGTAAAATTATGTTTGGGGAAATGTGACTATATGCATTTCTTTGTTCTTTCCTTAGTGTGTGTGGGAATGACCTCTTAGGCCCATGATGACCTTAAACTTCTTGAGCTCTTGCTCCACTTCCCAAATGCTGGGGTTGTAGGTGTGCCACCACATCTGGCTTTGAACTTGCATTTTCAGTGGTAAGTTTTATGAAATCAATGTGCAGTTCATTCAAATATAGGACCAAACGAAGACATGTTTGTCAAGGGCACCAAACATTCTATTCTAAAATGAATATGTTCTGAAGACCCAGTGAACACTGTAGTGACTATGAATAATAAGGGATTATATTGTTTATTTGAAATATTCTCAGAGAATAGACCTACTTGTCCTGATCCACCTATACGCTAAGTATAATAGGGAACACTGTAATCAGGCTAACTTGGCTGTGGGACTCATTTGACAATGTGTGTGCATATCAAACCATCATACTGTAACTTGAGTTGTAGAGTTTTTGTTTGTCAGTTATTTCCTTTTATAAAAAAAACATTTATTTCTTCAAGTTACATCTCAATCATAGCCCCCTCCCTCCTCCACTTCCCATTCCCACCCTCCTACCTTCTTCCCCCTTACCCTCCTATCTGTTTTAAAAAAAAATTAAGGTATATTCTCCCCCAACAGCTCCCCCTTTTAGTCCAATAAAAGGCTCTTTTTCTTATAACAATAAATACAATATAAAACAATAAGAACAATTAGGCCACAATTATGAAAATTATGAGGTATAACAAACATTCCCAATGTCTAGTCCATATGTATTTGGCAACTGATATTAATATTCTCTTGTCTATCTATCTTGATGAGTTTAAAGTTCTATACCTAACTCAGTTTCCAACCTAACTTACATTACCAACTTAAAAACATCTTCTTAAACCTAGAACATCCTTTTAATCCCTAAACAACTTAAAATTTAATTGTGAGACTTTAACTATCTAGTCTTCAACCACATTAGAGACCGGAGGAGGATAAATATATCTGAGTAAACAGGAAGTGCAGTGCCTGCAGCTTCCAAAACTAAGAAATGACAGACAACTGGCTGCCTGCACAGTCCCCTCGGTTATTTGAGAAAGCTAGGGTAGACAAATAAAATATAAATTGTCTTTTTGATGAAAACCAATATGCACTATGAGAATAAAACAGCCAACTGAAGATTTGTGGAAACTAAGAATGCTAAATAGCTTATCAATGGTTTTTCCTGTTTATTGATTCATATTGCTTGTATTGCTTTGAAAATGTTGAGGAATGTTTTAGAACTATTAGATAAAATGAAATATATTATGAAAATGTTGCTACTCACTACATAGCTTTGAATGTTGTGATCACAGCATGTATGGCATGTTGTGGCTCAGGCTCCGTTTTTGTTAGTGTCACCATGCCTCCTTTTTCTGCAATTATTTTGCTGTCTAGAATTGGATTCATGGAAATTTATCCTTCCTCTCTCATTGAGGCAGACTTCTCAGTGATCCTACAAAATTACCAAGGCCATTCCAAATATATTCAACTTACAAGTTGCAATCAACACCTGTCTTGTTAACCCAAGTATTCAAGTGTTATTATGCGTCACTGGTGAATGAATCTCATCATGCTGGATGAAGACATACCATGTTACTCCCTCTACTGATTTGAGCTCATGGTTTGAATATACAGCTGTGATTCCTCTCTGTCACAGTGCATGAAAAGGTCATTTGAGATTTGAACTCAATTTTGTCTTGACTGTCTCTGGCTTCTAGGTTTACCACATAATTCTCAGCCACTTTGCAAGCTGGTAGCTGAGGCTTCCTTTTAGAATCTGGGACCAGTAGCTGCAAGACCCTTTGTAGATCATTTTTGGGGACTGGCTTACTGGATTTGGGAAGGTGTGGGAGATGACTGGTATGTGATTGTCTTTTCTTTGAGTTCAATCATAGGCCCCTGTCATCAATATCCAACTCTGAGTAGACATACTTTGGTGTTCTTGCTAGGGGAAAAATGAATATTGACATACAGCAGAGGGAAATTTTGGGAATACATTACTCCCTAATGTGCTATTTATTTATTTATTTATCTATTTATCTATCTATTTATTTATTTATTTTCAAATGGCCAGTGACTTGGCAGAAGAAAAACTGAAATCTCTGATGCTTGATTAATTTTGATAGAGAGCCTATGCATTTTGACTATACATTTTAGTGAAAGGAAAGCCCATAAAAACAGTGAAGGAGCTGAGGTCTGCATTGGCAGGGACAGTCTGACAGTCTGCCCATAAAGTGGGCAGAGTCATCTGAAGGAAGAAATGAGACATCAAGAGGTATGTAGTATGTTGTGTATCAAGGTGGGTCTTCTACTGAGGAAGCCACATTATATGTATGAGCAGAATGCTGTTGCTATGGTTGACAACTACTGAGAAAGAGAAGAAAACAGCAGTTTTTTTTCATTTAAAAATTTTTATTTTATTATATTTTAGTTTTCATTTTACATCCCAATACTAGTCCCTTCCTTCCCCTTCTCTGGGCCCCACCCTCTCACCCCTTTCTCCCATCCCTCTCCCTTTCTCCACAGAAAAGGGGAGCTTCCTCCGCCCCTCCATACCATCCCACCCCAGCATATCACATCTTATCAGGTCTGAACACTATCTCTGCCATTGAAGCAAGACACCACAGCCCTGTCAGGGGGAAATGATCAAAAAATAGACCTCATATCCTAACTGGATGTCTACATGTAGAAAAATATGAATAGATCCTTATTTATCACTCTGCACAAAACTCAAGTCCAAGTGGATCAAAGACATCAACATAAAAGCAGATACACTAAACCTATTAGAAGAGAAAATGGAGAGCAGCCTTGAACTCATTGGCATGAGAGACAACTTCTTAAACAGAAAATAGCAGTTATAATCAACAACCTAAAACTATGATAGAGTTGGCCATAATTTGTGAGATTCTCACGACTCGGCAATACCTACCCTAGTCTACATGAAAACATACAGTAGGGGGAAGGTAAGAATGGTAGTTCATCTAGACTCCTTAAGGATGTCTCTGGTTTGATGGCTCTCTGTTGTCTTTTGCACTGGGTTGCTTCGGTGAGCTTTAGGATATGTATGGCCAGAGATATCATTTTCATTGTAAGTGTTACTTGTAATGTCACGCACTCACTCACTCATTAGTTCATTCAGTATTTCTTATACACTCACAGTATGACAACAGGTAAGAGCATCAAGTAAGTGGAAGGGAGAGATGAAATCCCCTATCCAACAATATTATAAGTGCTCCTATTGCTGAATAAGGGCAGTGACAGTGAGGTGCCGGGCAGGAAGCTTCAGAATGACTGTAGAAGTCAGGTGAGTTCGCAATGTGTAGAAAGAGCAGTGGGGGGAGTTAATAAAAAAGTCACAAATGCAAGAGCAGAAAGCCAGAGCGTGGGCATGTGGTAGGAGTTGGGGAAAGGAGGCTGCAGAGGCTCTTACAGGTTGCTGAAAAGTCATAGGCCATTTAGGTGAGGAACAATTGTTCTTTCTTTAACTGGAGGAATGCCTAGGTCACATCTGTGTTTTAGAAAACTCATTTCTGGACAAATGGGAAGACTGACCAAAGAGAAATCTAAGGAGGTGGGTAGATTCCAAATGGGCCATTGGGCCAGACCAGGTGCCATATCAGTGGAGGTTCCGTGATGGAGGAGACAGTTAACCCACTCTGCCAGAGGGAACAAACAACCGTGATTTGTAGCATTTAAAAAATTTTATGATATCAGTATTATCTCCATGGGTCTGTTTATCATCTTCACTCCTTTCCCTTCCTCTGCTCTCCCCCCTTCACTCTGCTCCCCTCTTCTGTCCTCCCCTCTCTTTCCCCCATCATGGTAAGGGTGAACCCCAGGACGTTGTCTTTCATTCTAGGCAGATAATCTACCATTGAGTCATTTCTCAGTCAACATAGTCTGTTCCAGCCACATAGCAGCATAGTACTTCAGACACAACAGGCAGAAATAATCCCAACTGCACGAATAATAGCAAAATGTAACATAGCTGGGAAGTAATGAATTCCAACCACTTAACACTTTTGCTTTGGATTTAACCAGAATATTCAATAATTTAACTTTTCAAATCTTTACTTTTTTATTAAATTTGTTCTTTGACAAGCTTATATATTTATATAATGGGTTTTTATCACACAATTATTTAGCTTTTAGTATTGGTTACACACAGTAAACAACCTATTTCATGAAAATTTAACAATTAGTTCCAATGACAAAAATCTAACAAGTTATTGATGAGGAGAAAGAGAAATAAAAACATAGCCTTGTTTGTGATCAAGAACTAAGTATATCAAACAAACTTTCTGAGTAAGACTTTAGTTACTTGGGAAACAATCAATAAATGGACTATATCAAGTTAAAAAGGTCCAGTACAGCAAAGGAAACAGTTAACTGAATGAGGAGAATAGGAAAAAATCATGGCCAGCTATACATCTGACAAATGATTAATATCCAGAACAAATAAAGAAGTCAAAAACTCAGCAGAAATCAAACTAGTCAATAAATAAATGGACAAATGATGTGAACAGACACTTTTGAAAGGATGAAATTCAAATAGCCAATAAACATATAAAAAAATTCTCAACTAGCTGTAAAAAAAACCCTGCAAATCAAAATTACATTGTGATTCCCTTTTCTCCCAGCAGGAATGGCATTCCTTTAGGAAATAAATAACAAATATCAAGAGATACTGGTGAAGGTGTGGTGTGACTATCAACTAGTCCAGTCACTTGGGCAGCCACTATTGTGGATTGTCAAGAAAGACAACAAAACAAAACAACCCCCCAAAAAATAAACCCCCCAAAACTGATCGACCATATGACCCAGTTAAACCACCCAAGGGGCACCAAGTCCACATATCACAGAGACACTTGTACATTGGTGCCTATTGTAATTCACAATATCAAGTTAAGGGACAAACCTAGGTGTCTAGCAGCAGATGAATAGATAAAGAAAACATGGTATAGATACACAAAGGGATTTTTCAGCTGGAAAAAAACAAAATTATGTCATATGCAGGAAAGTGAATTGAATTGGAATCATTTTAAGCAAGTTAAGCCAGCTTCAGTAGACAAATATTATATGCTTTCTCTCATTTGTGGTCCATAGATTATATATAAATACATAAATCATGTATGTATAGAAGATATGAAAGTAAAAATGAAATTGTCTAGGAGGACAAAGAGACCATTGGGAAAGGAGGCAACAGAAGAGAATATAGAAGGGATAGGCCCTATTGCACTCCATAAATTTTTAAGAAAATAAACAAATAAATGGCACCTGACTAAAGAAAGAACAAGTATTGGGGGTGGAGGGATAACGAAATCAGCAAGTCTATTCACAGATTTTAGTTTTAGACAGGGTTTACTAAGAAGGTCAGGGCGTCGTCCTGCTGCCCCCTCCACAGTGCTGGGATCACAGGCCTATGACACCTCACCAGTCTCTATTTGGCATGGGTTTAAGAAGACCTACATATTTGAAGAACCTTGTTAAGTTTGAACAGGAAATGGCCAATAGTGGTAGAGAGTCCTGTCCCTCAAGGAGGTGCCAGCTAGAAGGTTGTAGCTGACTGAACAGATCTTCATAAACATTACTGAAAAGAATAGGTGTGAGATGAAATTGGAACTTGGACTTGAGGGTTTCAGAGTACTAACCAAGGGAAGTGACATTAGGCTGTGACCAAAGGGCGAGCAACCTGAGTTACAATGAGAAGTACTCTAAGCAGAACAGTGTGGACAGGAACCCATGGATCCCAGGAATCTGACATGCATTCATGAGGACTGCCAGTAAGATGTTAAGGGAGTATTTGAAGATGGAAATGGAGAGACAGTGACCACAGTATTCTATAAAGCAAAGGATGGAAGAAATTAGGGTTTTTACCTTAAGTGGAGCAGAAAGCCATAAACAGTATTTTAAATGCAGGGAATGATGCTGCAGGAAAGAACCCTTATAGGGTAGCGAGAGTAATGGGGGATTAAGGGGCTTCCAGGTAGGAAGTGCTGGGAGAGCTGTTTAGTGTTGACCAAGGAGAACAAACAAAGGATTTGACAGTTAAAGGAACAGGCAGGAGATGGTGATGGATCAGTTTTAAAGATCGGTACAAAGGGTTTTGCAATGTTACTTCACACTTCAATGAACATTTTCTAGAAGATAGAAGCGTGTCTGGACTAGCACAGACAAGTATTTTCTGAAATAAAGGCTTAAGAGTCACCCACACAGAGGTGTGTCTGAAGTCAGAATGTGCACATTCTTTCAGGGGAAGTACATACAGCAAAAGTACAGAACCTGCGAGCATACTGCCTGAATTTCTCTTCTTGTGGTTGTAATAAACACTCTGACAAATAAAACACAGGGTCTTTTCCCAGCTCATGATTCAAGGGTACGGTCATTCATAGCAGGGAGAGGAGGCAGGGAGGCACGAGCTTGTGGTTGCTAGTGATACCACATCTGCAACGAGAAAGCAGAGCTGGAAGGATGTGTGCTGCTGCTTAGCTTCCATTCTCCTCTTACACAATCCTGGATTCCAGCCAGGGAATTGTGTCGCCCTTAATGGGTGGGTCTCCCCGCCTCTTAAACACAATCAAGACAATCCCCCACAGGCACTCCTAGAAGCCCATCTAGATTTTGTGATTCAATATTCTGTCCAATTGAGACACTTAGCACTAACCATCACAGAGAGTCAACAAGGTTAGGGAACATTAGCATTTAAGGGGGGAGGATATTAAATTGGCCTTGGATAGGGAAAATCAAGTTAACACAACACTGAAGTGTTATTACAGATACTTTACTGGTGTTTTATCACTCCTCATTCTGATCCACAAACATGATATAGATTAAAATAACCAGTCATCCAAGGGATGGTCTTGATCATTATAACAATTCTCTATGTCAGCATATAGGCATAGTGTGTGTGTGTGTGTGTGTGTGTGTGTATGTGTGTGTGTGTGTGTGTGTGTGTGTGTGTGTGTGTGTGTAGCCCAGGATGGACCCTCCTATATCAATCATCAATGAAGAAAAATGCCCCACAGACACACCCACAGGCCAGTCTGATAGAAGCAACTTCTCAACTGAGGCTTCCTCTGGGTAGGTTTCCTCTACCCAGGCATGTCAAGCTGACAACCAACATTAGCCATCGCAAATGCCCTTACTCAAAGAGAAATGTTCCCCATTCCTCTTCTTCATAAGGCTGCTACAAACACTGAACTATATTGGTTTCTAAGAGGGGATCCTTACGAAATTTCCCATGTGTCAGGAATGCTGCTTTACATTCTATGTGCTCACATGCTGAAGGAGATGTGGGGTGATTTCTCCCCTCAAAAATTTTAGGCAAGAGAAAGCCACAGGTGAGGAGGAGCCCCCAGAGACAACCCCATCGCCTGACACCTGAATCTATATTTTACTCTCAGCATGTCACGTGAGCTCTTGTGGAGGCCGATGAGCGACAGAAACAGAATAACAGGGCCGTGGAGGTTCCTCAATGCATAAAATGCTTGCTGAATAAGCATGGCAGCTGAGTTCAGGTCTCCAGCATCTACATAAAAGCCTGGTGTGGTGGGAAAGTCTGTAACTGTGGCACAGCAGGGGTGAAGACTCTGGGGCTTGCTGGTCAGGCAGCCTAGTCACATCAGTAAGCTCCTGGTTCGAGAGAGACCCTGTCTCAAATGCTAAGCTGAAGAGTTATAGAGAAAGGCATGTATCTGATGCTGACCTTTGGCCTCCACAACTTCATACGTGCACAAGCCCACATATACACTTGCACACACAAACATGTACACATATGCAGAAGGTTTTAAAAGGAAATACAGTAAGGTAGCGATGGTGCCCTGTTACATGCCCCAAACACAACTGGAACAAGTGTTGGCATGTTTTGAATACTAAGTGATCCTGAATAGTATCACCCGTACTTCCCACAGATCCATGGAAAAACCTGCCCGTTAGTCAAATCAGCTAACATCGGTCCCATTTTCCAGATGAGGAAATAGATTTAGCATGACTGTTACATGGAAATGAGTCACATTAGAGTCACATTAGAACCCGCCTCCCTCACCTCTTGTGCCTAGAGAAGACTTAAGTTCAGTGGGGGAAGTAGACTCTATTTGAATATGAAAATTCTTGTTGTTTCTGTGTTTATGGCTTTAAATATGCAGGTAGTGGAATTATAATTGTATGGATAACAGTACTGAATAAAATTTTAAAATGTTGAAGTTTGGGTCTTCTTGAATGTTCTATTCCAATAAACTCACAAGTGTGTGTCTAAGGAAGGTGGCAGTGTGAGTAGAATGAAAATCGGAACACAATGCTCTGCAATGTTCAACCAGGGGATATAAACATCATCTTCAGTAGAGCTTTGTTAAAATTCCACAGAGCGGGTGACAAGTGACTCCAGTGATTGTTTAACACTAACGAAGTGATTTCTTTTTTAATAGTCTCCTTCCAAGGCAGAATCCCGTGGCTGTGGGATCTGACACCAGTCCATGGAAATCAATATCAGTCCTTTGCCAAATGTTATTAAATATCTCCTTGATACCTATTTACAACTAAGAAAATAATTTCACTGCCAAGGGATTGTAAATGTGCGAGAGGTACCCCTGACAGCTTACTTCACTCACTGTCTGCGGTCCTGGGTCTGGGGCTCGGGCTGCCAGACTAAGATGAAGGACATAATTAAGGAAACATATGAAGGCTAGCACAGGCCTGGAGATTAATTAGCTGTGCGTCAATAATCTCATCAATATCCGATTAACAAATGACACATGGCCCAATGAAACATATTGATTCATGCACACTCCTCACTGTTAATAAATTGAAGCTGCTTTGCTAAATGAGAAAGCTGACAAAATGCTAGGCTGCTAATACTGCTCCACTCTTGTGATAAAAAACAGAAAATTAGCCTGAAGTATAAGGGGTTTAATTTAGGAGGGCTGCCACTCCACTCATGAGGCTTGTTAATGACCAACGTGAAGAGGATGATTCTGTGGAGAACTCACTCAAAACGACCAGGAGAAATATCCCTAGGGCTGACTGTGGGAAGGAGACATTTCATTGAGCAGGCCTGAGCCACACCTCTCTCTATTGTTATGGATGTGTGGAGAAGCTTTGTTTTGCCTTTTAAGAGCAGGATCCTAGGAATAAGGAAATCATTTTACATTTGGGAGGTAACTAGTTCATATTTTTCTGTATGAGAAACTTTTTTTTAATAGAGAGTCATTGGATTTTGAGAAATTTTACATGTTAGTATGTGTACAAACGGTAAGTATGACCTTGCAGTAATGGGCCAATTATTAACCTTAAGCCCCGCCCCCCCAGCATCCCCACCTCGGTCCCTATCAAAAATAGAAGCCAACACGGACACTTGCTTCTCTGAGACTCTATCTTCTGAGGTCGGCCATCTCCACATCAGCCCTGCTTTTGGGAAGGTTCTAATTCAGTTTTCCCTTTATACCGTGATGGAGAGGTGGTAATAGGGTTAGGCTGGAGGGGAATAGAGTGGTAATTGTGAAGGCCAGGGCTTGATATCTGTTGAGGCCCCACTGAGACTGTGGCTGGGAAACGTGAAGAACCATGCTGCCTGAAGAGAAGGCTCCGTTAATGACGGTGCTGGCCCACCCCACAGCTCCACAGCTCGGAAGCTGAACTCTGGCCCTGGACCATCTGGAACATTCTGTGGGAGTTCAGGTGGTGGGTATCTCCTCTGAGGCAAACATCTGCTTGTGGAAAATGCTTTCCCATGGTGCAGAGTTCAGGGAAAGGCAGCCAGGAAAGGCATTGGGACATGGTAACTCTTATGGGTCCCTACTGCATGCTCATAGCAGACAGTGGAAGTGATGAGGGACTTATAAGACTGACTCCACTAAGTGGGTAGGAGAAAGAGCCAATTAAGAGGGTAGGTACATAGACTTACTTTACCTTAGTGTGTCAGCCTGAGCCTGTTTGGTTTGCTATGCCTGCCCTGAGCTAATAGTCCAGGACTCTGACTGAGAACCTGAGATATTTCAGTCCCAGAGATCATTGAAGAAAAATTAGAAGAGGCACTTGCCACGAGGGTCATCAGGAAACTTGAGGTAAAAAACTCTCTGCTTTGCTATGAAGCAGTCATGTGATACAGAACATTCTTTGTGCCCATTTCTTTACCTAGAAAGGAGACACTGTGCTCTCTAAGTTCCCATAATGTCAAGAGTTACTAGCTTCCCAATGATATCTAGGAACAACTGTGTACATGATATGGTAGAAAGGTGTTCAATATTACAATTACCAAGATTAAAGTAATATAGACCCTCCTGTTTGAGAGGTCTAGGGGTCTCCCAGTGCTTCTGGTTTTCAGAGGTGGCTGATCCGTCTCTTCCGTGGGTCCTCTTCTCCAATGTATCTCCTAGGAGATGACACAGCTTCTCTAAATAGTGATCAGGAAGGACTATAAATCAATAGTTTTCATCAGTCCTTAGAGATCTGTTGAAGTACATTTTCTCAAAATAACTGCGTTTTGGAACACAGTTTCTTTGGTAGATTTCTGGAGTAGAAATGATCTGATTTATTTATCTGAGGTCCACAGGAGACGGGCTTACATATTGGAACAAATTATTAAAGACTAAAGTTCTTTCCGCTCATAAGAAGGGCCTTGCTAATCCTGAGGTTTCCCGTGCGGGGGTTGGGTGAGAGGTCTTCTTGGCTTTGGCCCATTGTGCACTTGTTTTTTGTGGCAGTCTTTATTGGAGACATGCCAGCAGTATTAGCTTGTGTTATTGAGTCTTCTCTACATGTGTTCACAGCAATTGCTTGTGTTAAAAATATACACAGCTTCAGATGGGAAAGCCAGCAGTCAGAGAGGCTAAGTAGCTTAGCTCCTCATATCACCCACGAGAACGGTTTGATCTGTGCTCATCCTAGACTGTTTGAGGCCAAAACCTGGGATTTTTCAGCTCAGGCAGGGGTGTTCAATCATTTGACATGGTGCTATGGTATGCTATCTATAAATGTGTTGGACTCCACTCATAGCTCTCTTGGGACACATGGCCTGTGGGCTACAGGTTGGACCTAGCTACTTGGGACACAAAGTCGGTGGGCTACTGGTTGGACCTAGCTACTTGGGACACAAGGCCTGTGGGCTATAGGTTGGACCTAGCTGCTTGGGACACAAAGCCTGTGGGCTATAGGTTGGACCTAGCTACTTGGGACACAAGGCCTG
>CAJQZJ010004381.1:17679442-17816084 GCA_907164525.1 Lophiomys imhausi | reverse complement strand
GCCTGTGGGCTATAGGTTGGACCTAGCTACTTGGGACACAAGGCCTGTGGGCTATAGGTTGGACCTAGCTACTTGGGACACAAGGCCTGTGGGCTACAGGTTGGACCTAGCTGCTTGGGACATTCTTTAATAAGTTATGCTTGCCTAGCTCTTGGCAGGACTCAGTGATAGTCACTAGCATTTGCAGGTGGTTCATTATAACACTAGTTCTAATCTCTACAATGGATCCCTGTCTCTCAAGTTCAATCTCTTTTCTAGATCCCTCTCTTTGATCTCGAATGGGGTAAATTAGTGTCTAAAAAATAAGCTTGCAATGCCAATAGCTTATCTCTCAGCAAGTTAAAAAATATTTGGATCTTTGTACTATTTCTGGCTGTTTAGAAGCCACAAGGACAAATGAAATAAGCCAGTTCATTGTGATGTATGTTGAGATGAAGCAACTTGAATCCTTCATAGCATCTGACAGGTGAGTAGAGCCCTGTGTTTGAGCCTGCATCTTCAGTCACCGGATGGGAGTTATTCAAGGGGTTTCACCAGCAGATGCTTTGTTGGCCAGCTCCACTGTAACATGCTGGTGAGTCAGATTTCATGCCCAATTAGGATACAAGGGGAAGTCTCCCTTGTGGAAAGGACACAGCTGTTCTGGAATTGAAGCCTGAAGATACTCTAAAGGCTTGCAGAAATCTGGTGTCCTTGCCCCTGATGGAGGCATAGAGAGTGAAGCAAGGAAATTCTCCTTCCCTGGGCTTGAGTGCACACAATGCTTAACAGACACCCCACCCCACAGTACTTCAGTGTAAGTATGCTCACTGTATAAATAATATAAATATAAATGTAAATACACAATTACATATATTAGTCTGTATAGTATGCATGCATGTGAGTACATGAATATATTTTATGTGTGCATATTTCTTTCTCTGTCTATACAACCATGGTTGTCTTTGGTTTTACACATATGAAATTTATATACATGTATACATATATGGATCTTAGATGTATATATCTTAGTGTGAAAAAGGAATAAATTATGCCATCAAATCTACCATGAAGACAAAAAGAGATGGACTCATATTCATACCACATATACCTAGTATGTAATAATCTGTTTATTCAGTCTGTTTATACTGTACATATATATTTGTATGTATACTCAGGTATACATATGTACACATGCATACATGCAATGAAGTCAAATCTACTCCCCAAGGATTTGATACAGAAAGAACCACAGTAGAGGCCACTTGTCACTTGAGCAATGTGCTTAAGATGTTTAATTTTTTATTCTTGCCTGGCCTCAGAATCCAGCAGTCAAAAATGAGAGAAGGTTCAGATATATTTCTGCACAGTCCACTCTGTCATCCTAGGCAGTATGGACAGAAAGCCTTCAGAGGGCCCAAGCCAAGTCTTGCTGGTCCTAAAACTCAACCACTACAGATTTGCTCTGTTGGAAACAGCTCGGGATTGTTTCCCAATGAAGGATTGCCCTTCATTTTACTTGAGGTTCTAAGATGTTTGTTTTCTTCCTCCACAGAATTATTGTCTGTTTCTGCACTTGTCTGGTCATCTACTAACCCTGTGGTTTATTGATTTATTCTTTCTGCTCCTCATGTTCCCACTGCCCACATGCCATGGTCAAGTCCTGTCCTTAGAACGCTACCATATATTTGAACTGCTTTGTTTCTTGTATCCCTGTTGTTCTTCCAAGTGTGGTCATTTGGAGCCTCTTTCCTGGATTAACACATCTCCAGGGCTCTGTGTGGTTACCCTTTTCCTCATTCGAATTGTGCAAAAGCAAATCTTTGCCTCTCCATAAAACACATTTCCAAACAGTCCCTTAAGTGTTAATACCTCCCTCAGGTCTATAGGATGCACTTGAGACTCACAAGTCCCTTTGTGGGCTTCTTTCCTGGTGCTGCCCAGGCTCCAGTCTCCCTTCTGTTCCACAAGACCCTGTTCCTGACATTGCTAAGAAGTTCATGTATTATTTTGTGTACAAAGCCCTGGCCTCTGTAGGCCACCATTTGAGATTGTCATCATCTGTAAGAATCATTGGCGAGACAGTATGTCTCCCAAGTCATCTTTTATTCCATTTAGAACTTGGTGCCTTACATCTGTGTCCATGTCTTTCTTAGGGGAAAGTACTGTCATATCATAAAGTTTGCATTCCTTAATAGAAAAAAATGGTTCCAAATATCTCATTTTTTGCATTTTTGTTGAATGCTGCCATGTAATCATTACAAATATTTTTCTCCAGGGACTTGTATATTTTTTCAGAAAATGCCTATGGTCTATTGCTAAGTAAGGAAAAGTGAATAGAGCGGTAAATGTACAGAAAGATGCCACCTTGTTGAATATGTATGAACTCAGATGCACTGTGTGGGAATGGTCATGTACATCCTATGGCAGGAAGACTAGTTTTATCTAGATGTTGTGATTAGTGATTTACAGTTTGTCCTGTAATCGCTTTTTTTCATTTTCTATTTTTTAATGAAGAGCTATTGAAGTAAAGTAGAAAAGACCAATTACTTGATATTGATGTATTAATTTATTTAGTGATTTACTTAAAACACTGCTTGTGCTGCCTATTTGCCAAGTGTTTGTTCACTTCCTACCTGAAACAGAATGACCTGGACAGACACTGAAACAATGTGTCATTGCCCTTAACAATCTGCCGACTGCTACTTACACTTCTGTAAAATCTTGCTTGCTTGCTCAGAGAACCTTGCAGTTTTAGAGTATAAAATGAGAATGCATATTGGACACGGGATCAAAATCTTTAAGGAGCTATCCTGGCTTCATCCACCAATGACATCTTCTCCCTTCCACGCTTACTAGTGTCCTTATTCCAGAAAGACTCCTGCGACATCGTTACTTTTGTGGATAGAGAAATGTTGCTATGTTTATTTTCCGTATGAGTAGTGGTTTGCTTATGGCTTGAGGGTGCTCCGGGAGTTCACCTGTTGAAATTTAATCCCCACCGTGAGGTATTAGGAAGGTGGAAGCTATCTGACTGTGGTGCTAGGCCGGGGGCTCTGGGAGGTGATTAGAGTTGGGTAAGGTCACAGGATGGAACCTTATGTGTAAATACTGGTGACTTTATTAGAAAGGGGGGACTAAAAGATGCAGAGACACGTTTCCTTCCTTCTCCAGCTACGTGATGCCTCACGTCACCCAGGACTGAAAGCCACTCCTAGATATGCACCCTGTAACCTCGAGGTAGATTTGCATTTGCGCTTCAGTCCAGAAAGCTGTGTGGTCTTCATTCTAATTGCTCTTTCTGAGTGAGGCAAATGCTTCTGGAGGTTGCTTCCGATGGTGAGTTTTAAAACAAAGAGGCTTCACTATTATTACAGTGTGTGCTTGTGTGTATGAAAGAATATGTGTATGTCTACGTGAATGTGTCTCTACGTTTCTGTGTATGTTCCTATGTCTGTGTGTGCCTACTACTTTTCATAAATGCACACACATGTATTTATGTATGTATGTGTGTGAGTGTTTTGCCTAAATGATGTGTGTGAGCGCTTATTGGCCATGGAGTCAGAAGAGGGCATACTATTCTCTGGAACTGTGCTACAGACAGTTGTGAGCTTCCATGTGGGTGCTGAGATTGGCACGTGGGCCCTCTAGAAAAACTGCCAGTGCTCTTAACTTCCAAGCCGTCTCTCCAGCCCCTGTACTACTTTCTGAGACTGGTATGACGTTTGAGAAAGTGAGTCCACTCAATTCATTAGTACTTTCCTCCATAGCTTCTGAGGATGTATACACATTTTTACAGTATCATCCTGGGTGTGGCTGTCTGCTCAATCTGTATGCTGGGGTATAGAGGGGATTCTAGAGGCATAGAATGCAATGTTTCTGTTCTTTCTACCTCGCTACCTTCCCTGCATTGCCACCTACCACCCCAATGTACTTAGCATATTGCTAAACACAGGCAATCAATAAACCAGATGAGTGAATTAAAAAATTACTCCGTGAGTAGAGCTTAAATCAAACAGGCCAGTGGTTAAAAGAATTCTTCCAGCCACCTGTTTTTAAAACTTGCTTATTCCCATGGCCTAGGAAGATGCTGCTCAAACCATTTGGCTGATTGTTAGAGGGATCAAAAGCAAATAATTAATGAAAATGCCATTTTCCTAAGTTGTTAAGTTGGAAATAAATTACTCCCCTAGTCATTTAGTTCCACCAGTAGTTTAATTCTGGGTAATTGCACAAGAAACCTACCACTGTCCGTGCCTCTACCAAGTGATGGGGAAAACTCATTGTTCAGACACACGTGAGCCAGATGCTGAGGCTGCATGTGAGTAATGAAAAGGGAATTTCAAAGTAATAGTTTAGTTATGTGCTATTGAAAACAAGTCAAGGTTGCCTTGTGCTTTGCACATGGCAATGTGGAAACATCCCTGTCACAGGGTCAGATGATAAAAAGTAACTTCCCTCTTTACAAGAGCTTGTTCCAAAATTATTTTTCCATTGGCTAATTAACACTGCATATACTTCTGATATTGCTATAATGTGGACTTGGAGTTTCCCCAAAGGGCTTTGGGTGACAGCCATGGTCCCCAGCCACATACCCCAGTGGCAGTATTGGTAGGTGGTAGAACCTTTAAGAAATAGGGCTTCTTGGGAGACATTTGGTTACTGTGAGGTGCTCTAGACCTGAGCTCCCCCTTTTTTCTTTCTTCTAATGGTGTCTGCTGTCAGTGGGATAAGCTGCTTTGTTTATCCATGCCATTGGCACATGTTCCCTTGCCAGAGTCCCAGAAACAATGAATCCAAATCTACTATGGACTGGAACCTCTCAAACAAGGAGCCCAAATAAACCTTTTGTCATTATAAATTTATTATCTCAGATATTTTGCCATAGTAATGGAAAGCTGTTTAACACGAGTATTTAGCATGTTTACAAACATATAGCTATTCTGTATTTGGATCTATAGCTAAACCAAGCTAAATCACATGTGAGTTACCTCACATATTTATTTGTGATGATAAAATCTCTCTTAGCAATTTTTCAAGTAGGTAAGAGATTATTAACTATAATCATCATGTTTTATGAATTTACTCCTCTCCATAATTTGTATCTTTTGGCCAAACTTCCTGCTCTACCTTATCTCTCTAGCCTGCTACTTATTGGCACTGTACTTCCTGCAAATCAAGGCTGAATACATATAGTTTTCAGACACTTTTATACTTTACACTTTATACCTTAAGTTTGTGTTACATGAGACACTGAAAATCAGTTCCATAGCAGAGATTACTAGAAGGTGTGGTCTGAGAAAACAGGAAATTCATCACTTACCCTTAAGTATTGAAGAGGTTTGAAACTGGAATGAATTAAGTCAAATTGTATCTAAAGCCAAATCTCATTGTGGCGTTTATGCCTTGGTCTTTATGAATGGAACATTGCCCTTGTATAACAAAATTTCTAAGTTGTCAAAGTTAGAAATGATATTGGTTTAGGAAAATGGCAGTAGCAAATTCTCTAGGGTCTCTGACCTCTCCAGCCACAGGTACTTGGTTAGGTTTAGAGTACTAGGCATGAATATCCCCCTATTAAGAGACCTTAAATCTAATTAGACAACTGTGAGTTACCCTCAAGATGAAAGTGCCACTATTGCAACTTTGGGAATATCTTTCCATTGTGGTGGTTCATAGGCTTTGGAGCTGGGTCAGACTATTGATTGCTTTTCTCCCTTGGCAGTTTGTATAATACCTTCTGAAACAATAAGAGCTAGTCCTCAGGGAGGAGACTTCCAGGTTAGTTCCAGCTCACTTTCTCCAAATCCTGTATCTGAAATGTGTGCTGTCTTCAGAAATATGGTCTTACCTTAAAGTTCTGGGAGGAAACCAAGAGGAATGGCAATAGCCAATTGTTTTCAGATTATCTTGAACCCTCATGATCAACAAGTTGAAAGAATTTTCCTAAATCTTGGCCCTGGGATTTTTTTTTTTTTTTAGATGTTCATGGCTCTTAGGGCAAACGTTATCATCCTGTGAGACATAATTGCATTTGAAATACACACACACACACACACACACACACACACCAACTTATACATAATATGTTTCCCTATGGCTTTTAAAAACATTGTTAGTGTTATTTGTCCCTCCTTCCTCCTTCTGTCCTCTGTTAGTCTTCCCAACACTTCCCAGTTAAAGTCCCCCCACCCCATGTTCCCCTTTCCCTTTCTATAGAACCCATGCCTCTGCTCTGCTTTCCCTCCCCCCTACGTCTCCTCCCCTGCTACCTCCATGGACCCTGTCTACTTTCCTCACTACTACAGTTTGGTTCCCCATGGGAAAAAAAGTCTTAGAAAAGGCTGGAGTGCCCCCTTAGATAGATGGGCAGAGTAGCTCCAGGAAGCGGCTGTCTTGGCCACCTCAGCTGACATCTGTTCTGATGGCTGCGGTGACCTATGCTAGAGGGCAGAACCTGGGCTGGAAAGCGAGGCCCTAAAATGCTAAGGCTAATAAGGTTCTGCCTGGTTGCAGTCTAGAGAAACAACTTGGTGCAGCTGGTCCTGCTAGGTACTCTGTGTCTTCAAAGAAACCATATTCCTAGCCCTGGTTTCATGCTTTTTGGAGGGAGTTAATATGGCAGTAGGTTAAAGTAATCCCATGGACAAGGGTTTCCTTTCTTTCTTTTTTTTGTTTTTAACCTTATAAAAATAAATTTATTTTCAATTAGAAAAGGGTGGTGCACACATCACAGAAGATAACATCTGGAACAAGCCTCAAAAACCATCAAGTATATATTTTTTTCAAATATAGTTATCTCTCTTTTTTAAAATAATTATGAAAACTGTAAAGTATACCATATATTCCCAATGTCCAGTCCATATGTATTTGACAACTAATAAAAATACTCTATCTGTCTCAATGAGTTTAAAGTTCTATACCTAACTCAATTTCCATCTTAATTTGCATTACCAACTTATATATACCTTCTTAGACCAAAACATTCTTTTAATTCCTAAAAAACTTAAAACTTAACTGTGAGACTATAATGATAATTATCTGGTCTTCAACCACATCAGAGACCTGAGAAGGATACATATATCTGAATAAACAGGAAGTGCAGAGCAAGAAGCTTCCAAAACTAAGAAATGACAGCTGGCTGCCTAGAAAGTCTCCAGTTTCTCTCTACAACATTGAACATCTATCTTCAGCATTTTGGCACAGTATCTCTGACAGACATTAATTGTAAAGCAGCAATTATGAAGGACTTACCCACCCTGTCTTGGCAGAGCTAGGCTGTCGACTTACCTGCTTCCAAGTTTTGTCCATTTCAGACAATATTCTGTCTATAGTTGAAGCCAGGGGTTTTTCTTGCCCAGTGGCTAGCTTGCCTCTAATGCAGCCATCTATGAATGGAGATTCTTTGATGATCATCATCTACTTGAAGTAGAATGGAGGGTGTTGTCAGGAGAATGGTTTTCAGTCAGTGTTCTGTTGCTTTGAAATGCTTTCAAACACTTACGTGGGTTGCTTCATAATGGTTTCATTTTGAAGTTTGGAGCCATTAGCACAAAATCTCATCACATGCCAGATGTGAGAACTGGAAGTGAACTCCCCTGGTAAACATTAGGTCAATCCTTATCAGCCTCCTCACTGATGAATTACTGACCTTCACTCCTAGCCTTCAAGTTACATATGATGTCAAGATTTTGACTTTACAAAAATGCTTGTCTAGCAAACATGAAGACCTGATTTTGTTCCCCAAGATCCATGTGTCCTGGTAGGCCTTCATTGTCATCTGGACACTGCATACAGTCATCTGAGAGGACAAACCTCGATTGAAAAATTACCTAGATCAGGTTGGTCTGTTGTCATGTCTGAGAGGGACTGACTATTAATTGATGTAGAAAGGCACATCTCACTGTGGACAGTGCTGTTCCTCCAGCTGGTGGTCCTGGACTGTATAAAAAAGTTAACTAAGTATGAGCCAGTAGCAGTTCCTCCATGGTTCAGGTTTCTACTTGAGTACCTGCCTCAATTCCTTTCAGTGGGACCTGAAAGTATGAGCCAAATCAACTCTTTCCTTCCCAAGTTGCCTTTGGTTATCATGTTTTATCACAGCAACAGAATGAAACAAGGTAATCAAGTATGAAAGCCAGGCATGGTGGCATATATTTGAAATCCCAAGTCTGGGGAGGTGGTGACAAATAGGATCCCTGGGGCTGCTGACCAGCCAGCATAGCGTATTTTGCCAGCTCCAGGCCAATGAGAAATCTGTCTCAAAAAAAAAAATTAATAGTGCTCAATGTACAGTACCTGAGATTGTGCTCTGGCCTCCACACATATGTACAGCTCCTATGTACATATATACTCCCAAACTTGATTGCACCTGTCCAAACATGTGCACTCATAAGCTTATGCATACACACAAAGTACCATTTACAATGAGACCTAGTGATGGCACCTTGTCCTCTCAAGTGGCCTGTGAGAACTCAGGGTCATGTGAGCACAACATGAAGACTGAACATGGCTTGGGAATTTGGCTCAGACTGACCCTGTGCCTAATTTTGGTTCCTGTCTTGCCAGCACAAGACTAGGAATACAGCTTTCTTGTCCCTGTGTTCCAAGTGGGAAATGGAGTTAACACCCTTCAGGTCTCTTTTCTTATAGAAAGGGTGAGCTCTTTTCTTTAATGTTTTTGTAAGGCCAGATCACTTTCCTACATCAGGACTCTGTTTCCTAGGTCTGTTCCTACAGTGAATCTAACAAACACTGGGTGGTAGTAAGTCAGTCATTATTTTAAGTACTTAAAGCTTGTTCATTTAGTGTAATTCACACAATCATCACAACATCCTTGTGAAAGAAGTTCTGTTGTCCTTCTCATATAGATGGGGAAACTGAGGCATAGAAGTTTAAGCCACCTGTCCAAAGTCACCGAGCTGCTGAGTGAAAGAGTCAAGACTGAAAAGCCACAGTGTTCACCTCCAGCCACATGGGCCCTCATATATGATAATTGCAGCTGTGGCCTTTGGAAACATTAAACTGGGACAATATAAAAATTTACTATCTGGTTGATATTAGTAGATTTTTAGTAGGATTGTTTGGAAAAGCACCTCTAAAGTAAAGGAAAAGGCACAGAGTACTGGAGTTGCATAAACATTTGAACAGCCAACAATCACTCTTGACTTTCGTTGGAGGATGGATCTCTGTAGGTCCTTGCTTGATGCTTGAGTGATACTATTCCATATACCAGCTTGCTGGAAGTTGCAGCAATGTGATTTTTCTTTTTGGTATAGCTATGTAAAATGGAGAGTTTTGACTACTTACATGACTTGATGCATGTAGCCCCAGAAAGCCCATCTATATTCATTTCCTTCTCTTATGAACCTCATTTAACTATTTAAACATTTATTTAACAGTTGCTTTGGGGCAGATAAGGGTGAACTTGGGAGTATGAGATATTTGGAAGGCAAACTACTATGATATAATGCAATGACCTCTTTGAGGTCAGGACTATTGTTTCCTGGATAGGAAGTAAAAAACACCCCATCCTTGACATGATCTGCCATCATCACCTTCTGCCCAAGGATGTGCAGACAAGCAACTATGGAACCCCCAAAAACATACACCAAAGAAAACCATCCCCCCCTATAAACTGTGTCGGGCATTTTGTCACAATGATGGGAATTCTAACTCATAAAAGGACTAGGAAGTGGCAATATTTAATCATAAAACTGAAAATTCTTTTCTTTTTAGGTTTACTTATTTTCATGTGTATAAGTGTTTGCCTGTACACATGTATGTGCACTACATGAATGCAGTGTTCTTGGATGCCAGGAGAGGGCAACAGATCATGTGGAATGGGAGCAACAGAAGACTGTAAGCTTCTGTGTGTGTTCTGGAATCTGAACTCTGGTCATATCCAAGGAGAAAAAGTGCTATTAAAGCCTAAGCCATTTCTTCAGACACTGATAATTCTTTTGATGAACAAAAATTTCAATTCCTGAAGCTTAACTTAAAGCAGCGATGTGAATGTACGAATTGCTCTGGGAGTTTGCAGGTATTAGTTCAGGCTCATTCTACACTTCTGTTAGCCCTCTCTGTGCCTTGGCCCTTTGTCAACACCAGTAGATACAAAACCTCAAGATGTCTTTTCACTGAAAAAAAAGAAGAAAAAAATCTAATTTTTTCAAAATTTAACTTGAATTTTGAATTTAGGATAGGATGCTTCTGGAATGTCTTGTGTTGATGACCACATTTTCAAGGACCTGTGGCTTGGGATAAAGGCCATAATTTACCCATTTTCCCAACAAAAGATGAGAGAAAGCCTTTGTTTATGTCTTGTTCCTCTGTGGCCTTTGCAAAAAGAAGTGGAATGCAATAGGTGCTGAGTTTGGGGAAATGGCTGTTGCATTATTGCTTCAAAGGCTTCTGACAGCATGTCAAAGAAGACTTGCAGGGGCTAAGAAGCCAGCGCAAAGGACTGTGGCTCTTTAAAGCTATTGGATATTTTTATTACAGATAAGATAGGATGAAAATGGTATCCTCTTTTAGTGGATTAAATGTTTAAAGAACTGTAGAGGCTGACTTTGCAATATGCACATTTTGTAGGAATACAAGACCTTCTATACCACAATGAGCTTAACTTTTCCTATGTTGGTGATTGCATTCAGTGTTTCCATCAAGGTAAGGTCATTGATGGCAAATTTCCCTACTATATCTTCCTTTAAAAATAAAATTAACTCTCATAAATGTGGCATATTTATATCTATTGTTTTGTATAATACTTACTGTTATAAGAGAAGGAACCATCTGTTGGACTGAAAGGGGAAACTTCTGGGGGGAAGAGGGTGGAAGGGCGGGATAGGAAGGGGGAATAGGGAGGGGTTTGTTACTGAGATGTAACTTGAAGAAAAAAAAATAAAGTATTTAAAAAAAATTACTTATATACTTAGTTAGCAGCTAACAGATGTCATGTAATTCATATAGATGTCTCATCATTTCAAAAAGTACAAGACTATCATTCTGTTGTATTATACAGAAAGATATTTCTTTATAGTCTATATTTATTGAGTCAAATTGTCTATTTTCAGATAATTTTATTTTATGGTAAATGATAGTTATTTATGTTATGGAGGATATTCTATCATTTTTCCCTTATTTTATTTTGTTTTTCTTTTTGGCCTGTCAAAACATTGATATAAATGTTATTTTAGAAATATACAGCATAATTAGAGACATGAAAAAAACTGTGTGCTAAGTAAGGGATGTAAGAAAAAACATCAGCAGTGTGCTTTGAATCACAATGTGAACATTTCATAATTCCACTACAGACTGCCATTTTTGAGAACTGGTTTTATTTTACATTGTAACAATCTAAACATGAGTAATTCCTGTGAACAATTTAATTTAGCTCATAATCCTTATAGGACTAACCACTTTTACTTGTATTCCTACAACTATAAGTGCTATAGCTGATTTATCAAATAAGAGCTTAATGTAACAGAATCATTTCCAGTCATTTTTATGCTTTGAAGATATAAGTTTGACCCAGCACAATCAATATTTAAGTAATCTTCTAGTCAGTGAGAGGGCTCGGAAATCTAGCTCTGCTCAGGAAAGGTTATGTAGATCTGTTCTACATCCCACTATATCATACTGCAGAGTAATGAGAAAGTCCCGTGTATCATGACTAGATATTGTCTTTGCATATGTTTGGTGATGAAAATTACAGAAGAAAAATTTGGGCATCTGTCACGTTACATTTGTTACTTACAAAAACTACACACCAATGAAATGAAATGCATTCTCTATTGGTACCATTTTTGTGACCATATTATACAGTCAAGAAAATAGTGTCTCAATACACCATAGAATTAGATATCAACTATAATATCTGCTATAAAATCCATTAAGGTAATTGATGTGTATCTTCTATAGCCTGAATCTTTGCGATAGAAATGTTAATACTAGAACTGTTTTGGGAAGGGCTCCTAGACGACAATGGAACTGAGAATAGGTTCAATCCTGGGTACTGGGCACTTGCTTTCCATAAGGGAGTATGGTGATGAGTTCTTAGATTGCATGCTAACAGAAATGGTGAAAGTCTACTTCAACCAAAATTAAAGAACCATTTGTTTATGGTTAATTAGTCAGACTCTGACAGCAAGCATACCAGTGCTTTAAAAGTAAATATGAATGGTATCATTGAAAAGGAGATGTATTTTTGTACCCTGAAATATATTAAATCTAGCTCCTCAGTCTCTTACCCAGAATAGCAGCGTACCCTTAAACAGCTGATCTATTTTGTGTGTGTGTATCTTCATATTCTCCCTTAAATGTGAAGATCCCCAATACATAGAATAGTTATTACATTTCAGCACAATGTAAATCATTTATTATGGACAATTCTAGTTTTGTGAAGGTTATTTCCTGTCTGTAAATTGATACAAACTATTCTTATTTAAAGTAAATTATGGTTGGTTTCTTAGTTATGTCTTCTTTTACTATGACAAAGTACTTATTAAAGAAATTATTTATTTGGTCACAATTCCAGGTTATAGTAAACTGTAACGAAGAACCCAAGGCACCAAAAACTTGAAGTGATTACATTGTTCAAAGTCTAAGTCAGAGGTGAATGCATTAATGCATACAATGAAAAATGGAAATCTTACATGCTTAGAAAATTCTCTCAAGTTTTACCTCTGTGGTGCCCCATGTGTGAATTAAAATAAACCACCTTGTTCCAAAAAAAAAAAAAATTAATTAATTAATTAATTAATTAATTAATTAATTCTATGTGTGTTTATGGTGTATATGTGCCATGGTATACTAGTGGAGGTCAGAGCATGGCTTTTAGGGATCAGTTCCCTCCTTCTACCCAGTAGCTTCTGAGGATTGAACTCAGGATGTCAGCCTTGGCAGCAACTACCATTACCCTCTGAGCCATCTTGACAGCCTCTATATATCTTCTTTTCTTTGCTTTTTTTCATTTTCTGTCTCTCTCTTTTTCCTTTCTTTTGTTATTATTTTTGATATAGAGTTTCTGTGTGTAGCCTTGGCTGTCCTGGAACTTGCTCTATAGACCAGGCTAGCCTTGAACTTAGAGATCCACCTGCCTCTGCCTTCTGAGTGCTGGAATTAAAGATGTGTGCCTCCACTACCTGGCTATATACCCTTCTTAAAAATGGTTTTCCATTCATGTTGGTTTTTCTCAGAGTATTTTTGTTTTCAGATATGTTGCGTGAAGTTATCTCCTAAATATTATGTACATGTAATGAAGTAAATAAAACCAGTCAGTCAGAATGGTTTCTTGTACATTTAGAGAGATTTTTCCTTTTCAGTGCTAGGGATAAAACCCAGGATATTCATGTGCAGGACAGGTGTTCTACCATGGGCTGCATCCCAAATTATATGGTGATTTCAGAACTTATTCTGACCTGCTAAAGCAAGTGGTTCTCAACCATCCTAATCCTGCTACCCTTTAAAACAATTCCTCATGTTGTGGTGACTCCAAACCATAGAACTATTTTATTGCTACTCCATAACTTCAGTTTTGCTACTATTATGACCTATAATGCAAATATCTATTTTCCAATGGTCATAGGCAGCCCCTAGTAGGTTTGTTCAACTCCCAGGGGGTCACACCCAAACAGGTTGAGAACCACTTGCTAAAGGGACACCCTCTCTCCCAGGTACCTGAAAGTAGCCATTGCAATATTGTCATGATTCTTTTGACCAGTAGCACGTGTGTATTTATTCTTTTTTTATAATTTATTTTTTATTTCTTCAGGTTACATCTCAATCACAATCCCCTCCCTACTCCCCCCTCCAGTCTCACCCTCCCACCCTCTTCCCCCTCAATCCCCCATCCTCTTCCCTTTTTTTAGTTTAAGGTATATCTTCCCCCCCACAACAGCTCCCCCTTTCAGTCCAACAAAGGGTTCTTTCTCTTATAACAATAAATACAATACAAAACAACAGAAATAAATAGGCCACAATTATGAGAGTTATATGGCTTAGCATACATTCCCAATGTATAATTCCCAGTCCATATATATTTGGCACCTGACTTTAACATTTTACTATATAACCATCTCCATGAGTTTAAAGTTCTATATCTAATTCAGCTTTCATACTAACTTGCATCACAATTTTAAAAACATCTTCTTAGATCCAAAAAAACCCTCTTGATTCCTACACAACTCAAAATTTAACTATAAGACTCTAGCTATCTAGTCTTCAACCACCTCAGAGACCTGAGAGGGATAAATACATCTGATTGTATGGGAAGTGCAGGACCGGCAGCTTCCAAAACTAAGAAATGACATACCAGTGACTGCCCGGACAGTTCCCATTTTCTCTCCATACTTACAGCATCAATCTTTAGCCGTTTGGCCCTGTTTCTCTAACAGACATTGATTGTAGAGCAGGAATTATGAAGGACTTGCCTACCCTGCCTTGACAGAGTTAGGCTGTCGACTTACCTCCTTCCAAGTTTTGTCCTTTTTGGACAGCATTCTGTCTACAGTTATGCAAGGGGTTTTTCTTGCCAAGAGATAGGCTTGCCACTAATTCAACCATCTCCCACTGGATATTCTTTGATGCTCATCTTCTACTTGGAGTAGAATAGGGGGCGCTGTCAAGAGGTGACATCAAAAAATCTTAGGTTAAGAAAACATCTTTGAATGCCATATTCTGCAGATCTCTTGAGGATTTTGAAGATGCCCTATCTATATCTTATATTTAGATAAGCAAATGTTGCTTGTCTCTTAGCAACTTGATTTCTAAGTATTTTAGAAAATAACTGTGATAGACTGTCATAGTACCTAGCAAAATGACAAGCTTGAATGACTATTAGTTTGCATTTCTTAATTATCCTAAACTGTTTATAACAGTTGGTAGCAAAAGGTCGAAACTTCACATTTCATTTTTAAGCATTACTAGGTACAATGCCTTTAAGAAGCGTTACCCTTAATTTTGTATCAATATACAAAGATCAATACCAATGCAGCCAAATATAATCTTAATTTTGTATCAATATACAAAGATCATTACCTATGTAGCCCAATACAATCTTAATTTTGCATCAATATACAAGGGTCAATACCATTGTGGCCAAATATAATCTTAATTTTGTATCAATATACAGAGATCAATACTGATGTAGCCCAATACAATCTTAATTTTGCATTAATATACAAAGATCAATACCAATTTAGCCAAATATAATATTAATTTTGTATCAATATACAAAGGTATAAGGGCATATTCAATAATCTGTCTTTTTTATCTTTCCTATATTATGTCTATGCCCCATTTTTTCTCGAGTCTGTTCACTCCTACATAAGAGAGAAAGAAGGATACAGAAAAGAAAAAGAGAGAACTCCCTGGGTCTAACCTCCAAAACCTATTTAACAAGACCATTTGACAGTTTGTAATCTCTTCCCCTAAATATCAAGATTTTCTATTATCCATCAAATGACCAAAGGGGGGAAAACACCTTCCCCACCTTCTGGGGATGGGATGTTGCTCTCTTAAAATGACTTCCTGCTGATTTGGGAGGTAGTAAACCTGTTTGGGGCCCAAATAAGAATGGAAAAATGGCTAAAAATGTTAGTAAAATCATTTGATATTCAGTCCTTTTGTGCTCAGCTATTTAAATGTCCTAAGAAGTTCATAGACAGAAGCTGAACTTCAGGGCTTTACTGAAGTTCTGGCTGGAGCAGTCTGTGGAGCTGAACAATCTTAGCGATTTTGAGTTGTTGTGGTTGTAGACTTTTGAGGAAACAGCTGTTGCAGAAGTCTGCAAGGCTGGATCATCTGGGCTACTTGTCTTCTTTGGTGTCTGATCTGTTTTCTTCTGAGGTTTCTGTTGTCCAGTTGTCCCTGGATTCCTTGGATGGATGCTTTAAATCTCCTGGAAAGATAAGAACAGAGCCCTGCCCTAATCCTAACTCTGGGACACACCTTTTTTGGGGGGGGTCAGGTAATATTTTTCATGGAGCAAATTTGTTTTTTTGACAATATATAAAGTATTATCTTTCAATTAAGATTAAAGAAGAAACTATTTTGATATTTTCGAACTAAACAAACCTTTAGTGTATATGTTTTGAGATCTCAAAGGACAATTTGTTTGAATTTCATCATGCCTTTTGTAGATAGCTTTTATACTTAAATCCTTCCAGATCCTATGTACCTGTCTCTGCATTCTAAGTATTGGGATCAAAGACATGTGGTTCCCAACTGATGGGATTAAAGATGTGCTCCACCACCCCTGGATCAAAATTTTTCTCTATTTAGAGCTTGTTTTGTGTCAGACTGACCTTGAGCTCTGAGATCTGCTTGTTTCTGTCTCTAGTGTGTTGGGATTAAGGGTGTAGTCTTCTCAAATGATGGGATTAAGGGTGTGCACCATCATCACCCTGTTCCTTGTAACTCTAGAATTTATAAGACAACTAACTCTATAGCGATCCTCCTGTCTCTACTGGAGTTAAAGGCATTGGCTAACACCACCCATTTCATCTATCTTACCTTAGCTCCAAGTGTTTTCAACTCTTGGAGGTTTAGAAAACCAGGTTGAACAGCAGTAACCTTTAATTTATTTACAGTATTTTAAACCTGGTACCTGCTTTTTAATGCCAAACCATGAAAATATCCTATACATCTACAAAAAACCCAAAACCCAAAAACCAAAAAACAAAAAAACTTTTAAGCTGTTATCAAGTTTACGTAATTTATGTGACCACCTGCAGTCTAACATTCTAATCTGCAATTAAGGCCATTTTCCTTTCATGCCAGTAAGGCAAGTATACCTTTGGTAAATTATAGTTTGAAAAATTTTTATTCTATTTTTATTGTGTGTATTTATTCTTAAGGTAAAAGCACACCACTTAACAAATTTCCCTTAATACTATTGAATTAAAAATGAGAAATCTCTTGTTAATGATTAGAGTACTATACAAATCTATATTTGTGTTTAATTACTAAGGTAACATTTCAAGTTGAGATTTGGCTTGAACTGTGCCATAATTAGTGCACAAAATTGAGATAAATGATACTTTAATCTAGGTGGTACTAATCTTCATAGCATGTTCCTTAGTCCATCACATGTATGAATTCATTTGATCATCCCACATACCTATGATGCAATGAGCTATTACAATCCTCAATTTACTGATGGTGACATCAAGGTTCATATGGTTAATCCAAGGCTAGACAGTGGGTAGAAAAGTCAGGGCTTGAACTGATGCAGCTTAGAACAAGAGTTTTATGCTTTTAAGTACCACACTGTTTCGTTTGCTTGAAAAATAAGTATTTGTTTTTATGAAACCACAGAAACTGAGATCCTTCTGACTGTTTTCATTTGAGTGTGTTTTTTTGTTTCATGGTAGACAACTTAGTAGGTATTTACTTCTAACAAATTTTAGAGCTGCCTAAAGTTTGAATGTTTTTAATCAATAGTAGTTATGTGAGAGATTCTTGAGAATTCTGTTTATCTATCTATCTATTTATCTATCTATCGATCTATCTATATCTATCTATCATCATCTATCTATTTGGGTACTGGGGATTAAATCCAGTATTAGCCATAATAATCTGTGGAAGATGCTTCCCCACTTTATGCTATCAATCTTCCAGGCAATGCTTTATGTGCAACATCAGGCCCTGACAATGAGCTTTCTAGAAACTCAGTGTAACTATTTTCTGATGAGAAAACAGACTCCAAGAGGCTGACCATCCTAAAAAGAAGTATTTGTCATACCAAGCTTTTGACAGGACCTATTCCAATTGGCCCATCTTCAGCATTAAGCCAGTGTGTGCAGAAATATCATTAGATATTTCTAATATATAACATTACACCAAATATTGGTGAGCAAGCCCTGTTGGACTATAATCATTGATGTGGCTCAGTGGTCTCAATGGTAACCTGGTTTGGAGAAATAAGGCAGGTCATCATTTTTCAAATTTAGCAGTCAGGAGAATTCATTGTCTGTATGGTTGGCGACTTCAGGCTTGGTGTTTTTCTTATCAGATGGGTATGATGTGGGGCTGTTGCTCACATTTCCAAGGAAGGCCAAATTGGCAGTGCTGCTGCTGGTCCAGCGACCCCAGTGTGAGGGCCACTGTATTAAGCAAAGTGTACTGTGGTAGACATGAATAAGATACCATTTGTTAAAGTCATTTCTGTATCTTTCTCTCTTCTTTTGCTTTCTTAATTTCATTTTAAATTACATTTGAATTATTTTAGTATCATTTTCAATTCCATTGTTCTGACCTTTCGTTGATTTGTTTTTATGGATCCATGCCCCTCCATGCATTTAAACGCTATGTCATACCCTTTCTTTGAATCCTAAGACACAACTGACTCTCATTACTGCTTTGCTCAGGGTAAGACACAGGGAAAGGAACTGTCCTGGCAACTGACAACTTAGGGAGCATAGAGAGAGCCATCTTCAAAATTAAAGGAACACCATGTACAAACACAAATATCTTCTGGATATCACTGGTATACTTCCCTCTCCTCCCCCCATCACCATGAGTGGATTGTTCCTTAAGCATAGAGCCAGGTCCAATAACGTGCTTCAGCTTGGGTGTGTAGCAGGGATTCTGGGAGCCATAGAGAAAGACAGCTGGTGCAACTCTGCCTCAAGGTCTCTGCAGTAGAGCATCTGTTTTCTGATATACTGTAACTATTAATTTTTATCTTCAATGCATTGGAATTGAGAATAAAAGTTCTCCTCCTTGATGTCTGTCTCTGCCGATTCCACACATAGGTGCCATGGATACTTCCTTCAAGCATGTTCTTTTCCCCAAATGGCCGTTTATTTCCTTAAACATTTTCTTTGCATAATTGTATACTTACTAATAGATTATATAATCTTGAAGATATCTTCTAGCCTCATTATGGAATGCAGTGTTCTAAAATTTGACATCTGTAATTATGTATGCTTGAGATTTAAATTTATAGAATTTTGGGTACAACATAAGTAAGATACTCTAGAAACACATACTCCCCCCCCCCTTTGGAGAATAATGTTATTCCTCACATTTAAAGATATCTAAATATTTTCCCTTATAAATCCTAGTGGCTTTCATTCCCAGGAAGATACAATTAGAAATATTATTTTTAATGAAACTTATTGTCTGTCATTAGATTCTTAGACCAAAGGGAACCTGAGTTACTCCAGCTCCTGTTGAATGCAACCAAAGGCCTTGGCAATGATGATATCAAGACCCAGTGGTCACCATAGAAACCACAGTGGGGAGAGAGAGATAGAGTTTCGAAGGGAATTGTTGTCTTGGACAGAGAAGCAGGTAGGGCTTTGCACAATTCTTTGGTTATAAATTAAACTTTACAGTTGTGAAGAACCTTTAAGACTAGCTTGGAACTTGCCCAGGGAGAGAAGAAATAAGGTGTTGACACCTATAAGAGTTTTTTGTTCTACACAGCAGCCTTAGGGTTTGCAGAAAGAGTTATTCTGTGTTGGAGCGTGCTGAAGCCACCTAACTACCAAGATGAGAAAACAAAACTAGCTTTGCCTTAGAGATGAAAGATGCTATTTCTGCCTTTTGTAGAGGAAATAATCTCTTACCCAGTCACCATGCTTGTTGCTTTTGAACGGTCAGGTGGTTTAGTGTTTAAATAGTTTGTTCTAGAGGGTGTTGCGTCTGCCTGCTCTGTTGGTATTTCATTTTGCTTTTACCTGCCTTCCGATAACTTCCATTTTTAAAAGCATTGGTGATAAGATTGGGAATGGTGATAAGTAAGCAATGTCACACCTCCGTGCCTTAAATAATTATATTATTATTATTATTATTATTATTATTATGTGTGTCCCATGGTGACAACTTTGGAGAGTCAATTCTCTCCTTCCTGCTGTAGGCTCTCAGGATTATACTCAGATCATCAGGCTTTGTGGTAAGTGCTTTTCCAAGCTAAGCTGTCCCGTAGCCATTGCTTGTGTATTCAATATTATTTAAAAGCTTTATTTTACCTTTATTGCTTATGTTTCTGTGTGTGCCTTTGTGTGGGGTTTTGTACGTGTGAATGCAGGTACCTGAGGAGGCCATGAGAAAAAAATCAGCACCTCTGGGGCTGGAGTTACAGTGGTTTGGGAGTTGCCTGCTGTGAGTACTGGGAGGTGAACTTGGGTCCCTCTGCCAGAGCACCAACAGCTCCTAACTGTGGAGCCCTCTCTCTGGTCTCTCCTTTGAATCTTTAGTGCCATACTTTTGGGCATGATTGTCTAGTGCTGAGGACAGTAAATACACTGGCAACACCCACTGTCTTTGCTTTCCTACACGAGGAAATGTATGCCTGAACTGCTGAATATGGCTTAAGGAAAGAAAAAAAATATGAAATGCTAAGGTGTAAGCATGGAATTCACACTATGCACAGCCTGCTGGGTCCTCCACTCAGTAGTTACTCACTACACCTGGGTCTCATCCTATCATAGTACTGGGACAGCCTAAAGGTGTGACGGTGTATAAACAAAGGCACAGAGATAATTCACCTGGTGTTTCTGTGCTGTGCTGTGTCCTTTCCTCCCTTATTCAGAGTTCAAACAGAAGGGAGGTAATTTACATACTATTGATGCCCCCAAAGAATTTTGACTTCAAACAATTTCCCATGTCTTGTGCTAGAGTAAATAGTTGATTGATGTATTCATTGAAACTAAATGGACAAAGGAATTATTAATGATTAGTGAGTTATTGTGGAGGCTTGCCTCAGGCTAGAGAGTATGCCATCCCAGAGCCACCGTCCTTTCCTTCTCCCCCAGCTTCTGATAAAAAACTGCGTGGCATTGTTGACTATTTATAGCCTTTTTGGGGGGATGGACTATTCATGCATTTTATTACCAAAAGAAATTGGAAATAGCACAATTTGCAATAAATGGAATTTTAGCCTAGTAGAGCCTTGAGCACTGAATTCCAGGGTTAATTTTATTGGTGTTGAGTCAGATTTTGCACAAGAACCCACTTCTCAGAAGCATTGCTCCGGCAGATCCAATCCTATCTCGACCTACTGGAGCTTGCCACCTTTTCATTGCTTATTACCCTCTCTCAATTACAAACCCCACAACAGGAAAGTCTGGCTTCCCAGAAATGTGTCTTAGAGAGATGAAATCGGTAGTGTTTCTAATTTGGGGTACACTGCTTCTTTGAACATTTATGGAATTTAAAATGATTTGGCAGCTGTTGATAAGTAGAGGTCAGAGTCGCCAGGCTGTGTGAAAGAAAAATCTCTCCTTAGGCCTTTCAAAAGCCAAGCTGTCTGCTGAACAGCAAGACCCTGGTTTGTTTTGTCAGATGATTTCTTCACTAGAAAAGGTTTACTCTTAACTAACACCCTATCTAACTACACAAGGCATGTAATTCTCTGAACATTCTCACGCACGTGTGATGTGAAGAGTGATCACATTATGGGTCACTGGCATCTATATGATGTCAGCAGAGCACAGCTCCTCAGGTCCTTGGGAGTTTTGGTAAGTGTATGATGTCAAAAAAACAAATTTATAAATGAACATAGTTCATCCCATAGACATAATAAAAATAAGAAATGGGGTTAAAAGAGGCCGATTCCTACAGATATCCTCAGATGGATGAGTGTTGTATTACAATCAAACAGGAAAATATGACTAATTAACCATCTTCAAGAAAACACATGGAGTTACTTAGCTATCAAAACAACAAATTTATGAGTAGTGAGATAATTATTCAATTAGTACTAGTAACACAAAGAGTTTGAAGGACTATTTGCTTCAGCATGAAGGGACATTCAGACACATTTGCCCTTTGGTGCCCTAGTAAGTGACTCAGTACTCTCATTTGTAAGTACTCAAGTTTAAGTTGAAAAATGTTTCCTTAGTGTAGTAATTACGTGGAATTGACTGACGCCAACAGTTGCCAGTGTGGCCCTTCCTTTCACCATGGACTCCAGGGTTCGTGGTAAAGTCTCTGACCCATGGTAGAATGACAGAACAAAATGGGTGGGGTTGGCAGGGAGGATGAGTAACTGAACACACACTCCCACTGGTAATCCTGCCCCTGACTCAGGTAAAACACTTTAGGTTGGTGGAACCAAGCTTCTTTTCATACCCTAATGCCCAGCACAGTGAGAATTCTGAACTTCCTTCCTCTGCAAGGAGCCCTCCTTTACAGTGATTTCCACAATACAACTTTTCCTCTCTGAGCACCTTCACCATGTGGAGGCACGTGACATTTCTCAGCTGCTCTAGATATTTGAAGGAATATGAAACAGTTCAGCACTGTAGCGCACTATTATTCAGTCTGACTTTGGCTTCTCTAAAATAACCCACTCACTTAGGCAGGAGTTGCAACCTCTCATTGTTAGTCATAGATATTTTTCTATAATCTTCATCATGCTGTGGGTCTTCTAACTGAGGAAAAGTAGACACTTTACCCCTTTTATTGAATATAGGTTCTCACATAATGTATCCTGATTATGGTTTCACCTCCCTCTACTCCTCCCAGTTCCTCCCCAGCTTTCCCTCCCACCCCAATCCACTCCCTTTCTGTGCCTTGTTAGAAAAGAACAGGCTTCTAAGGAATAATAATAAAATATAACAAAATAAAGTATAATATGATAAAAACAAAAATTGTCACAATAGAGATAGACAAGACAAACAGAAAAAAAAAAAGAAAAGAGCCAAAGAGAGGGCACAAGAATCAGAGACCAACTCTTTTTCACACTCAGGAGTCCCATAAAAACACCTCACTGGAGGCCATAAAACATTAACAGAGGACCTGATGCAAACCTGCACTGGCCCTGCGTTTGCCATTTCAATCTCTGGGAGTTCATGTGAGATTTAGAGAGACTTTTTTTCTTGGCGTCTCTATTTCTCTTCGGTTCTTCCACTCTTTCCACCTCTTCTTCTGTGGGGTTCCCTGGGTTCTGAAGGGAGGGATTTGATGGAGACATCCCATTTAGGGCCCAGTGTTCAAAAGTCCTTCATTCTCTGCCCAATGTCTGTCTGTGGGTCACTGTATTCGTTCCCATCAACTGCACGAGGGAGCTTCTATGGCGATGGCTGACCAAGGCACTGATCTATGAGAATAGTAGAATGTCATTAGGAGTCATTTTACCACTATATTTCTGTTGTTGTTTTTAGATTAGTAGTATTTTACTTCATCCTATGTCTTTGGACCATCTAATCTCTGGTTCTTGGTAACCCAAGCAGTGTCAGGTATGGGTTCTATCTTGTGATTTGGGTTTTAAGTCAAATCAGATATTGGTTGGTTATCCACACAAGCTTTATCCCACAATTGCTCCAATTTATCTTGCAGGCAGGACACCATTGTAGATCAAAGGGTTGTGGCTGCTTGGTGTTCATGGTTCTCTTTTGGGAGCGTGTAGAATACATTCCCATAGCAAAGAAGCTGCAACACAGGGGTGAAGGGGGTACACACAAATTATTTGACGGCCACTTAGTCAAACAGTCATGATTGGATAATGCTTGAAAGAAGATGGGGTAATCATGATTCTAATTTTCCGAGTTAAGCTCCAAATTAACTCAGTTGATCTTAACTTCAGTGGCCATGAGACCCTTAAACCAGAGTTAAGAAAGCAAATTAACCCAGTTGATCTTAACTTAGTGTCCACGAGACACTGAAGGCACATATGCAAATTGAGCATGCATAAAATATTAGGGGATCTGCAGCATAGCAACCATAGCAGATTGCATAAGTCTTCATGAAAAGAATCAAAAGTGATGGAAAACATAAAGGAAAATGCTTTTCTCTTTTCAACATGCCATTAATTAAATTATTATACAAAGTAGAGCCTTGTGAGTCTCCCATCTTGTTTTTGTTTCCTCTTCAAACAAGTGCTGACTTTATTATCTGAAGGTGTCTGGAAATTGTTTTCCTTGGAATTTGATTTTTATCTCTGTCATCATTATAGCAGAGGAAACATACTTTGATTCTGAAAGCGTGCATGCTGGTTGACTAAAGGCTATTTGGGGACAGGAGGTGATGGGTTCTATTTAGCTAATCCTGGCCTTGCAGTTGGAAGAATGGCCCTAGGGACATGTCTTTTGAGTTTCTATTTTTCATTTACTCTCTCTCTCTCTCTCTCTCTCTCTCTCTCTCTCTCTAATGAAGTCGGTGATCAGCCTAAGGTCTTGTTTATACCAAACATATGCTTTACCCCAGCCCATGTACCTTTTTGTCTGTAAAACCAATGACAACACCTGACATAAACTGGTTTCCTTCATCTTGTTGTAGTCAAAAGCACCTTATATAGTCCTAGGCATACGTGATGGGCATTCTTCAAATACTGTTGCTTTAAAGGAGAACTGAGAAGAATACTTTGCATGCAAGGTTCTGTGGCTTTTAAGAACCACAAGTATGATATCAAAATTTCAGGTAGTCAAAAGTTTAAATTCAATTACATATTATACCTAACTTCATCTACCCAGACTATTTTATTTCAGCACCCAATCAACATTAATATATATATATATATATATATATTTGTATAGTCTACAGGTGTGTATACATGTTTTCATTGTTTAAACTTACCTGTGTGTGTGCGCGCATGTACATGCAGAGGTCCAAAGTTGACCTCAGATGTCTTCCTATTGCTCTACATCATTGATGCAGGGACACTCCCTGAATATGGTGATCACCAGTTCTAGTTAGGCAAGTTACCCAGTTTACCACAGGTACCCCCATGTCTGCTTCTCAATGCTGGGATTACGGGTGGCTGATAAGCCTGCCCAGCTCTTAGTTGAGTCCTAGGGACTTTAACTCCCATCCTCACACTTTCACCACGTGAGCTTTTTGCCAAGCCTGGTGCAAATCTTTACATGTGACCTTTTACTTTTTTTTTCTTTATTTTTTATTTCTCCAAGTTACATCTCAATTGCAGTCCCCTCCCTATTCCCCCTCCAGTCCCACCCTCCCACCCTCTTCCCCCATTCTCTTCCCTTTTTTTTCTTTTAACTTTAAGGTATATCTTATTTCCCCCTACAGTTTCCCATTTCAGTCCAACAAATGGCTCTTTCTCTTATAATAATAAATACAATACAAAACAACAGAGGTAATTAGGCCACAGTTATGAGGGTTATATGGCTTAGCATACATTCCCAATGTCCAGTCCATATGTATTTGGTACTTAACTTTAACATTCTACTATCTAACCATCTCCATGAGTTTAAAGTTCTATATCTGACTCAACATTCATACTAACTTGCAACACAATTTTAAAAGTATTTTCTTAGATCTATAACACTCTCTTGACTCCTAAACAATTCAAAATTTAATTATGAGACTCTAGCTATCTGTTCTTCAACCACCTCAGAGACCTGAGAGGGACAAATATATCTGATTTTATACGAAGTACAGGGCCTGCAGCTTCCAAAACTAAGAAATGACATACCAGTGGCTGCCTGGACAGTTCCCATTTTCTCTCCATACATTACAGCATCGCTCTTCAGTCGTTTGGCCCCGTTTCTCTGACAGACATTGATTGTAGATCAGGGGTTATGAAGGACTTACCTACCCTGTCTTGGCAGAGCTAGGCTGTCGACTTCCCTGCTTCCAGGTTTTGTCCTTTTTGGACACCATTCTGTCTACAGTTGGAGCAAGGGGCTTTTCCTACCAAGAGATAGGCTTGCGACTAATTCAATCATCTCCCACTGGAGATTCTTCGATGCTCATCTTCTACTTGGAGGAGAATAGGGGGTGCTGTCAGGAGTTGATATGTCTTGATATAAAAAAATCTAAAGTTACAAAAACATCTTTGAATGCCATATTCTGTAGATCTCTTGAGGTTTTTGAAGAGGCCCTATCTATCTCTTATATTAGCGTAAGCAGATGTTGCTTGTCTCGTAGCAGGTTTATTTCTGATTAGCTTAGAAAGTAACTATAATAGGCTGCCACAGTACCTAACAGAATGACTGGCTTGCATAACCATTAGTTTGCGTTTCTTAATTATCCTAAACAGTTTATGACAATTAGTAGTAAAAGGCTGAAACATCACATTTCATTTTTTTTTCTTTACCTCCTAACCCTTCCATCCCATTTCTATGGGGTGGGGTGTCCTTATATAACAGTCCCTCATCTCAGTTGAGAGGTCGTATGAGGGCCAAGAGCCTCCTCATTCATTGGGGGTCTACGAAGCAGTACCATCAGTGAAAAGTGTCTCGTTGCCTGGGGGAGAGAACTACTAAACAAACCAATAAGCAGACAATAGATAAAAAAGACTAAAAATAGAAAAAATATATAACTAATATATATAAAAAATAAAAATTAAATATAAGAAGTCTATGTCCAAGTTCCCTTTGGTGTGTTACTTGTAGTGTATCTATACCTTCTACTATATAGCTAAAATCCTACTATAAGTGAATAGATGCCATATGCGTCCTTCCGAGTCTGGGTTAGCTCACTCAGGATGAGCTTTTCTAGTTCCATCCATTTGGCTGCAAATTGCATAATTTCATTGTTCCTGATAGCTGAATAGTATTCCATTGTGTAGATGTTCCACAGTTTTTTAACCCATTCTTCGGTTGAGGGACATCTGGGTTGTTTCCAGTTTCTAGCTATTACAAATAAGGCTGCTATAAGCATAGATGAGGAAACTTCCTTATGATTCCATGAAGAGGCATTTGGGTGTATACCCAGAAGTGTCCTGAGGCAAAGCTATTCCAAGTTTTCTAAGATATTGCCAGGCTGACCTCCATAGTGGTTGCACAAGCCTGCACTCCCACCAGCAATGGAGTAGGGTACCCCTTTCTCCACACCCTCGCCAGCATGTGCTGTCATTTGAGTTTTTGATCTTAGCCATTCTGACAGGTGTGAGATGGAATCTCAGCGTCATCTTGAGTTGCATTTCTCTGATGATTAAGGATGTTGAGCATTTCTTCGGGTGTCTATCAGCCATTAGGGATTGATTCCTCCTTTGTGAATTCTCTATTTAGCTCTGTCCCCCATTTTTTGATTGGATTATTTGGTTTCTTGGCATTTAATTTCTTGAGTTCTTTGTAGATTTTAGATAATAGCCCTCTATCAGATGTGGGGTTGGTGAAGATTTTCTCCCAGTCTGTTGGTTGCCGTTTTGTTCTAATGACTGTGTCTTTTGCCTTACAGAAGCTTTTCAGTTTCATGAGGTCCCATTTATTGATTTTTTTTTCTTGTTGATGTTTTCTTTTTTTTTTCTTGTTGATGTTTTCTTTTTTTTTTAAATACTTTATTTTTTTTTTCTTCAAGTTACATCTCAGTAACAAACCCCTCCCTATTCCCCCTTCCTAACCCGCCCTTCCACCCTCTTCCCTCCAGAGGTTTCCCCTTTCAGTCCAACAGCTGGTTCCTTCTCTTATAACAGTAAGTATTATACAAAACAATAGATATAATTATGCCACATTTATGAGATTAAATTGGCCCAGTATACCTTCCCAATGTTCAGTTTATACCTATTTGGCCCCTGACTTTAACATTCTACTATCTACCCACCTCCATGAGTTTAAAGGTCTATATGTGACTCAACATTCATACTATCTTGCAACACACTTTTAAGAGTATCTTCTTAGATCTATAACACCCTCTTGATTCCTAAACAGTTCAAAATTTAACTATAAGATTCTATCTGTCTATTCTTCAACCACCTCAGAGACCTGAGAGGGATAAATATATTTGCTTATATAGGAAGTGCAGAGCCTGCAGCTTCCAAAACTAAGAAAGAACATACCAGTAACTGCCTGGACAGTTCCCATTTTCTCTCCATACATTCCAGCATCAATCTTCAGCCTTTGGGTCCTGTTTCTCTGACAGACATTTGTTGTAGAGCAGGGATTATGAAGGACTTACCTACCCTGTCTTGGCAGAGTTAGGCTGTCGACTTCCCTGCTACCAAGTTTTGTCCTTTTTTGGACAGCAGTCTGTCTGCAGTTGGTGCAAGGGGTTTTTTCATGCCAAGAAAAAGGCTTGCCCCTAAATCAACCATCTTACAGTGGAGGTTCTTCGATGCTTATCTTCTACTTGGAGTAGAATAGGGGGTGTTGTCAGGCGCTGATATGTCTCGATATCAAAAAAAAATCTTGATTTAAGATAACATCTTTGAATGCCATATTCTGCAGATCTCTAGGGGTTTTTGAAGATGCCCTAACCATCTCTTGTATTTAGATAAGCAAATGTTGCTTGTCTCTTAGCAACTTGATTACTGGGTAGTTTAAAGAATATCTGTGACAGACTTCCACATTGTAGTTTTAATTCTAGTTCCTCTGAGGTCTCTGAGCATAAGGGAGGACCACACATGCTGGGGTATCCATGCCTTCCCTAGGGATTCACATCTACTCTTCAGTTCTCCTGACATCCCGTTCGTATCTCTCATTTATGACTAAGGAAGCCACCCAGGTCCAAATGGGGTCACTGAGTTCTTGTCTCCTCAAGACTCTAAGTGCAGTGAGATGAGCCACACTTCTGTCTGGCAAACCACTGTTAGAGAAACTGAGGGCTGTATTCACTTCTTTTAAATCAGAAGATAATTACCTTGGAGAATTTAAGTTTGAAGACTTTACCTCGAGGCGAGTTGAAATACGATAGACTAATGTACATGGGAATTGGCAGCCTAGCCTGTTGTGCCAACCGACAGAGTGAGGTCCTTCCAAGGTTTCACCAGCCTGGCAAAAGCCTGGAATACCCACCTCCATGTTGCCTTCCCTGGGGAGTTCTGTGTCGCAGTTTAGGGGCACCTTCCAAACAATGGGCCTCTTGATCGTTAGTCTTAAGCTGTTTCCCTGTGTGCCTTGGTTTTGAGTCCTATTCTGTAGCTGACAGGATGCTAATCACCAGGTCCAGTCTCATGGTTCCCAGCCTGTCTCCACATGAAGGTAATCTTTGTTCTGTGCCATGGAAAGTTCACCTCCAACCCAGTTTTTCCCTTGAAATGAGTTAGAAAAGAAAGAGCGGTGAATACAATGTAAACATTTAAATGTCAGCTATGTTGAGATAACCCACCTCTGGAGAGGCTTCAAAACTAAACAAGGGGCGATTGTGAAAAGGGGTGGGAAGTGAAACCCCACTGTCCCCGTGAAGCTGTTCTTGACAGGAGGAAGTCAGTCTGTGCATGTCACACTCTTACCTCTCCACCCAGTGTGAAGGACACATGGTGTGCTTGTTCATTCTGTAATTCTTCTCAGCATTTCGCTAGCTTCTGAAACAAGCCATTAGTCAATCAAGCCCAAGCACGGCTCATGGTGTTTTTCCTTGTACAAACTGGCTTTTTTTTTGTTAGTTAGTAGCTAACAACTACTATTCTTTCTTACTTGTGAGTCGGCGCTATGTTGCCTCCAGGTAGACATTTTCAAACAAATTTTTTCATAAATTAGTGGTGATTTTTATAATAGCCAATATTAGGATACCCCACTTCGGGGGCTGCCCCTGGCTGGTGATTCTGGGTTCTATAAGAAATCCAGATAAGCAAGCCATGTTGCCATGGTGAGAAAACCAGGAAGCAGTACCCCTCCAAGGCCTCTGCATCATCTCCTGCCTCCAGGTTCCTGCCCTGTTGGAGTTCCTGTTCTGGATTCCTTTAGTGTTGGATATTGATGCAGCACTGTAAGCCAAATAAATCCTTTCCTCCCCACATTGCTTTTGGCCATTGTGTTTCATCACAGAAATGGTAATCTTAATCAGCACAAGGGACACAGTCCCGGCAGGGAAGGTGGTCAAGTACACGGCAGCTGGTCACATCATGTCTGCCAGGAAGCGGAGGGAGAAGACTGATATGGCTCAGTTCCCTTTCTCCTTTTTTTTTAAATATAATTTTGTATTGATTTTTGGGGAATTTCACATCATGAACACCAACTCACTCATTTCCTACTCCTTCCATAACCACCCTCCACCCTTGTAGCCTCCCCCACCAAAAGAAAAGAAAAAAATTAAAATTAAAAATTAAAAAAGAAAGTCTCGTCAATCCTCTGGGCATGACCTACTTGCTCCTCTATTAAAAACAGCCCTCTCACACTTCTCCAGTTCTGCTGTCCTTGCAGCCCATGCTACAAGCATTTGAATGTCCCTTGGTGGCAACACAGGCCACAGAAATCAACATAGACCCCATGCTGCAGAAGAGCCACGGACCCAGACATGTTCCTCCACCCCAGCCCAGGCTGGATGGACATCACCACAGCCTCAGGTGGTCGCGCGGACTCCCCCTATCAGCCCATTCCTCCTGTGAGACTTCAGCTCCACCTCTCTCCAGAGCACATGACCCATTTCACTTCTCTTTCTTCCCCATGTCTCTATCACGTACTCCATCCTTCCCACCTCTCTATCGCATATTTTTGTTCATTGGGGTGGTGCCCACTGCCCCCGGGCCGGGGTCAGGTGTTTGGGTGTCTCAGGGCTCCTTCGTTTTATTGGTTTGTGGAGCAACTACGTAGAACAGTGCCACCCACATTTATTAGAGTTTGTCTTCCCACATTAGTTAATGTAATCTGGAAAATCCTTCACGGACACGCCCAGAGGTTTCTTTCCAGGGTTACTCTAAATCCTATCATGTTAACAATTTTTATTCATCATCACACCAAGCCACAAGAACCTGTTAGCTAGGCAAGTTATCCATCCTACCTGGATCTGCACAAAAACGTCAAACCAGTGGCCTAAGCTTTAGAATCGCTGAATTGCAGAGCTTCCAGGCCACACAGAGCTTGGTGCCATATCTGATCCTGCCCCTAATATCATCCAGGCTCCCAAGAACCCCACCCAAGGCCTCTTCTCCTCACTAGAATTTGTTCAGAACTCTCTGTTCACACCCAAACATTAAAAATAAGTATAACAGTATCAATTAGGTTAATATCCAAGCACTTGAGGGCAGTACAGATTTCTTACAGACCAAAACACTCTGATGAACAAAGATAATCCAATTTAAATAAATAAGCCAATGTGTATATTGTTACTTCAAGAATATAGATATGTATTTTCTTGTTTAATTTTAGGCTTATGTGCCACCAAAATAAATGTTACTAGCGATTTCCCCAGAGAAGCACTGATGATAATTGCCGTTGGAAAAAAAAAAAAATCCAATGTTTTAAATTACAGTTACAAATCGTATTTTTTTTTACTTTTAATTTTCACCATATTGTACAAATACATGTAATTCTTCTTATTCTACATAGTTTGCTATAAAACGCCTTAGGGGACTGATTGGTTTATCAATTCAATTAGAAAGTTGGTTGTCTTGATTAACATCAACTATTATCTATTATAATGAGCATCACAATGCCATCTAATTAAGACAAGGAAGGAAAGTGCTTGGAATTTTCCAAACCTATCGCCTACATGGATAAGATCAAAATCAAAACAAAACAACAAAAACAGAAGCCGCTGGAACAAAAAAATTGTCTGATTCCATTCAGCATGGAAGCAGTCCGACACGTGGCCTTCCTGCATTGTTCAAAACTCTGCGAGATTCCTCTGTGTGGTGCTGATGCTGAGACAGCATCAGGAGATTCAGCTACATCCATGAGCTGTGTATAGAGAGGCACCGGAGGGAGGGTGAGAAGAAGAACCTGATAGTGGTTATCACTGGACTCCATAGTGGAAAAGAAAAAAACACAGGGAAGACTTCCTTTCCTATCATTATAAAGATCTTAAACCAAGTCGGTGCTTCCTGAGTCTAAGGGCTTGCTCAGTCAACAAAGAGACTCTCTTAAAAGCATGAGAATCTGAAGTGACATGGAAATGGTTGATGCACCCTTATAACAATCCCGGTGCTGGGGAGGTGGAGACAGGTACCTTACTGTAGGCAATGGAAACCCAGCCCAATCTAACCAGAGAGCCCGGGGACAGTAAAAGACTCCGTCTCAAAAAGCAACATGGATGGCTCCCGAGGAACAACAACCCAAAGTTGTCTTCTGGTCCACAGGTGTCTTCTGTTCGCACCTGATGTAGGAGAAACTGGGAGTAGGAAATTGTCACCATAAAGGATCAACTAAGCTTCCTTGGGAAATATTATACAAAGTAGTTTAGTTAAAGCATTGCTCAAAGGTTAGTAATGTACTAACCAGACTAGTTAGAAACTGCAGGAAAGAAAATTGTGTGCCCCTAACAGCATCAGGCTTTAGGTTTGCTGAGAAATAAGTTCCTGCCAGGATCCTATGCAACTCTACTGGGAAGCTCAGAGGGGATGACACCTGGTGACAGCCACCATTAAGTCCTGGTTCTCTAATCGGAAGCGGATAATCCTGCCAGGTAGGCAGGATGACCCAGAGTAACAGGTACCTAAGCAGAACACTAGTCGACTCCAAAAACAACCGTGACAGTATCTTTGACATGTGGATCTTCCCACTTTGGTTTGTTTAGAGATAACTCTAAAGGTGTCTCAATGGCCCAGTTTGCAATCTCTGCCTCTGTAGAATACACGTAATTGCTCAAAGTGAAAACTTGGGGCTAAGACCTAAGAGAGTTTCCCAATTGACAGTATACACAACATGTTATAGTCTAAGATCCATATAGGCTACAAAGAGTTTCTGGGTGAGTATCCCCCAATGCGCGCGCACACACACACACACACACACACACACACACACACACACACACTCACACACACACACACTCAAACCCTGTTTTTTATGCCTCAGTATCCCAGAGGAATCTCTAAGAATCCCATTTGCCCAACACACACCACACACACGCATACACATACATGCACACAGGCACACACACACATGTACAAGCATGCATACATGCACACACACACATACAGCAACAACACCATTGGACAGGTAAGACCTACCCAGCCACCACCATTGTGCATCCCCAGAAGCTTCCATGAGACTCTGAGTAACTCTAACAGGACTTAGTGTAGTTTGTTGTTACTCCCTTAGGCAAACCCTTAATAGCTGAACATTTGGTGGGGGGAAAGTTCTGGAATTACTAAAAGAGACAATTAGATGCTACCTGACAAAGAGGGCTGTGATGTCTGTCCCTCCTCCTTTTAGAACATTATTCCTAGAGGATTAGGTTCAGCTCTCACGGCCTCAATTACCTCCTTATTGCACAAACACAAGCTAGGGCTTGGGCCTAAGAATTTGGGAGTGGAGTGGTGAACACAATCCATTCCTTAGCATGAAGTACGCAGATACATATTACCTTTTTTTAAAAGTCTGTACTCAGTTGGGAACTGGCTCCCGGGATACATGGTTTTGTAATTTTTAGTTATGACAAGATCAGATTCTTTAAAACAGTATACATTTGAGGGAGGGACTTAGAACTGCCAGCTGTGGGTTATGAAAATTTATTATTGAGTGCCAAGCATCCTGAATGTAAATGAGACAAATTTAAAGAGAAAGTATTATCATATTGTTATATAACAGAAATATTTCTCTGGGTTGTGTCGAGTGTCCTGACTTATCCCATGATTCCCACTATGTTTCCGCCTCACTAACCTTCCTCCCAGCCTGTGGCCATTAGCATTTTATAATGTGTCTAGGCTAAGGAGAATATCTGAGTCAGGAATAGTATATTTTCAAGGATCTCTTATTGCATTTGCAAATTGTTATTATGTAAAAATTGTGTTGCAGAAAACTGGGTTTGTTAGTCCCAAGCACTTTTTTTTTTTTAATGATTTTGCTGTTATAGATGATGGTAACCTCGCATGCAAACTTAGTTGCACCTACAGATACAGAAATCTTGCTGGACCTAAGTTTAAGTTTTAAAAGTTTGAAGTATTTCATCTTATTGAAGGATAACTATTTCTATCATGATTTTGATGATGAAACTCTGTTTGAATAAAAAACTGTTTTGGACCACTTTCTGAGACTGACAATGGGTTTTTCTCCTGTATGTGTGTGTTGGGGGAGGGTACTTCATTGTCGTCTTGTTTGTTTGGGGTCTGGGTCAATATGGAAATCAAAAATCATAAGGCATTAATAACTCCAGTGTTGGGGGAGGTTGCACATCTATATGTCTATACACACATATACACGTATTTGCTCAGTGGTAGTATAATCCAATATCCATGTTCAATTCCCATGATTTATTGAAAACAGTTGGAGTCAATGGTATCCATCAGGTGCTAACACAGACTGCTAAACCCAAATGCCACTTGGCAGAATGAACTTTGAGCTGGTCTGCTCATCACAGACAAGCAAGTAAAACAGGACAGCTCTCTGGTGTGCAATAAAGATAGAAGGCGGTCCTTTGGAGAATGACTCTTCTCTTCACCTTTGAACATACTTCCTCTTAGGACTAGCCACTGTCAGATGTCAGGCAGCCAAATTCACACAAAAAGTCATTGCTAACTGTAGGTGAAGTCAACTCCATGTCCTAAAGAAAGCAGTGTTTTAAAAGAAAGGAATTTGGAGCTAGAGAGATGGCTCAGTAGTTAAGAGCACTGGCTGTTCTTTCAAAGGACCCAGGTTCAAATCTCAGCATCCACATCGCAGTTTGAAACTGCCTATAATGACCAGGCATGCCTTTAATCCCAAAAACCAAAAAAAAAAGAAGAAGAAGAAGAAAAAAGAATTTGCTGTATGAACTTTGTCTTTACAAGTTGATGTGGCCATGGCATAGCTCACCCACATGCTCACTCCATTGCAGACAAAACACGTTGTGTCCATGAATCTGTTCTTAGCAGAGGTGAAGCCATGTTGCCCATTTATCCAGTTGTGATAAAACCAGTTAGAGAGATTTTGAACAGGAAATCCATTTGCCCTGTGAAGATGCACACAATTTAGAAAAGTGTGTCTGTGTATACATGTGTGTGGGAAGGTGAAAGCTGGGCAGGATCTGGTGGGCGCCAAGAGCAACATCTACAGGATGCTCAGTTTTATACCAGAGTTTCCTGCAGAAGGCAAAGAAATGTTGAAACTTATGTTGCACAAAAACTCTGAGCTCAGCTGCTGTACGACATTTGAGTTTAATGCAATGTCTGTGGGACATGAATCCATTAGGATAGGAATTTGATTGGTAAGGATATTGTTTAATTTTTTTCCCTCCAAAGTGATGGTTGCCAGAAAGGAAGGGTGATTAGAGGCAGAAAAGCTTAATTTAGATATCCTGTTTGTGATTGTATCTGTAGTTAAACATGTCTTTTTTTCTACCCATGATCAACAAATTCTTGACACAGCTTTGATTCTAGGTAATACTAGACTTTGGCACATGGTTAATAATTGTTTGGTGAATAGGTATCCAAACTACTATTTTGATGCCTGGATATCACTTGAATAGGAAAAAAGATGCAAATATACATGCATTGAAGCAAGGCTAGATCATGACTGTATTTTAGAAGAAAGCTCAAAGATTCCTTCACCTTATCAAGAAAGTATATTTGGTTTGCTCTTTGCTAAACTATTTAGGGAAAGAGGTGATTTGTAAGATACTCTTCAAAGGGAGCCCTCGTGCCATTTTGTGGGGGAAAACAATTCAGAAAAAGTACATTGTTACAGGAATGAAAGTTGAAACACCAGAGAGAAGGTGGTTTTGGTTTTGGTTTTGTGTTTTGTTTTGTTGTGTTTTGTTTTGTTTTCACATCCCTCTGGTAAAAAGACTGAGCAACCAAGCTACAACTAAAGCTTGTCTTTGTTACAGCAGTTCTGGACCTGTGAGTGGTGTAGTACAAGGAGCCCATTCAGAGACAACTTCCGGAAGGAACCCGTCAGGGAACCCACACCTCTGGTGGTAAATCTGCATCTGTGTTAGTACTGTTTAGTTCACAGCAACAGGACAGCATCCATACAAAAGCATCAGACTGAGTGCTTCACTTTACATCACTCACCGCTCTTGGCGGAAGAAGCCATGCTCTTAAAGACATGGTGCCATGCAAAGTTATCCCTGTGCCCACCATCTGAAGACAAATGTGGAATGATCAATACATACTCCTGAAATTCAAGTTGATAGTTCAGATAGAGAACACTAGGGTCCCAGAGGTACACTGAGATTTTAATGTTTGAGGATCTGGCACTTTGGGCCAGTGACTGGAAGGGCAGCCTTGAAGATATCTGGGATACCTTCAGAATTATCCTTCCATCATCTTGACAGACAGCCTATGGCCATCCATGAGGACCCTCTTTCCACTCCTGGGCATTGTCCCCCAGCATCCATCTCATCTGTTATAATATGACCAGGCAGAAAAGTTTCCAAGTCTTTAAACTCTGCTTCCCTTCTTATTGTAAACTCACCTTTGACTCTCTTCTCTCTTTTAATCTATTGTGTAAGCAGTCAGGAGAGGCCATGCCATGCTCTCAACCTTTCACGTAGATATTTCTTCTACCAAAAGAGTCACTGTTATCCCCTACAAACTCTACCATCCCTCAGACACTAGGGCACAAACCTACTTCAGACAAGTTCTCCTGAAATTTGTAGCCACATCCCTCTGGTTTCCAAAAAGATATTCTTCAATTTTTAATTCCATCTGTGGAATTAAATCCACACACCCATTTTAATTCCATTCCATAGAGCTGCCTTTTCCCATATCTCTACCATTGTTCAGATCCAACCACCGAGATCATCACAAAGATAGGCTGCCCGTAGCTCCCTTCTTCTGCACCCTCCCAAGAAACATTCTTATGTTCCAACCATGACAACATAGGGGTTTTTCCCCCTTCATTTAGTTTCAAACTCCAGCCTCTACCCATTACAAAGTTCCACAAGTGCTCTACATTTGGGGAAATTTCTTTTAGAAACATTTCACATAGTACAAATTTTAGACTTAATCTCCAGGCGCTGCCTTAAAAAATGCTTTAGATGGACACAGGAAGACCAAGATCAAGGTACCAACAGATGCTGTCCGGCAAGAGCTGGTTTCTCAGAGGGCAGCTTCTGTGTGTCCTTTACAGGGTAGAAGCAGGGGACATGCTCCCATAATCCTCTCTTATTCATTTTTGTATAGTTATTAATGTGAGTGTGTGCATATGTGTGTATGTGTGTTTACATGTGTGTATGTGCATTTGTGGATATGCATGCATGTGTATGTGTGTCTGTGTATGTCTGCATGTGTGTATCTGTATATGAGTGTGTGGGCATGTGTGTGAATGTGTAAGTGTATGCACATCTTTGTATTTCTGTGTGTGCCCATGTATATATATATGTGTGTGTGTGTGTATGTATGTACATGTGTGTTCATGTGTGTATGTGCATATAAACAAAACAATTAAATGACTAAATGATCAAAAAAACCTGCAAGTTGATTCTCTTGAATGTTTGGTGAGCTCCACACCAGGATGTAGGCGTAATCACCTATGGAGCTTTCCCAATGTTGATAGCAGTACTTCTTCCACATAAATTACAAGCACGCAGAGTGAAGCCCTGGTTGTTTGTTGTCATGTCTCAGTACTGGAGTGGAATCCAGGCCTTGCACATGGTAGGCAACCATTCTGCCACTCAGCTTGAAATTTGCCTCTTTGTGTCCTAAATGAAGATGCTGTCAGTCCTATTGGACCTAAAGTATCTAAAGTAAAAGAGCAAATTGCAGAAATGAGAGGAAGCGATGTCAGGGGCACAGTGGAGGTGCTGATTTTTTCCAATGACAGCTTGCAGAAGACAGTGGGAAGATAAAGGTAAGACCCTGGCCCTGCTCAGCTGTCCTTTCCTCAGTCAGTACAAAGGAAACTGGAAAGTTAATGGAAGGTAAGCCTCAGTGGTCAATAAAAGATGCCCTAAGGCATCAAATCTGGAATGCAAGGAATATTTGGACAGAGGGCCAGACAAAGCTACACACGGACTTCAATAAAGCCATAAAGTATACATCCCATATGATTCCTTTAAACATTCAGTACAGGGTGGGACAAGCCTGTTATCTCAGTGCTCAGGAGACTGAGGCATAAGAACAACACTGAGGTGAATGACTATGAGGCAAGATCCCACCCCAATTTTAAAAAGAAAAAAATGAAACTAGAGAAATCAGCTGATTGCTAGAGAAGGATGAATCCTTTTTTTTCAGATGTGTAGAGCCATCTTTAAACTTCCCACACTCCAGTAAATAATCCCCAAACCAATCCTAATTTAACCCAGTGGGTAACAGAAATAGATACATAAATAACATGTAAATATGAAGGGTCTTGTTGAGAAGAAATAGGTTCAGATGAGTAGGAAGAGATAAGAGAGGGTAATGGGAGAGGGAGTGAAATTACCAAATTATATTCAATACATGTATAAAATTGTCAAGGAATAACAAAAAAAATTTAAAGAGTTGCTAGAACAATTTTTTGACCAAAAGATTGCAAAAAATACAAATATTTGATAATGGTCTTTGCTGTTTTAAATCAATGAAATCCATGCTATTTCACTTTACTCTGTCAGATATATTTTCCTTAAGGTCTAAGACTTCAGATTACGGAAGGACTTGTGGGTGTGGGTATGTGTGCTGAGTGTATGTTGGATGTGTGCTGGTTGTGTGTGTATGTGTGTGTGTTGCATGTGTGTGTATTTGTGAACATATGAGTGTGTGTGTTGGATGTGTGTGTGTGCTGAGCATGTAGCTCAGTTGATAAAGTACTTTCCTAGCATGCACAAAGTCCTGAATTTAGTCTCCAATGCCACATAAGCTGGAAGTGGTAGCACATGCCTATAACCCTAGTGTTCAGGAGATAAAGGCAGGAAGGTCAGAAGTTCAAGGTCATCCATGGCTGCACAGTGAATTCAAGACTAACCTGGGCTAAGTGAGATCATGTGTGGGGAAAAAAAGTGTGTATGTATATGCACTTGACACACACAGACTAAGTGTCTCTTGCTCTCCTGTAGTGTGTCCAAGCCTCCAGGAGGGAGACCCTGTCATATGGTTCTCATCTACAACAACATTTACAGCATTGGTTAAGTGCTGAGCACAACATGAACACTTAACAGATACTAAAAATGGTTTTTTAACTTTAAGAGAGAAGTTTAGAAATCCATTCCCTTTTAAAGGCTTTAAAGTAGCATAAAAATTCAAAGGCCAAGAGGCCCTGTTTGGTTAAGCAGAGCATCCTCTAATAAAAAGCTTGGGATGGCCGACAGGAACAATAAGTAGTGACATGGTAGCTGGGATGAGACAGTCTGAGCTGCCCGTGTCCCAGCAACACACTGCTGGGGCCTACTTCCCTAAATAAACCCAGAGTGGTCCAGTGTCTCCTCGAGTCTGTTATTCTCCACAGAGGACATAGGAAAGAAAGAGGAACCAACCTAATTTACCTGAAAGACAGAAAATATCTCACTGACGAGTTTACCAATGGCAAGAGATGCATGTGGTTGGTAACCACTAAGAGGAAAAAACTAGGAGAGGATGGCGGTGGGGGAGGGCTGAGGGGAAGGTACAGAGAGGGTTGGTGGTTGGGAGAAGAGAGGACAGAACAGAAACAAAGAAGCGTTGTATTTGTGAATTCACTCCAGATCAGAATTCTGGCTTTCTTCATCTTAGATCCCCCTAATAGGTGCTTAAAGCATGCTGAAGCACTTCCATAGTTACATGAGACAATGTAGTCAAAAGAATTTTTTTTTTTTACTCTCTTTGTTTGAAGTCCACGGTTATTTCAGGGGATTTCAACATGCACACATAGAGCAGAATTCAGGAATAGAAAGAAAGGCTGCCTACTCATTTATGCACTTGTATACAAGGCTATGGAAAGCCCCTTCTTAAGAACGAAGTTGTTGGAGCTGGATAGATGGCTCGGCGTTTAAGAGCATTTGCTCTCTTAAAGAAGACTTGAGTTGGGTACCTAGCATCCGCAGGACTTCTCAGAACTATCCACAACTCCAGTTCCATGGGTCCAATACCTTCTTCTTGCCCTTCTGGGCACTGTGCACACAGGTAATAAACACATACACATACACTCGTACACATAAAATATAAATAAATCAATCTATTTTTGCATGACTGTTAGTTTGTATTTCTTAATTATCCTAAACAGTTTATGATGGTTGGTAGCAAAAGGCCAAAACTTCACATTTCCTTTTTAAGCATTACCAGGTACAATACCTTTAAGAAGTGTTACCCTTAATTTTTTAGCAATATACAAAGATCAATACCAATGTGGCCAAATATTCTCTTATTTTTGTATCAATATACTAAGATCAGTACCGATGTAGTCCAATACAATCTTAATTTTGCATTAATATACAGTGATCAATACCAATTTAGCCTAATATAGTATTAATTTTGTATCAATATACAAAGGTATAAGGGTTTATTCAATAATCTGTCCTTTTTTTCTTGATCTTTCCTATACTATGTCTATGTCCCATTTTTTCTCAAGTCTATTCACTCCTACATAGGAGAGAAAGAAGGATACGGAAAAGAAAAAGAGAGAAGTCCCTAGGTCTAACCTCCAAAACCCATTTAACAAGACCATTTAACAGCTTGTAGTCTCTTCCCCTAAATGACAAAATTTTCTGTTATCCATCGAATAACCAAAGGGGGGGGGGAGCACCCTCCCCACCTTCTGGGCCTGGGACGTCACTCTCATAAATGACTTCCTGCTGATTTGGGACGCAGTAAGCCTATTTGGGGCCCAAATAGGGGTGGAAAAATGGTTAAAAATGTTAATAGAATCATTTGATGTTCAGTCCTTTTGTACTCAGCTATTTAGATGTCCTAAGAAGTTTGTAGACAGAAGATGATCTTCAGGCCTTTACTGAAGTTCTGGCTGGAGCAGTCTGTGGAGCTGAACGATCTTAGTGATTTTGAGTTGTGGTTGTAGACTTTTGAGGAAGCAGCTATTGAGGGAGTCTGCAAGGCTGGATCATCTGGGCTGCTCGTCTTATTCGGTGTCTGATCTTTTTTTGCTGAGGTTTCCCTTGTCCAGTTGTCCCTGGATTCCTTGAAAGGATGCTTTAAGTCTCCTGGAAAGTAAGAACAGAGCCCTGCCCTAATTCTAACTCTGGGACAATTACCTTTTTTTTTGGGGGGGGGCGGTCAGGTAATATTTTTCATGGAGCAAATTTGGTTTTTTGACAATATATAAAGTATTATCTTTCAATCTGGATTAAAGAAGAAATTATTTTGTTATTTTGGAGCTAAACAAACCTTTAGTGTATATATTTTGAGATCTCAAAGGACAATTTGTTTACATTGAGCACGCCTTTTGTATGTAGTTTTTAAACTTAAATCCTTCCAAATCCTATGTGCCTGTCTCTGCATACTAAGTATTGGGATCAAGACCTGTGGTTCCCAACTGAAGAGATTAAAGATGTGCTCCCCTGCCTTTGGATCGAAGTTTTTCCCTATGTAGAGCTTGTTTTGTATCAGTCTGACCTTGAGCTCTGGCATCTGCCTGTTTCTGTCTTTAGTGTGTTGGGATTAAGGGTGTATTCTTCTCGAATGATGGGATTAAGGGTGTGCACCATCACCACCCTGTTCCTTGTAACTCTAGAATTTATAAGACAACTAATTCTATAGTGCTCCTCCTGTCTCTGCTGAAGTTAAAGGTATGGGCTAACCCCACGCATTTCATGTATTTTACCTTAGCTCTAAGTTTTTTTTACTCTTGGTGGTTTATAAAACCAGGTTGAACAGCTGTAACCTTTAATTTATTTACAGTGTTTTAAACCTGTTACCTGCTTTTTTATTTAATAAATTTATTTATTGGTTGCTTCAGGTTACATCTCCATCATATTGTCCTCTTTCCCCCCTTCCAAGCCCCACCCTCCCATCCTCTACCCCCTAACCCTTCCATCTTGCTCCTCTGGAGTGGATTTTGTTAGTTACTATGCTAGTCTATCACAGTTATTTTCTAAGCTACTCAGAAATCAAGTTGTTAAGAGACAGCAACATTTGCTTATCTAAACATAAGAGATAGATAGGGTGCCTTCAAAAACCCCAAGAGATCTGCAGAGTATGGCATTTAAAATGTTTTCTTAAATTAAGATTTTTTTGATATCAAGACATGCCAGCTCTTGACAGCATCCCCTATTCCACTCCAAGTGGAAGATGAGCATCGAAGAATCTCCAGTGTGAGATGGTTGAATTAGTGGCAAGCCTATCTCTTGGCAAAAAAAAAAAAAAAAAAAAAAAAAAAAAAAAAAAACCTTGCTTCAACTGTAGACAGACTGCTGTCCAAAAAGGACAAAACTTGGAAGCAGGTAAGTCGACAGCCTAGCTCTGCCAAGACAGGGTAGGTAAGTCCTTCATAATTCCTGCTCTACAATCAATGACTGCCAGAGAAACGGGGCCAAACAGCTGAAGATTGATGCTGTAATGTATGGAGAGAAAATGGGAACTGTCCAGACAGCCATGGGTATGTCATTTCTTAGTTTTGGAAGCTGCGGGCCCTGCACTTCCTATATAATCAGATATATTTATCCCTCTCAGGTCTCTGAGGTGGTTGAAGAATAGATAGCTAGAGTCTCATAGTTAAATTTTGAGTTGTTTAGGAATCAAGAGGGTGTTCTGGATCTAAGAAGATGTTTTTAAAATTGTGATGCAAGTTAGTATGAAAGCTGAGTTAGATAGAGAACTTTAAACTCATGGAGATGGTTAGATAGTAGAATGTTAAAGTCAGGTGCCAAATACATATGGACTGGACATTGAGAATGTATGCTAAGCCATATAACTCTCAGAATTGTGGCCTATTTATTTCAGTTGTTCTATGCTGTATTTATTGTTATAAGAGAAAGAACCATTTGTTGGACTGAAAAAAAAAAGAATTATGCATTCTGGGGGAAGGGTGAGAAGGTAGGAGGGTGGGGCTGGGAGGGGTGGAGGGAGAGGGCTGTGATGGAGATGTAACTTGAAGTAATAAATAAACATTAAAAAATCAATCTATTTTTTTAAAGGCACACATAACTGCTATAGTTTGCTCTCCCATGGGCCATGTATGAAGGTGGGGTTCTAAGGTGCTATTAAAAGGTAGTGGACTGTTTAGAAGGTGGAATCTCACGGGAGGAAGTTAGGTCATTGAGGGTATGCCCTTGCTGGGGATATCAGAAACCAAATCCCTTCCTATATCTACATCTTCCACCCTCTACAGGAGTAGTAAGCTCACTTTACTGTGCACTACACTACAGCCCCTTGGTTCAGACCCAAAACATAGGAGTTGACAGACTCTGGAATGACACCTCCAAAACTATGAGCCAAAATAAACCTTTCCTGACCTTTAGATAACTTTTCTCAGGTAATTTGTCACAGAGATGGAAATGAGACTAACACAACAACCTTTCAAGATACAGGAAGGAGAGGAAATAGCCTGATGGTACACTTGAGGCAGGCCTTCTGAGGCAGACCTGCTGAGGCAGGCCTTCTGAGGCAAGCCTTCTGAGGCAGGCCTTCTGAGACAGGCCTTCTACTCTGTGCATGACACTCACATCCCCATGTACACCAAAAAGAAGGTAGGCTAGAATCTACTGGGTGTCCAGATGTCAAAGTCTTGCCCTGCTTCTCATAAACTGAAAATTCCCAAGGGACAAAGTAGAAAAGGTCAGCTCTATAGGAAAAGGTAGAGGTGGTGCTGGGTACCTTGCCAGCAGCTGCAATAAAATTTCCTAGCAGGCTTGATACCCCAGGGCAAGGTGTGCAGGTGTAGAAGGTGATTTCAACCCTACACAGAGGTGAACTGGCACAGAGGCTGCCGAGGAGAAGAAAGGTGGCAGCATTTAAGCACTTCTGTGCTAACACAGCCCTATTCATGCCTCCCACACACAACCACCACCTCCACTACAGCCTTCTCTTGCTCAACACCTGCTTCAAAGGAGGAGGGGGTAGGGGTAGGTCTCAGTTGATAGAGTAAACAAACGTCACCTCCTGCCCACTGACCCCCTGGATTGCCTAATGGCAAATCTAACATGTCCTTGCTGCTGTGCGGCTCAGCACAAGATTGGCTGACCTGGTGCCTTTGCTCCTTGGAGCTCTCCGCTCTAGGTGATTACCTTTCCCCCTTCTTTTCTCTGCCTTTCTCCAAACTTTGAAGATAATGAGTCTTAAGCATTTGCGAGTAATTAAAAGGTGTTGCTGCCAAGCAAAAGTGAGTCGCTTTCTTTTAAATGGGGAGAGTAGGTTGCCTTGCTCCTTGATCATCACACAGCACCAATTACGTCCCATGTGCCCATTAGTTCTCCGATAAACTGATCTGGCTCTAGTGGGGAGACCACACCTAGGAAGTAATGAGCCCCTCCTGTAACAATAGCAGCCATTAACAGTCCAGAAGCCCAGTGTCATCATGACTCAATTATTTATCATTTACTAACATCTCCAGCCTTCAGCTTGCTTTTCAATTTATGAGTGACAGCTGAGAGAACACCACATATACCGTGACTGAGAAGAGCAGGAGAGTTCAGAAAATACAGCAAGCAATCTCTCTCTCTCTCTCTCTCTCTCTCTCTCTCTCTCTCTCTCTCTCTCATGTATTTCAACAGCTTCAGTGGAAAGCAAAGCCTCAGGGCTGGGGAGATGGCTCAGTGGCTGAAGTTCAGTGGAAAGCAAAGCCTCAGGGCTGGGGAGATGGCTCAGTGGCTGAAGTGTTCGCTGCACAAGCATGAGAACCTGAGTTCGGATCCCATGAACGCATGTACAAATCTGGACATGGTGGTGTACCTGCAATCCTAACACTGGGGAAGCCAAAACCCATGGACCTTGGGCCTCGCTGACAGCCAGTCTAGTCAAATCAGTAAGATCCAGGTTCAGTGAGAGACTATGTCTCAAAGACATGAAGAGCAATAGAGGAAGATACCTGACAGCAAGGTCTCCCTCCATGGGCACATTGCCATATGCATGCACACACACACACACACACACACACACACACACACACACACACCACAGACCACACACACACATACACACACACCAAAGACAATACATACACATACACACACACACACACACACACACGCACACACATACACCACAGACCATACATACACACACACATATGCACACACACCACAGATCACACTCACACACACACACACACACACACACACACACACACACATACATGCACACATATGCACTGAATAACTGGCTAAATAAAGCACTATCTTGTTCATTTTTAGTACTTTTCATAATATACATATGAAATACAAGGCTGCATACAATTTGAACTCTAAGTAGTTCTTCATTTCCCATTGTTAATTAAGGAGAAATAAAATCAGTGAAAAAAAAAAGAAAATATATGAATAGCTGATCACTAAGACAACTATCTTCACCATAAGAACTGTTCAATAGCTACCTTCCCCATGTAAAAATTATAGCTTGCCTCAGTCAATCATTCTTTTTTTTTCCTTTATTTTTTATTTCTTCAAGTTACATCTCAATCGCAGTCCCCTCCCTATTCCCCCTCCAGTCCCACCCTCCCACCCTCAACCCCCCATCCTCTTTCCTTTTTTTTCTTTTAAGTTTAAGTTTAAGGTATACCTTATTTCCCCCCACAGTTTCCCCTTTCAGTCCAACAAATGGCTCTTTCTCTTATAATAATAAATACAATACAGTACAACAGAGGTAATTAGGCCACAGTTATGAGGATTATATGGCTTAACGTACATTCCCAATGACCAGTCCATATGTATTTGGTACCTGACTTTAACATTCTACTATCTAAACATCTCCATGAGTTTAAAGGTCTATATCTGACTCAACATTCATACTAACTTGCAACACAATTTTAAAAGTATCTTCTTAGATCTATAACACTCTCTTGACTCCTAAACAACTCAAAATTTAATTATAAGACTCTAGCTATCTGTTCTTCAACCACCTCAGAGACCTGAGAGGGATAAATATATCTGATTTTATAGGAAGTACAGGGCCTGCAGCTTCCAAAACTAAGAAATGACATACCAGTGGCTGCCTGGACAGTTCCCATTTTCTCTCCATACATTACAGCATCGATCTTCAGTCATTTGGCCCCGTTTCTCTGACAGACATTGATTGTAGAGCAGGGGTTATGAAGGACTTACCTACCCTGTCTTGGCAGAGCTAGGCTGTCGACTTACCTGCTTCCAGGTTTTGTCCTTTTTGGACAGCATTCTGTCTACAGTTGGAGCAAGGGGCAGTCAATCATTCTTGCCTTTGACTGATAAATTTCTCAGAGTCAGGAAATGGTCAAAAGTGATGATAAACAAGCATGTGTCAGAAAAGGGCACAAAATTTTCTTGCCCCACTAAGTTAGACCAAAGGCTTTATGATAGAATACATTCCACCTCCCTTCTTTTTCCCTCCCCCCCACCCCATCTGAGATCATGTAACCCAAAGCCTTCATTTTATTTGAGATAAACTGAGGCACAAAGAGAGACTGAATGACTCAGGGCCACACACACACCAATTTTTTAACACACATTTAAGGCTCTGGTACCAGGAGGAATGATTCTGCTCCATATTCTTCACCCATATTTTGACGCCACCAGCAGTAGCCTTCAGGGACCTAGCTGCCTGGACCACACTCAGGAAAGCATGCCTGCTAAGGAAATGCCCCTGGGGTCTTTCAGAGAGATTTCTCTTTAGGGTTTGTTTCCTTTTTGTTTTCAGTTTTGTTTATTTTTTACTGTGTTGGGGATGGAGCATACTAGATCTTATGCATACTAGACAAGCACTCTACCCTTGAGCTACACTCCCAGATCCACAATCCTCATTTGGAATTCATAACAGAAAAGTATGTGTGGGTAAATGATCAAAAGAAAAAAATTCACTCCTTTCTCTGCTCAAATAGATCAGTCTTATGGCATGTTGACAGGCATGTCAGCATAGGTGGTTCACCTATGCTTCGGATCTGAGTAGTGTTCTAATGTCTTCTGATCATGTTGTCTGGGTGTGTATGTGTATATATCCTATTTAAATAATCCACTTGGGAAGGGGATCCAGCGAGTGCTTGCCTAGCCTGTTCATGATCTTGGGTTTGATCCTAAGCATGACAAAAACAAACAAACCACCTGAATGAGAAAGGTGCCTACAAAGACCTACAAGACTGGGCTCATCTTAGCACAATTTGACTTAACTCTTAAAGGGGCAGTTACTTCAGAGCTGCCTATGTAGTTATCAGTTCTTCTGAAGCCAGATATTCAAGACAGAGGGATGCCAAATGAAAGCTCGTGGGTATGGAAGAGGTGGAGACTTGGTCGGTTTTTTGTTTTTCGTTTTTCTTATAGTTCTTGGAGAAGATAGGGTCAAGACTTGGCTGTCAGCTCATCAATCCCAGAGGTCCTCAAGGACATGCCCTTCCTCCATCCTTGATGGACAAATACCATCTCCCCTGAGAAACAAGAGAACATAAGCCATTAACAGCATTGGATTGCTCACTTAATGAGTTCTAGGGAAAAGAAGTCGAAAATTTTGAAGGCAAAGAAGTCATTTAATAATAAGTACCCACAGATGGAAATCACAGGGCTGGGGAGATTGCTCATTTAGCTAAAAGATCCACACTAGCTTGAGGATCTGAGTCTGACCACCAGAACAAATGTAAAATCCTGAGTGCTGTGGTACATGCTTGGAATCTCAAAGCCTGGGCAGTAGAGACTGGCAGATCTTTGGGACTCACTGGTCAGCCAGTCAGGGCTAATTGGATGGAGCTCCAGGCCAATGAAAAACCCTGTTTTGGGTAGGTAAGTCCTTCACAATTCCTGCTCTACAATCAATATCTGTCAGAGAAATGGGGCCAAATGGCTGAAGATTGATGCTGTAATGTATGGAGAGAAAATGGGAACTGTCCAGGCAGCCACTGGTATGTCATTTTTTAGTTTTGGAAGCTGCAGGCCCTGCACTTCCTATATAATCAGATATATTTATCCCTCTCAGCTCTCTGAGGTGGTTGAAGAATAGATAGCTAGAGTCTCATAGTTAAATTTTGAGTTGTTTAGGAATCAAGAGGGTGTTCTGGATCTAAGAAGAGATGTAAATTGAAGAAATAAATAAATGATGAAAAAAAAAACAGATATATCTAGGTGGTAGTATGAATAAGAACAAAATATTAACTTGAAATTTATGCTTATTTAGTGTTTGGTTTCATTAATTTTATTAAGTTGAAACCTGCTAAAACGAAATGTATCACTAGCTGGATATTAATGCTAAATTTTCTTTTATGTAGGTAATCTATTAAATATTTCTGCTTTCCAAATAAAAAAAAAAAGAAAAACCCTGTTTTAACACACATACCACGTATGTGCACCCACACACATTCATTTACACACATACACATACCTGCATGTAAGCAATCACACACACACACAGACACAACCTCACTGTTTCCTAAGGATACATTATCATTTTAACATGTGTGTGTATTTGCTCATTTTATCCTCATATCACCTGCATGACATAAATAATACTATTAAGGTCACATATCAGATGAGGAAACTGAGGGACAGATGTTAGACAAGATGGTTAACACCTGGTCAGTGCTGATCTGGATTCGAAGGATCTATCCTCTGTATCTTTCCACACTGACAGGCAGGCTTGACTCAGGCCAGAGAACACAACACCAAGGTGGCATCCGAGGAAGAGAGGGTTGCTAGAAGCCCCTAGGGCTTCCTCTTTCCAATGCTCTCACCTACTCACACCCTGATCTGAACTAGGTTTGAGAAATCAGGGTGAGACTCGATGCCTACAGGGATGGAGTTCTTGGTGGATGGTGTGTACGGGAAGAGAAATAGTCTAATCTTGATGCCAATTTATTAAGAATTAAAACAGGAGTTTTTCCCTTAGGGGACTGCCTCTTTACTTCTAAATTCCATTGTCAGCAGCTCAAGCATTCACTACTAAGATTTAATGATCAGCTGAGTCGGTGTCACTTTTAGGAAGTGACTTGGATGCTGAAAGTTGTTCTGCAGAGGAGAGGAGCACATGGTGGCACCCACAAATACAGGAGCAGAATACCTGAACTAGGAAATATAAAGTGAGAGTAACAGTAATTTATTTTGACTTACTCTTTCAGGGGTTTTAGCCCATTGTGTTTTGTCCACTCCTTTAGGGGGTACCTGTGGTGAGCCAATGCATCACAGTAGACAGCACATGGTAGAACAATTACATGGTCATCCCACAGTGGGCAGGCAGACAACAAGGAGGAAGAGAAAAAGAGTTCCAAGTGCCAACATCTCCTTCAAGGGCTCACCCCTAATGAGCTAACCTCCTTCCTCTTGGTCATATCTCTTTAAAGATTCCATTACCTCACAAATGTGCCATAGGCTGGTAATCAAACCTTTGAATGTCCTTTAGGGTATGTTTAAGATCCAAACCATTGCAGGAGCATCCAGGGCTATTGCATTTCATTTCAACAGAATGCCACCAGGTGAAGAAACAACACATAAATAACTCGATACAAGATGGGCAGAGATAACTATGGTAACAAAGAGACAAGGAGCTCCAAGGCTGTAGGAGACAGTTCATGAGGAAATCATGGCACGTCCTTCCACCCACCCCTTCCACTCCTACTCCCTATGAAGGCAGATGTTGGATGTCTGGTATTTTTCACCACACTCACACAATGAAATTAGGTAACTTTGGAATGAAAGAGGATTAAACAAGGAGAGGCCTGATGAAGTAAGCTTTCAAAATGTATTCTTGGGTGGAGAGGACAGAAAAATATATAACAATAGCAAATATCAGTTCATTAAAGTGACTACCTGTGAGTACACTTGTGTGTGTGCACATATATACTCCAAGATGTTTACACCTCTACTTGTCTTCACTAAAAAGCATTGGTTGAATGTGTTACTTGTATCTTGTTTAAAACTTCTCACCATATTTATTCTAAAGAAGTTTCTCAAATCCTTCTCAAATGCTTTAGCGACCTGCCAAAGTAGTCATATGAAAGAAACAGGCAAATACATGCATTTTCAGCTGCACATTTGAAGGCAAAACTATTATACCAAGAATTTCCTTACTGGAATAAAGAACCCTGCTAATAAACTTATTATAAAAATAGTTACTGTAACGATTAATTAGAAAGCATTATAAAAATACCTTTTCCCTCTTCTTCCTTAAAAGTTGTACGAGATTTTAATTTTTTCAAAAAGAAACTATAAGTCCAACTTGAAAACTTGAAAAGGTGGGCTGGAGAGATGACTCAGCAGTTAACAGTACTTATTCTTGCAGAAGACCTGAATTCAGCTCCCAGAACCCACATAGGCAGCTCATAATCACTTGTAACTCCAGATCTAGGGGATCCAACGTTCTCTTCTAGGGCTCCATAGTCACTGCACACTCTTGGCCTACATACATATACATGATTACAAGAACAAAAACACTTAACTTTTTACCAAAGAAAACTTAAAATGCTTAAAACCCTCATTTATTTCATCCTTTCAATATGAGATCCTTGGGTTAGGTGTCAAGTCCTGAAGCTGAATGCAGATAAAGAAATAGTGAGTTGAATTTGTAAATACATATGATCACTATTCTTTATTTGATGGGCAGTTTTATAATGTGTCCTGTGGGTTTTCATTGTCACGGTAACCTAGATACTTCCCAGAAAATTTTTGGTAGTCTTATATAACAAACTTTCCTATTCCAAATCACCACAAGTGGCTTTCCAACCTGAGTCACACTATTTGGCTTCATAAAGAGGATCGATCCTTCTCTCTGTGCTCATGTGCTTCTCAAAGAGTAGATTTTTGTCTCCTCGGAATGAAACTGCATCTACAGAGCTCCAATTCTTAGCACTGAGCTTAATAAGGCTTCGATGATCTGATTTTCAGGTTTGGTAAGAACGATGAATCATTGAGAAAATTTAGGCAATAAATACCTTACTGCTTAAAAAGAAGGTGGAGGACTTGCAAGATGCTAATGAGACCTCACCTCTACTTCACTTACATGTCCTGTAGGTAGAATAAATAACATATTGATGTAATGTGGGCATAGATAACTAAATAAATAAATGCCCATTTTTCAAGTGAATGCTTAGCTGTTTGTTTGTTTTCATTCTGTCTAGCAAAAACAGTGGCCCACATTCATCTATGACACCCCTGAGTCAGAGAGATACCTTTGCCAGGCTGGTGCCCCATCTCTAAGCTCTGGACATCAGGAGCCACTCCTGAGAAGTGGCTGATGATCCATTCTACGTAGGAAAGTGAAGGCTTTCCCCGGGCCTCTCTCCTGTCATCCTGCTCATGGAGGCTACCTCTCTTTTACTTTAAGCTATTCTTCTAATGAAGGCCCTCTTTGGGTTTTAAAATGAAAGCTGTCCCTTCCCTCTGTGGCCTCCACATGACGAGTCTGTGATGATGTATTGCCCATTTTTATTTTTTTAAAAAGGTTTTATTTTATGTGTATGGTTGTTTTGCCTACATGTGTATCTGTGCACCATGTATGCACCTGGTGCCTTTGAAGACTAGAAGAGGAGATTAGATCCTCTGGAAACAGAGTTACAAAAGGCTGTGAGGTACCATGTGGATAATAAGAACTGAACCTGGGTCTGCTGGAAGAGCAGTGAGTACTCTTAGTCACTGAGCCATCCTGCCAGCTCTCACTGGCCCTTTTAAGTCCCCTTCCACTCAGAGTCCCAATCATGGCCCCCAGGGTCATGATGCCTTCTCACCTAATAAAGCATATTTCTGAAAAGTTAAAAAGGAGAGCTAATTTGGCATCCAACCAGTAGACAGTTGTGAAGGTAGGCAGAGTTCATAAGCAGGAAATGATAGAAGTAATCTTACATATTTTATTCTCTACCTATTTATTTTCCCAAATAAAATTATTTTTTCTGAGAACTTTATGACTAAAAAGTCATTTGATAACAACTGAATAATTAGCATCTAATTCCAGAAATGCCCAATTAGAAACTGACTTGATCTTCCCTTCCAGTTTAACCCCCTCCTACAGAGATCAAACATTTTAAGAAGCCATTACTATGTGTCGATTAAAAATCAACAAACTTGAGCCCCTTACAGAAGAACAGTTTATGTTTTCTTTCAAGTCAATACACACATAAGGAAGAGAATCCAACACTCCATGAGTCTCAAGATAATTCAGCCAGAGATGCCACTGGAGAATGCTGAGGCCTGTGTCCCAAAGTCAAATTGTCAGTCCTTTCTGATATTGCTCACTACAGACTAAATCCCCAGAGGTCTGCTGGCATCAGTGCATTTACATTCACAGGGGATTAGGAAAGCGTTCCCAAACCCCCAGCAAACCACAGTTTGATCAGTAGCCATTTCCACCCTCCAGAACAGCTTTGTGCCAGTTGGAGCCCCCGTCCCTCTGCATGCTCTATCAGCATCCACATCCTGGTTGAAGCTCATCACTCTAGGCAAAGCTGTAGGATGTTTGCTTAGAGCGCAAAAGCCCTGAAGCTCGCCCCATCTCATCGTGCTAGATTATAAGATCTAAACCAAGGGCATTGCTGCTCTAACTCCTTCAGCCAAGACCTGAGAGCCACCATTCTCCAAAACCTCAAATTACATTTCTATGAGTGATTTTTTTCAAAGTTCCTATTTCTGCTTCTCCCTCCATCACAAACCTTGCCACTGATAAATGGAAGCCATGCCTGTCTTCACCACTACTTGCCTTACTCTTCAGCTGTTAGCCTGTTATTGATTAGCAATAGAACTGCTAATAATTGCAGGGGAAACTAAATTCCGGCAAATTGATAGGATGATTGTATTACAAGCAAACAATAATTACACAATAATATAGTCTGTGCTAATAAAATGTATTGTGCCTACCGAGCCTGCAATTAGTACCCCCTTTAATACCAGGCAAATTAATTTCAGAGCTGACATTTCCAGCACAAAGACATAGTAATTTGCAGTCTTGGGCTTCCTAATCCCACACTACCTCCTGACAAAAGAGAATGCTCAGAGCCTAGGAATCACAGTTTTTATAGAGTGTCCCCTTTGCTTACACTCTGCCTCTAAGAGGCTCCTGAAATATAGTAAGTATTGACAAGTGGGTGACTTGTAAATGCCCTGAACAGATTTGGTCGGGTGACTTGGTTGAGGGAACCACTGCTTTAAGGGGTAGAAGGAAATACCCAACATCTCCACTACCTCTGCTTTTCCAAATCACGGTGGACTCAAGCAAGGAGGATCAGTGACAGATCATCATCAGGAAAATTCAGTTGTCATTCTGGGCATGGTAACAAATGCCTGTAACCTCAGCCCCCACTCGGGTGGGGGTGGAGGAGGTAGGACAGGAGGACTGAATGTTCAAGACCAGCTGGTACCACAGGGTGAAACTCTTATCTCAAAAATCCAAGAGAAAGTACATGTGACCTGGAAGCATGAAGGGTGTCCCCGAAAGACTAGTCTGCAAAGATGAGGACCTTAAAGGCCTGGCTAGGTACAGAGCACAAAAAAGTTGCGCCTTTCAGGCCTCATTGGAGCCAGGATAGGAAAGGAGGCACGTTATGTTTCTTCTTAGTTTCCCAAGGATACAATATAAAAACTGGTGATTTTGCAGATTTGGGGAAGTGTTTCCTGCATGATCAGAATACAGAGAAGAGCTGAGAATTTGAAAAATAGTAATTCCTGTGTATAGAGGTATCTGTGTAATCTCCCCCAGCCTCCCCCAGTCACACCACAACTGAAGGAGGACAAAAGAGGCACTGCAAGGAAGCTGAGGAAAAGTGAGAACAGAAACAGAAGTGCACACTGCCAGCAAAGCAAACCAGTAAAACTAGGTGAGCCCACCTCTCTGAGGCCAGCCTGTTTACAGCAGCAACAGGAAGTAACACAGGGGGTTCCTGCCTCCATCTCAGGAGTCACACACATAAACACAGAACTGACCCTCAGTAGCTGTTGGAAACAAAAGGGACTTTCCTGCCTCTGCAATCCCCACTGTCATGGGCAGTCCTTGTCTAGTTTCTTCTATTGCATATGTCAATATGTCCCTCCCACCCCATCTCAGTGAGTGTTGAGTTTACATCCATTTGCTACCTTGCCCAGAATGACAGTTCCATATTCCTTCTATTGGATTTGGCTCTTCTCCATTTTGTTGAAAGGGCTTAGCCCAGGAACATTTCTGAGATAAGACAGCGATCTTGCAAACAGAGCTCATGAGAATACAGATGCCTCCCCAAAGCCCAGGTGCTGCAAGCGTCCATTCTGGTTTATACATTTAAGTAAGCCGAGGAGAAGCTGTTTAATAATGTCACCACACAAATGGAAACATGGAAATGAATCTGACAAAAGGGTTAGGTTTGATGCTAACGGTGGATTCTATTCCTGACTATATTTCAATCAGTATTCTTGTTTCCTAGTTATCTAAAACAAGAGAAAACAATCATGTTCTACTGATTGCAAGTTTGTTCACGTGCCTTGCAGAGACCAAGGGTTGATTTTTAAGACATTGTTTTTAGCAAAATTCAAGTTTTAAAACTACTATGCTTAAAGAAGCAGGACAATTGGGCTGGAGAGATGACTCAGCTGTTAAAGGCTAGGCTCACAACCAAAAATATAAGAAGCAGGACAATTCAATGAGATTAGATGTGTTTTGAGCAGACAGCTACAACACTGGGTACCCCATAGGACCCAAACCTATGCATTATATTTTCATAATGTACATGAAAAAAATAAATTATAGGGTTTTTTTTTCAAAAAAATACCTAAAGATATTGAGAATTGTCTTGTTTTATATTTGCTTTCACAGCCTGGTAAATTAGATAGATTTTGCTATGCTTCACATTAGAATGGAAAATGTTTCAGAGCAAAACATAGGTGCACAATCCAGGTCCCTAACTCCTGCCCTAGCCCTAGTTTTTGCACCATTCACCCATTTATCTGGTGAACTCAGCAGTCTTTGGGTTGTGCACAAATGGGTCCTCTGAACCTGCTTGTGTAGAATCACAGGCATTTATACCTAAAAGAAACAAAGATTGTTTTCCATCAGGAATATGCTGTAAAGGGGATGGAAACCGAGGAAAGTAAGAAACTCAAGTCCCAGTGTGTGTCTGCCACAGTGCCCAGGCGGTTCCTCAGCTCCTCGTTCCCTACCTATCTCAGAAGCCATGCCTACCTGCTCCCCCAGGGACAAAGTATTTCCCAAAGAGCCAATTCTCTCCAGCAACACTCACTGGTAAAATATGACTCTGCTGATTTACAGTAAATTGGTGATATAGCCACTTAACCATTTGATTGAAACCAGGCTTCCTGTCTTACACGTGTCATCTATGTTTCAACTTTCATGACAGTTATATGGCTAGGAACCTGGCATTTAACTAAGTTGTCTGAATATGAGCTTGTAGTTGGGTGTGGTAGCACACCCCTGTAATCCAAACACTTGAGAGATAAAGATGGAAGCACCAGGAGTTCAAGGCTGGCCTCCACTACACAGTGAGTTTGAGACCAGACTAATCAATAGGAGACCCTGTCTTCAGAAAAAGAAAGAAATGCAGAAGGAAGGAAAAGAAAAAGATATGACCCTGTGGGCCTTGTCTCTGATTCTTTAATGAAATGTAAGGTCAGTAGCAACAGAAAAATGGTCAATGGGAAAAACCTCCCAGGCCCACTTACTTTCATCTGGCTAAAGACCATATTTTCCTGTTGGTCATTTTGATTGGAATTCCATGCCTGGTCATTCTATTCAGTGGCTTGTAAAAAAGGAAAATTAGGATAGTGTGTTGCCAGACACTACGGCCCTTCATTTGATTTGTCGGCGACAGCATCTTTCGTAGCCCAAGCTAGCCTTGCACAGACTATGTAGCTTAGGGTGATCTTGAATGCTGGGATTATGAATGTGTACCTCCATGCCAGGCTTGTGCAGCAGTAAGGGGTCACATCCAAGGCTTCTTGTATGTTAAATGTGGCAATCTGAATGAGAAATGTCTCCAATTTGCTCAGGCATTTGAACACTTGGCTCTCATTAAGTGGTATTTTGTGGGGAGGTATCTCACAAGAGATGGACTTTGGGACTTTGTAGTCACTCCACTTCCAATTCATTCTCTTTGCTTTGCGTTAGACTCTGAATGTGTCATCATTCAGTTTCCTGCTCCTGCACCATGCCTGCCCCCTGTTACCATGACTTCACCCTGCCATGGTGGACTTATCCCTCTGGAGCATGAAGCCAAAGCAGACTCCATCTTCCTTAAGCTGCCTTTGGTCTTATCACAGCAACTAAAAGTAACTAATACACTAGGTGAGGATTCTACCAACTAAGCCACATCCCAGCCCTGTCCTTTACTTTTAATGAGTGTCAACAGTGCTCTACGATGTTCTACTGCAATGTAGCTCAATCAAACATTGAAGAGCAGGCTGCATGTGTGCATGTATTTTAATCAATATGTATTTACTGCTGCTTTAAATGACACTAAACACAGATACTCCCTGGGTGCCATTACCACCCACAATAACCCAATGGGCATTCTCATACTTTATCTTATTAGGTTCCTGGAAAGCCTCATCTAAATCAAGTTATGTAAAATGCTGTCAAGGAAGCCATTATCCTATGGAGAACTCATTTATGAAGCAATAGGTAGGATATTATTCACATGTAGAATCTTGGTGTCAAATCTAGGCTTTTCTTTAACCTGATTTGAACTCTAGGAAGCAATTCATTCTTCATTCAACATTCTTTAACTTCCATTAAGGCTACATGAACAGAGAACCTATTTTCAAGACATGACAGAAAAAGCCACAACCATTTATATCAGAAGGGAAATGGTAATAGATCTGTCCACCTTTGCTTTCTGTTGCTTCAATGAAACAATGGCCAAAAGCAACTTGGGGGGGGGGTTAATTTGATCTCCCAGGTCACAGCCCATCCTCCTGCAGCAACAGCAAGGCAGGAACCTGGAGGCAGTACCTGAACCAGAGACCCAAAGGAATACAGGCTAGCTCCCAGGCTCACATTCAGCTAGCTACCCTACTTTTTCAGCCCCAGCACACCTGCCTAAGGATGGAGCCACCCACAGTGGGCTGTGCCCTCCCACATCAATCATCATTCAAGACAATGCCCCATAGACATGCCCACAGGCCTGTCTGGTCTAGGCAATTCCTCAACTGAGGTTGCCTCCTCCCAGGTGTGTCGAGTTGACACCCAAGATTAGTCATCACAATACTTCCAAAACTATAACAAGCAAAGTGTTACTTACTGGAGTGCTAGGAAAATCCAAAGTGAAAATAAACACAGAGAACAAATTAACATATTCACAAAAACTCAAACATCCTTTGTATACACTAACAAACAATTAATAGCAGACACATTTCTGTAAGCTTTTACCTTTTCCGTTCTTCTGATTTAGCTCTGATAAGTATGTCCTAGTAAAATATTTCAATCTCACAATAAAACTACTGGGTGTCATTGGAGAGGTTGTTAAAAGAAACACTCAGGGCTAGGGAGATAGCTCATTGGCTAAGAGCACTTTTGCTGTAAACATATGGGCCTGGGTTCAAATTCCCAGCACCCTCATAAAAATGGGGCATGGCTACATGTGCCTGGACCCTCTAGCATTGTGGGGTGGAGATGAGAAGACACTGAGAGTTTGCTGGCCATCCAGCCTACCTAAACCAGTGGAGCTTCAGGTTCGTTTAGAGCCTTGCCTCAAAGCATTAAGGTAGAGGTGAATAGGGGAAGATACTAGACATCAGGCTCTGATCTCCATATATGCTTGTGTGGGTATACAAACTCTCAGAATTATGTATACACACATATACAAGCACACACACACACACTGGTAAGCATTACACTGTGCTGTTGACTTACAGAATCTCTTACAGTAGATACCTGGTTTAAAAAAAAAAGTCTGTCAATTTTTCATAACCTGTTTGTTAATTGCTTTCAACCCAAGCCATTCTGCCCCTGCCCTATGAACTCCCCAACTAGCTCCGCATAAACATGCTTGGGGAAAAGAGGTGATAGATATGAATAGGCAGCCATGGTGAAGACTACCGTAGGGTTCAGGGGAGACCTAACCTTGGTATGGTGCTCTGTGCAACTGATCCTGCTGCTTTGTTACTAGATCCCCCCGCCCCTCACCCCTTTCTCTTCTGCCGTTTGAGTTACAGGCTACCACTGCAAGCCTCTGCCAACATGGGCTGTCCCGTCGGCCCTCTGGCACACTGCATTGATCAGTAGATAAAACCTTCCCGGCACTGAGTGCAGCTAGTGCCGGTGGTGGAAGCCACAGCAGCCAGCCGGCAGCCCTGCTGCCCTGCGGAACTCACTAACTGCCTCTCCACCTGCTGTCACCTCCTTGGCTCCCCAAGGCTTTGCTTGTTGTAGATAGTCATGGTGGTTGCTTGACCTTGGCCCCTGCAGCTGGCGGACTTCCAGAAACAGCTCTGCTGAGAAGGTGTGCTAAAGCCTGTGTGCACTCAGCACAGGCAGCCCAAGGCTGCTGACATCCCCACGGCCCGGTTTTCCCGAGGAGACAGAAGTGCTCCAGGCTTCAGTCGGGCAGCCTCAGCCTCTGCCCTGCGCCCTACAAGGAGGAAGCCAGACTGTGCCTGCCTTCAGGGTGGACAAAAAAAGCAAAGAGACAAAGATGAAAACAACAACAAGGCATGAATCGTACTTTCCCAGTCTGTTGAAGCATGCTTTACTTTATTACACACTCAAAAAAAAAAAAAGGAAGGAAGGAAGGAGGGAGGGAGGGAGGGAGGGAGGGAGGAAGGAAGGAAAGAAACAAAGAAAGAAAGAAATCCTGCCAGCTACTTAAACATGACCACAACGCTTTCAAACATGAGTGACACATGGATTTTTAGCTGATTGATGTTTCCCTAACTCTTTGAAGTCCTTAGGTCGTCTGAAAAGTTTCATGTCAATGTAAAAATTTCAGTACGGTGTGTGTGTGTCAAACCAGGAACTTGTGTTAGGATGATGGTTAGTGTAATACTAGTTGATGAACAGCTGACGTTGAAAATTCCTCACAAAAGATTGCGCCCAGGCGAAACCAGACAGGCGAGTTTCCCACGCTGCTGCATGCTCTCTCACAGAGCTGCATTTTCTTTGCAAACTCAGGTTTGCTTTTATGTAGCCGGGAAGCATGTGTTGTCATGTCAAGCAGTAACTGGCAGGTTCCCTTGTGGTTGGGAACCAGGAGCCTTTCCACATGGAAACCCACATCCTGCCAAAGGAGAAAAGAGTGATGAAATCACTCTCTTGCTATCACCTGCTTCTGGGTTCTCTCTTGGAGGACTTCTAACTGTACCTGTACCGGGGGCCTTCAGTACCTACTGTCATCTGGCTTTTCAGTGTGGAGAAACTTAAAGAATGAGAGACTGTTCCTGGATCATTTTAAGACACACTTAAAGGTGCTTTGCTTTTCTTCAATGTTTAATCAATTTCAAAGCTCTTTCAAAGGTGTGTGTGTGTGTGTGTGTGTGTGTGTGTGTGTGTGTGTGTGTGTTACTCTATAGCATGAGAAGACCTTGAATTTATGTAGCCCCGGCTGCTTTGAGAATTATCAATCCTCCTGCCTCAGCCTCATGAGAATGAGTTTACAGATTTGTTTGATTCTTGTAACTACGTTGGAGAAAAACTACCTGCTCTCTTCAAGGGTGCAAAATAGCAGGTTTTGGTTTTGTTGTTGTTTCTTTATTTTACCAGTCAATGCTCTCCTATCTAGTCTATGGCAAAGCTGAGACTCAGATCCAGAACTTCCAGTCCCAGCCAGCATGCTTTCTCTTTGTGGTGAAAGCTCTCCAGTTTTCCCCAGCTTCTCTTGTCAAGATATAGTGCAGGGATATATAACACCCTGTGCTGGCCACACCTGTACCTTGGGTCTTGGAATTAACCAATTGGTGTGGAAGCTAAGCGGATGACACATTCTTGCCAAAGTATTGGTGCCTGGAACTACGTTCAGCCCTTCGTCATCTACTGCTAACCCATCTTGTCTCTCTCATCATTTTTCATTGAGTCAAGCCTTGTGGTAAAGAGAGATATCAACTCCACTTTGTATGTTTTTGTTATCATTAAATTTTTATTGTTGTTTTGACCAAACAAGTCCACAGCACCTTCCATTTAAGTCACGTTGGTGTTGGCTTACTGGGTCCATGTTATGGGTGAAGTGTGCTCAGCTCTGTGGGTCAGTGTTGTATATGTATTCAGTGATGACTCAACTCCCAGAGCTAGTTGCCATCATCCTCCAAGTTTCAAAAGAGAGTAATTAAAGAATCCTGTCTGGAATATATTATAAACTTGCTACAACACCTGTCTTTGCTTTTAAACTAAGGTTTTCCTTTTCAGAGTCACTTAGAGAAGTAATTAATATTCACAGCTAAGAAAAAAGCCTCCCTCTGATTCCTTGAAAGGTTTTTTTTTAATTTGATTTTCTACATTAGTAAAAATATGTGGTGGTTTCCCTTTTCTACCCCCAGACTTTTTGGTGGAAGGATAGAACCCAGGGCCTTATACAAGGCAGGAAGGCATTGGACTGCTGAGCTACATAATCAATCCACTCTCTTTTGAAAACTCACTGCTCATAAGGGCTGCTAATTACAGCAACCCAGGAGGTAGAGGCAGGAGGCACAAGTTCAAGGCCTGCCTGGGCTATCAAATGAGCTCAAGTCCAGTCTAGCCAACATTGTGAAACCTTGTATCAAAATTAAATGAAAAAGAAAGCTAAGAATGTGGCTTGGTGGTACAGTATCTGCCTAACATGGATGAAGACTTAGGTAAACATACATACATACATACATACATAAATGACTTTACAAACTGTGAAATTCCCCTTCTATTCTCTACGTCTTACCTTCCTTTCTCTCACCTTTAAAAGCCCTGCTAAAACTCTGCCTTCCAGCTATAGGTGGAGACATGCCCACTGTATGCTAAAGCACACAAACACACAATCTGGAATAGGCTCCTTTCGCCTCGTAGAGAGAAACATGGACCAGAAGGCTGCATGGGCATAGAGACTCATTTCACACAGCCCTTCTCTTTTTTGCCATTGAGCCCTTCCACTCAGTCATCCCAAGTGTACTCTGAGTGTCTCATGAGTGTGCTACAACTGCTGTTTGACAGTGTTCATCAACACACACTTTATTTCTAGATGGGAGCTGAAGGCAGTGGGACAGTAAGAAAGTGGGTAGCTCATAAGGAGACAGCAGGGCAAAGGGGCACAAATCACACTTAGCAGAGCAAACCATTCCTACAACTGACTCAATGAGAACATGGCTTGCCCAGGTACAGAGCAAAATGGGGTATAATAGAAAACAAGAGATAAACCGCCCCTAGAGGCATTGAAGATGTGACTGCTGTGTCACATGTGCATCAGTAGGTGGTAGAGAGAGGACAGAGGCTATGTTTCCACTCAGTATTCTGATTTGTGAGTGTATGAATGATTAGTAGCCTAACATTCCCTGAAAAAAGCGAACCTAAGACAACCACCAATCTGGTATCGGGGTCCCAGACAGGGATCCAGCCTCAGCTGATCACACATCCAGTGCTATGAGAGCCTGGAGGGGCAGACCACACCTGAGATGACCCCTGCCCGACACCATACTGTACCAGCAGGGCATAGCACTCCTGGGACCACTCCTGAGATGATCCCAGACACTCAGAGACCCCAGGAGCCACTAAGAAGAGCAGTAAGAGCGGAAGAAAGGAAGAGAAAGAGAAGCAGAAGCATGTGGGCACAGTGAAGAGAGGCAGAACCAGAGTCACGAAGGTACTGAGGAATTGCCGAATGTGAGTAGCTAGTGACGCCACCTGGGACATGGTGGGGTCCTGGGCTGTGCTACCTACCAGGATCAAGTCTAGGCTATGGCCTGCAGCAGAAGGGGTCTGTTACCACCACAGGCCAGGAGGACATCTCTTGTCTGGGTTGCCACCCAGGGACATGTTGATATCTAAAGACTGTGCATGACTGGCCCCGCCCCTCACCTTGGCATCATGGGAGACCTGACCCTGAGGTCATGAGAACAAGGGAGCTGGCCCTGCCTCTCACCTGCTGTAGCACTCGGGAGAGTAGGATCTGCACCTCACCTGGGCTGCAGGGTAGAGTTGACCTTGGTTTCCAGGGTTACAGGTGAGCTAGCCCAAGTGTGAGAGAGCGGAAGAACCTGTGGGCTGACTAGCTCGGATACTGCTCAGGCCCAGATCCAGGGCTTTGGTTTCCCCCAACCCAACATCTACCTCATCAATGAACTGCTGGAGTGCATGAAGGGGCTGGTCATACAGATCCAAAACTACAGGATCTCCATTATACAGAGCAACAACAGGCTATCTGAAAGGAGTCCCAGGACATTCCAGTATTGACAGAGTAGCAGAAGGCAGAGGCCTCATACCAGACCAACAAGTCACTGCAATGAACATTTGCAAAGAAAGAAGTGTGGACAAAGGGTATACAGTTGGACACACTGTGACACACTACAGCTTCCACAACAAGATTTTTTTTTCTCTGTTGGAGGGAGATTGCAAGGGTGGAGGGCAGGTATGAGGAGAGGAAGAGACAAGAGGAATTGAGGTGCATGATGAGAAATTCACAAAGAACCAACAAAAAATCTAAAAGAAAGAAAGAAAGAAAAGACAAGATAAGAAAAGAAAAGAAAAAAGAAAGACTGGCCAGGCAGTGGTGGTGCATGCCTTTAATCCTAGCATTTGGGAGGCAGAGTCTGCAAGCAGATCTCTGTGAGTTTGAGGTCAACCTTGTCTGCTGAGTGAGTTCCAAGACAGCTAATGCTACACAGAGAAAAACAAACAAAACAGAAAGGAAGAAAATAAAAGACTGTTTTCTGTGCCACCAATACCTCCTATTATTTCCAAAGTAATGGAAAAGAAGTTGGAGGCTGGGGGTATAGCTCAGTGGAAAGCATTTGCCTTCATTCCGTCTGCAATAATACACACACACACACACAAACACACACACACAGACTGACAGACACCACACACACACATGCACACACAGTCCAATGAAGTAAAACTGACATCAGTGGAACATGTTTTTGCTCAGGATAAAGCATCATAAACAACTATTAATGAGATTTTAAAGAGAGAGAGACATCATATAACACCATCCATGGGCTGCCTTGGAGACTCATCATTTAATCTGAAGAGACTTCTAGACCCAAGAAATTCAGTTTTTGTGAAGATTAAGAACAAATCTTTAATATTTCTCAAAAAATAGAAAGAATCATGGCCTGTATTTCTTTCCTGTGAACCCTGACTGAAAGGTTTAGCTAAACTATTCTCAGGCAGTGTTTACCTATTCTTAGACACAGAGTGCAATTAATGTATAAGGACTCATTTTGCCTTTCCTTGGTTTGTTTGAGGGTAGCCAGATAATAGCACTCTTTCTTACAGCAGGAACATCTTTAGGATAGCTGTTTATTGGGACATGTGCCTGCAAAAGTGAAATGTCTCCATCCTTACTCTAGGCAAGGTTGCCAGACACATTTAAGAACACTGCCACACCTTTGGGGCATGAAGGTGGGCATCAGAAGTGACCCTCGGGGTGACCAAGTACAGTAGAAGTCTGTGAATGGAGATGATCCTTGGCTGGGGAGATGGCTTAGCTCTTAAGAACACTTGCTGCTCTTGCAGAGGTTCTAAATTCAGTTCCCAGAACCAAAGTCAGGCAGCTCATAACTGCCTGTAATTCTAGCTCTAAAGGATTCGATACCTTTTTCTGGTCTCTGAGGGAACCAGGGATGCATACCATGCTCATACATACATGTGACACTCATACAGATAAAAAAATAAAACTAAATCTTTTTTTCCCTCTCTGATTTCTGCTTTTTTTAAAACGGACTTTTGTCTTTGTTGAGAAAAAAAAAAAAAAAGATCTGTTTTGAGTCTACTGTTTCAGCAGCTTCCACAGGAAGAAGAGAAAGGCAACTTGTTCCTTTCTTGGTATTGTGTAAGGACAAAAAGGTATTTTTCCCATTTTATTGCCATTGATTTTCCAAGCAAGGAGATAAGAGAGTGAAAAGTGGGGGAGAGGGTGTTGTTAAAAGGAACAAGGGTGAGAAAGAAGAGGCAGAGGTAGAGGAAGAGAAGGAAGAAATACATGTTCTTTCTAGTTTTTGTTGTTTTAACCTTTAATTTTATGTATATGGATCTTTTGTCCACATGTGTATCTGTGAACCACATACATTTAGTATCTGTGGAGGCCAGAAAATAGAGTTGGATCCCCTGAGACTGGAGTTATAAATGGTTGTAAGCTGCCATATGGGTGCTGGGAATCAAACCCAGGTCTTCTGGAAGAGTAGCCAGTGTTCTTAACAGATAAGCCATCTCTCCACTACCATCTTTCCTAGTTTTAAGAGACCTGGCAAGGGATTCACTTTTTTTCTTTCTTGTGACATTCTTGAGTCCATGGTCTAACTGAGCATTTGCTGAGAATGTGTAGTACAAAACCCTGAAACTAATTAAGGTAGACTAAATGTATTTTAAAGGATCACTAACTACTAAGGATATAGCTTGGTGATAGAGCACTTGCCTAGCATGCACACAGCATGAATCTCTCAGTTCAATATCCAGTACTACAAAACACAAAACTCAACAAAAAGACCTGAGTTGCCTTAAAAGATCTCAAACTGAGTTAGAGAACAGAACAACTTTACCATTCATTACTCACTGGACAATAAGCTACATTCAGAGGCAATGGAATGATTAAGCAGGTAAAGTCACTTGCCACTAAGCCAAGATCCTCAGAACCCACATGGTGGAAGAAGAGAACAGACTCTCACAGGTTGTCTTCTGATTTCCACTGTGAGGTACACCCGCACATATAAATAAAACAAACAAATTAATGTAGCATAAAAATATAAAGAAGCTAAATTTTAAAACAACAACAACAAAAGATCAATGCTGTTAGGTTCAACAGTTGGTTAAAAGATTAACTGCGGTTAGAGTTGGCCTTTTGCCATGGAGCCCAGTAAAGTAACAGTTAATCTGTTCTGTCCCCAAGATAAGCTGCTACTACCAATCCTGGTGGCCAAGGATATAAGCCTGAAAATGACTTTAGGAATAAGCCTCAGTAGATTGTGAAAGGCTCCCTATGTTACCACCTTCATGAATAGTGTCAACAAAGTTCACAGTGAGAAGTGTTGGGAAGAGAAAAGGCCCATCCTAAGAGTATGAAAATAGTTTGAATTTCCAAGACATTCCCAAGAAGATTTATGAAGGCAGTTTCTAAATAGTCTGCAAATGTTATGGATAGAGCAGAAGTTAATTCCTATGTCAGCCTGATCAGCTTTGTAAAGTACGAAAAGGTCCCAGGTACAGAACCTGCCAGCCTGGCCACTTGACGGGCTTTTCCCATCAGCAGTCCATAATTTAGGATATAGCCTCAAGTGGTTCATGATGTTCTCATTACAGCTGGAGTGAACAGTTCACTAGAGATCTGAATGTAGGCTAAGTTGAGAAAGTCCAACCACTCAGTGTCATCTTTCCATTAAGGTTGAGAGGTAAAATAAGTGTTGTGAGCTACTCTGAAAAGTTGGGTGACATGAAGCCTGAACTGGCCATCTTCTGTAACTAGGTAATGCCTCAAGTAGAGGGATTGGAACACCAACCCAGCCACAAAGCCTCCAACTTACAGTCTGTCATCCCTGCAGGATGTGCTAGGACCAGAGTCTAGCATAATTGTCATCAGAGAGACCAAAGAGACTTCATCAAGCAACTGGTGGGAGCAGTTGCAGAGTTCCACAGCCAAATATGAGGCAGAGCTCTGGGGGTCCTGAGGAGGACAGGGAGGAAGGAATGGAAGAGCCAGAGGGAGAAAGGATACCACAAGAACACAGCCCACAGAATCAGTTGACCTGAACTCAAGCAGGCTCACAAAGATCAGTGAGCCTGTATGGATCTGACATAGGCCTTCTGCATATATGTTACGGTTGTGTAGCTTGGCGTTCTTGTGGGATTCCTAGCAGTGGGAGCAGGGGCGGTCTCTGACTCTTTTGCCGGTCTTTGGGACCCTTTTCCTTCTACTGGGTTGCCTCGCATGGCCTCGATGTGAGAATACATGCCTGGCTTATTGTAGCTTGTTTCGCTGTATTTAGTTGAACCTGGGAAGAACTTGGGAAACCTATTCTTTTTTTGAGGGGAGGTGAAAGGAGTTGAATTTGGGGGAAAAGAGAGGTGGAAGGGAGAGACTTGGGGGAAAGGAAGATGGAAAACTGCTATCAGGATGTAATATGCAAGAGAAAAATAAAAAAGGAAGAGAAAATATTTACACTAAAATAATAATAATAATAAGTTGGGTGACAGAGAGCTGAGGGTTCTGCAGACCTGATCCAATACACGAGCTCTCACACAGAACTCAAGCTGTACTGTGGGTTTGATGTGGATGCACAGATATGGATGAGAAGAGAAGGAAGAAAGCCTTACTTAGCTTAAGTTCGAGACCTGGGTACCTAGCAAACTAAGGCAGGTGGAACACCTAAGCACACGTTCTGCTTGAGATGAATGCTCATGGGGTCAGCATCACCAAATGCTTCCTGAACCTTGTGCACACTATGCCAGTGGTCCGTGCACCCACATTTAACCCTTTCCATTTGTTTTTATCCCTAGGCTTTGTTTTGAATGACAATGACTAGTCAGATATCTCTAGTTCCCAGAGATCTGCCGCTGTAAGAATGAGAAGCAAGCTAGATCTTCCCTTTAGGTCTTTATGCAATCTCTCTGATAAACTGTCTACAATACTCAACTAATTCAAAAGTAAACAAACAAATGCTATGAGCCCAAGGACAAAACTGGGTCACTTAAACACTGGCCCTACACAGAGAGCCTACTGCTAATGGTGAAACTCTGGTACAGTGCCAACATTGAAATGTGCCTGAAAAATATCTTGTATGGTAGGAAAGAATAAAACTGTTCCAGGTTATACAGAGTCAGGGATTTGGGTGGGCATTATTTCTTCTATTTAATGCCTCTAACTTCTTATACAGCACCCCACAAGGGATACTTCGTTCTTATAATTCTTGAATAGACCAGGCAGGCAACTTGTTTTATTGAAATGTGAGAGACCTTAAAGACAGCCCCTGCTCGAAAGGAATTGGGGCATCAGGAAAGTCTGACCAGTGTCAAACTGATCTCATATTGCCTTCAGGACATGTAATCAGAGGTGTGATCATACCATTTGAGAAATGAGGGGTCTATCTGTGTATTTGACCTGTCAGCCATTCCTAGAACAATGGACTTTCTGCTTTTCCTTAGACGCTGTGCTGGGCATTGCAGTAAGATGGGCGTGACTTTGGTGGGACATTTCTCTTTTTCAGAAATTAGGAGACACACTACGATAACCCCAAAATATGCAATGGTAGGGAAAAGCAATAGACAAATAACAGTCACCTCTAAACAGTTTCTATGGAGTAGGAATAGTGAAAGAAATGAGAGTAAGTGGTGGTTCACGTGATTCTAAACTCACCTTGGATCGTTGGTGAGAGAGATGCTACGTGTGAGACCTCCTCCCACTGTGAGGATGGTTAAGCCTTCTAAGAGCTGAGAGATTTCCGGATTCCTTTTCACGGCAGAGTGGACCACTGAGATCTTGGAAGACTCCTTTTGTTTGTTTTTTCATAAGACTCCCACAAGCCTCAACAACTTCTAAGACATCCCTGTGCTTACTGCTTTTTTGTGTTTTTGGATTTTTTTTATTTTTATTTTTAGAGACAGGGCTTCTCTGTATAACCCTGGCTGTCCTGTAACTCACTCTGTAGACCAGGCTGGCCTCAAGCTCAGAGATGAGCCTGCCTCTGCCTCCCGAGTGCTGGGATTAAAGGAACGTACAATCACACCCAGCCTCTATGCTTATATCTTAATGCTAGCCATGACATTATAGACTCTCAGAGGCATTCACTTTTTAAACTTCCTGCTAACTGTTAAGGAGTAAATGTCTTCCTCTGTTTGGTGTTGCTATAACCAAAGATCTGAGGCAGAGTGACTTAATTTTAAAAATTTTATCGTTAGGCTTGTTGTTCTACACAAGTTTTGAGATGTATCCCTGGCTAGCCTTGAAGCTAGCCTTTAAAGCCACAGCAATCCTGTCTCAGCCTCTAGGATCAGTACTTTATATTGACACATAGTTCTAGGTGGATAGAACCATAGTATTGATGCCCACTTCTGGTGAAGACCTGCCAGCAGGCAGCATCGCAGGGAGGAAATGTGGTAAGAAAGGCATTAGGTTGGGAAGCAACAAGAATTGCAGAGAGGTGAAGGGGGCGGGGCAAGCCTGCTCTTTCATAACCTACTGTTATCTGGGAAACTAATCCATTCAGTTCTTGAAACCCAACTCAGTCAGCAGGGGCAGGATTGATCCCTTCCTGGGGGGAGTGGGGGGGTCATTTCTATTAGATTCCATTTCTCAAACATGCTATTGCTTCTCAGTGTCATTACACTGAGGACCAAGTTTCCAATGTACAGACTTTATATACAGACCATGTCCAAACCTTGCACCTCTCATCTGTGGATCGTGGAATGTTTACTGTATATGGTTGTGAGCATCTTATGTGGAATAAGGCATAACATATCTGTGTGAAGAAAGGATTCCTTTGTCTCATCTTACAGATGGAGCACCTGAGGAATCAAAGAAGTAAACAACTGGCATCAGGCTCTAAAGTCACTAAGCAGCAAATTAAAGTTATAATGCAGGTAGCCTAACTCCAAAACCACACTTTACGAGGCCTAAAGGAAAGTGCAAAAATATTCTGTAAGAATAGAAGAGCTGGTGACTGGGAAGGTGGCTTAGTCAGGAAAGCACTTGCCACCGAAACATAAAGACCCAAGTTCAGCACCCAGTATACACATAAAAGTCAGGCATCGCTCTACACACATACACACACACACACACACACACACACACACACACACTCACACACACACACACATACACGAACTGTTTTTATTCTTCTGTTTAACTGTTCTTGCCTGCCATGTTGGTGCACATCTGTCATCTGAGGCAGGGTCTTATTGTGTCATCTAAGATAACTATATCACCCCAGACTGACCCATCAAACTTGTGACCCTGCCTCAAAAATAAAATCATAGCAAAGTACTAATTCTGATTCCTCTTAATAGGGGAAGTAAACGGCATGGCTCACACATGCAAGTCCAGTAGCGGGCCACTTTGGACATAACCTCCAAGCTCTGCCACACACTAGCTCTATGACCTGACACTTAAAAACTCTGTGACCTGTGTAAGTTTCTTGATTGTTCTAAGTCTCAGTTTCTCCATCATGAAATAGTGGTAATAATGTTAACAGTGCCTTCCACATAGAACATTTTGAAGCTCAAGTAAGTTACTACAGAGTGAGCACTTAGTACCATGTTCAAAGTTCTACCACAGCTTAAGCTATATTAATAACAGATACGGAAGCATTTCCCAAATGCAGTCACTGGGTACATGAATCTTCCCCACCTAGACACATTCCTTATAGTTCCAGAACTCACCACTGATGCGAGCACCAAGCCAGAAAGCTAACTTTCCTTTTGTATAAAGCCTGTATTCCTTCCATGATGAGGGCAGAAGCCATGAGCACTGTGGGGAACTCAAACAGACAGGGGAGTGTGGTCCTGAGGCATCCGTGTTGCAAGCCATCAAGAATAAGAGGGTGGGCAACACTACCACTTGGAGGCAGGTTCAGAAATTGATTTCAAATCAGATTCTTGAGGCTAACTCACAAGGTAATTACCGTCATTGCTGTGATTGTCATTATACCTTGCAATTACCTTAATGTAATTAATTCAGACTTGGGAGGCACTTGGAGATCAGCAGATGAAAGGTGCCGTGTTGTTCTGAAGTGTCATTATTCCTCTACCATCCTTTCATCCATGGTGATTATAGCTCTTCATAAGCATTAATTAATCCTCATAACAGCCCCCTGAAAGCAGATAGGAGTCGTCTTCACTGGGTCCAAAAGAGACATCTACCCAAGTGTAGTGATGCAGCCTCTTGGGCTGTGGGAGGCCTCCAAATCACAGCAAGTCTTTGTGTTGTGAGCATCAGCAATTTGTCCAAGCCTCCAGTTCAGTGACAATGTAGTGATATCAGTTTAGTGATAGCAATATAGTCTAGATTTGTTCTGAAATGGTTAAGGTTGGTTTGGCAATACAGCTCAGCCATAGAGTGTGGTGAGCAGATATAAGGCCCTAGGTTCAGTTCTCAGCACCTTAAAAAGGAGATATCTTCAAAGACTTAGTTATGAGCAGTTTGTGTGAGTGCTGTGGGGATGGGGGGTGTGGGTGGGTAAAAGCCACATCTATTATTTTCCAGCGACCTGGCAACTTCATATTGAGACAAAATCTTTCACACATCCTATAGTAAAGAATTTGTCCAAGGTCATAAAACTCTAGTGCCTAAACTAAGAATGGCTCTTTAGTTATAACCACAGATAGAGCTGCATTCTCACTTGTATGGACTCACTGAGGTTGTTTTCTCTGTGGCTTATGTCTCACTCTAGGACAGAGGTTACTTGAGAACAAAGTACTGTGACGTAGACATTTTATAGACACAATTGAAGATCCTCCAACAGAGATTGTCCAGAAATTCCTTTCCTTGGTTTCTATTCTGTTTTTAATATAAGCACCCAGTAAACAAAAAAAAAAAAAAAATTGTGACTGTCAGGCTGTGTTCCCAGTGACTGCCCGGGAACCTACAGCAATGTTCACATTGAACTTAGTCTGTAATGCTCCAAATCCAAATCTTCTTTTAGCCCTGACATCAAACTCCACACCATAAAAGTTGCTTTATGCACAAACTTACTTAAAATGTCTAAACTTACCTTCAAGCCATGTGTAGAAGCTATCCATGACACAGATAGAAATTCCAACTTCAGACTTTCCCTTCCCCCAAGATAGCTCATTATTTGAAAAGCCAAAAACATTAGAAATGAGAAACATTCTCAGCAAAGGATTACTCAAACGCTGTGACAGGAGCTTGGGGTGTGTGGGAAGATTTGTGTGTGCTCTTTTTTTTTTTTTGCTGTTGTTTTAGTAATTTATTTTTAAGTTGCATGTATGCTTGGGAGGTATGAGCACATGAGTGCTGCCGCCCACTAAAACCAAAAAAAGGGGGGCCCCTAATCTGCTGTAACTGAAGTTACAACCAGTTGAGGGACACCTGACACCTGACATGAATGTTGGGTATGAGACTCAGGTCCTCTGGAAGAGCAGTACAAGCTGTTAGCCACTGAGCCATCTTCCTAGTCCCACTTGTGTGTTTTTATTGCCACCACTTTCTAATTCTTGTGCCACTTCTTTGGAATTATATGTGAATGTGAGTGTGTGAGGTCTGATCCTTGCCAGGACAAGCTAAGCATCCCATTTCCCAGCCCTGAATTTTCCCAGCAAGCTCCTCTGTCCTCTCAGAAGGGTGTTTAACACACCGAGTCCTGGGCCACAGTACCCTGGCACAAGAAAACACTATTATTGCACCGTCACAGATGTTTGTGATAACTGTCTTATGTTACCATGACTACTGCTGTTATCATCAAAGATGTTAACTGTGTAATTACTAATGGTCATTCATTAACACTTACACATCCCAACCTCACAAAGGCTCCTCCAGAGCTTTGTCATTTGGGAAAATAGAAAATGAAACACCGTCTAAGACATCCAACTAGAATAGTCAGAATTGGTGGTGGTTTGGGACGTTGGGGTCTGTTTGTTTTTCTAAGCCATAAATTACTGTATGTCCTACGGCACATACAGAATTGCTCATGGAGGTGTGTGTACAAGCCAAGACTTTGCTTTCTCTGTTTATAGAAGGGAACTCTCTGACACACAGCTATTGTGGTTTGAATGTGAAATGACCCCAGGGGCTTGTGTGTTTAAACATCTAGTCCTCTACTAGTTAGTAGTGCTCTTCTGGAAGGAAGGTTGTGAAACCTTTAGGAAGTGGACCCTCCCTGAGTCACTCAACATAGCTAGGTCTTTACCCCACTTCCTGCCTCCTCTACACTTCCTGAATGCCAATGCAACGAATGTGACCAGTTACCTTGTGTTTCCGATGTCATAGCTTTGGTTCCATGATGGATATATATCTCTGTGTGGTGATTCAAATGAGGATTGTCCCCACAATAGACTGTGGTATTTGAACATGTGGCTCTCAATTGATGGCACTCTTTGGGGAGGTTTAGGGGGTAAAACCTTTCTGGAGGAAGTACGTCCCTGGGGACTTGGAGAACTTCAGTTCTTGCCCTATTTCCATTTGGTCTTTCTGCTCTGTGCCTGCAGCTGAGGATGTAAGCTATCATCCTCCCATCCTGGCCACCACGCCTCTCCAAGATAATAGACTCATTCTTCTGGGACCTTAAGCCACCGTGACCACAGTGTTTTATCACAATAGGCGGAGAGTGTATAGCACCCCCTGAGAACTGTGAGCCGAGATAAGCTTTTCCTCCCTTAACTTTTTCCTCTCTGAGATTTTACCACAGCAATAAGAAAAATAATTAACACAGTGGTTATGCTCAACTTCCCAAAGTAAGAGCTCAAAAAAATCTTCTCCTGTTAACCTGAACTGCATGAACTATGATCTAGGCAATGCAGTACTTAGAGTTTTAAAGTTACATAGTTATGTCTTAGTCACCTCCACATCTATGGCTTCTATATCCATAGATTCAACTAAGTACAGACTGAAAATATTAGGAGAAATTGTCAGTAATAAACATTTCAAACTATATTTCTTCATTATTCTATAAACATAATATAATAGCTACTTACATGACGTTTCCACTATGTTACATATTATAAGGAATCCAGACATGAGTCAAAGCATAAAAGATACAGTGCATAAAATATAGGCAAATATTATATTTTATGCAAGGGGCTTGAACAGTTGTACCTTTAAGTATTGGTGGAGGCTTGAACCACTCTTCTTCCATGAATAGATATTAAAATGTATATATATATATATATATATATGTATACATATTATTTATATATTTTATAGCTAAATATATATAATATTTATATTACAATATATAAATATACATATAATATATTATATAATTATATGTAAAATAAATATTAAATATATATATTCTAGTAATTAATTTCATGCCTGATGGTTTAAATTGAATTAGTCTTTCAAATGATGCTTTCCTGATTCCATTGTCACAACACTACTGTGAGTTATCGTGGTCACCCTTAAGCACCATCTCACCAGAACCAACATTCCACTTGTCAGCATGATAATGACTAACTGCACAGACATTATACAACATCCTCTCATGCCTGTTGCTGTTAATATGCTAGTGGCACCACTGCTCTGGTTTGGAGATGGATTAGGTGTGCCCCACCAGGATTCATGTATTGAAACTTAATCCTGATTTTGAAGTATTAAGAGGGTGGAAACTTAATCCAATCCAACTGTGGTGTTTACAAGTGGGACCTTGGGAAGGTGATTAGTTGGATAAGGTCCTGTTGGTTTTCAAATAAGAAAAAAAAAAGCACCTAGACAAACAGACACACACACACACACACACACACACACACACACACACACACACAAAACCTGTTTTTTGCCTATGATGCTCTGTTCCATCTAGGGACTACGCCCATCAGCAGATGTGCTCCCTTGAGTTTTTGCTTCCAGAATCATCTCTTTCAACAGCAGCCTGCCACAAGTGAAAGTTCTTGAGGGTTTCACCATCAAGTCTTGATTTTCTGGACTCTGCCCTGGGCTCCTTAAGCACCCTCTTTATTATTGTCCCTTCAGTCACACCTCTTTCTGTGCCCCATGCATACACCCCACTGGGATTCCAGAAGAAATGCTGTCCTTGAGTTGTTCATATAAGAAGCTCAGTTCTCTTTTTGGTTCTTGGTTCAGGATGAAAGATTGTGTGCAGTAATGAGTACAATGTACACACATAACAAAACAGCGGCACATGCTCTCAGAAGCTGCAACAGGCTGTGTGAACATGGCCACTCCAGACCCAGGTATCTGTCAAATCTAGCGCAGAGCCTCACGATAACATCAGCGCATGTTTCCTACTGTGGATATTGGTGCTGCTACTCACCATTGTTGCCTGCTGAAGGGTAAGCATCTATACTATAAGTGACAAAGTAGAAAAGTTTTTGCTGTCATTCCCATGTCATTCTAGCACAGCACCCAAATCCACATGTTTTAGATGCAGTAATTGCTTAAGTAACATTCTTGCTCATCTACTGTGGTGGTTTGTGTTGGGGTAGTGTTAAGCATTCTAAATGTTAATTAATTGGTCCTGTTTGCTGTCTGTTACTTACATTGTCTCTGGTTGGTTAAATAAAATGCCAAGGCCTGAGACTGGGCAAAGACAGAGAAAGGTGGGACTTCCTGAGATTAGAGCAGGAAGCCTGCGCTTTAGACAGAGGACTAAAGCATTCCAGCCAGCAGCAGGAAGAAGAAAGCATTCAAACCAGGAGCAGCAGGAAGGAGGCACACACCATGGGTTAGGAAAAAGAACCTCATTCCACATGGCCAGGAACATCGGCATATCGTGGAAAATGGCAGTCCAAGGGGACGTATGTATATATGGGGTCATATTTGGGTAATAGAATTATGAGGTAGCTTAGATGGGCCAGGATTGCACAACTCAGGCCAAGGCTTGTGAAAATCCATGTGGTCTCTGTGTGCTCATTTATAATGGTGGCTTAAAGATTAATGGTTCCATTCAATTAACAATAATTTAAATAGTGGTTAAATAGTTTAATTAGCCATTTTTTCTATAGGTTTGAATAAAAATGGTCCCCATAGGCTCATATATTTGAATGCTTAGGAGTGGTACTATTTGAGAGAATCGGGAGATGTGGACTTGTTGGGGTAGATATAGCCTTGCTGGAGGAAGTATGTCACTGAGGGTGGACTTTGAGGCTTCAAAATCTCAAGCCAGGCCCAACATCTCTCCCTTCCTGCTGGCTGCAGATCCAGATGTAGAACTCTCAGCTACTTCTCCAGTGCCGTGTCTGCCTGTATTCCACCATTTTCTCTGCCATGATGATTGAATAAACCTCTAAAACTGTAAGCTAGCCCTGATTAAATGCTTTCCTTTATAAGAGTTACCCTGGTCATAGTGTCTCTTCACAGCAACAGACTACTGACTAAGACACTTACTAAACACACACACATATACCAGAAGCCTTGGCTAATGGAATGTCTTCCATCTTACCTGACTACCTCTGAGTGGGCTACTCCAAGCCATGACTGAAACTTAGCACATCTAACCTCATATACATGCTTCCCCTCTCCCAACCATGTTCACACTACAATCAAACAGCTGCTTCCTGATCCCAACTCCTCCCATCATGCCAAGCATCTACTCCTAGTGATATTGACTATTGGTTTTTGTCTCTAATCTATTTTCCCATTCCCTACCTGTAAGATACCTTGACCATGACCACTGAAAGACTTCCCAAACACCACTATTTCTTAATCTAAGTTCTCCAACACTATCATCTACCCAGCTCCTGAGATACAACTCAACCATATCCTGAGTCCCTAGTACAGATGTCCTGATCAGAGACAAGATACATAAGAACTGAGCCTTGTAAGCAACTTACCTTGTTCTGTGTCACTCAAATACTCCCACCTTCACCCTTCTCCCCATGGCCCTCAAACAGAGTCTCAACTCTTAGGAAGATGAACTCAATGTTGCTATAATAAACTGATACTCATGGGACCCATGGTTTGAAAGAGACTGAAGAGTAAAGAGAAAAGTTCTAGAAATCTCTTAGAAGACACATTGGGCACTTGTTCCAAGCATCCTCCAAGGCAGCCAGCTAGTATTCTGACGTTATCCAGGAAAGCTGGATTGACTCTAACCTGTGGAAACGCACAGGGCATTTTATCTCCCAGATGAGATTATGAGAAAATAGATTGGGTTCCAGAAAGCAGACTCTAGGCAAGCCAGCTCATTGCAAATGCTAGCTAGCACAGTATTGCTTAATGAGTAGAACTGGCCATAGTGAAAGGAATGACACTGTGCATGGCCACTGCTGCTCTGCACTGTGTCCTAAGTTACCAGAACCACCTTCTACTAGTGCTAAATAAGGACTCAGGGGGCCTAAAGCACAGTCAGTCAAAATCATGTCCTGGGGCCTTCATGGTGAACTAGTAGAGCTAACTTCTTTCTTGGGTAGAGAAGACAGTGAGTCCTGAGCTGAAGAGGCCAAATGGGTCTCCAAAGTAGGAGTTATTATTTCAGAATGTAAATTCCTCAAGTTTTTTTTTTTTCAATTAGAATGCCTTGTGATTCTGCAGTCCTACTACTAATCAAGTATCTAAAGCAGTATTCCTCAATCTGTGGGTCATGACTCCTTCAGGGGTCACAATATAAGGAACTATATTAAAGGGTTGCAGCATTTAGGAAGATTAAGAAACACTCATCTAAAAGAATTGAAATCTGTATGTGGGAGAGATGTCTACACTCACATGATCAGTAACTAGTTACAATAGTCAAGACAAGGAATAGACTCATGTGTCCATCAATGAATAAAGGGATAAAGAAAGGGTTTTGTAAACACATACACACACACACACACACACACACACACACACACACACGCACACACACACACACACACACACTGAAATATTATTTGGCTTTGGAAAAAATGAATATGGAGGATATTCCACTATGTCAAATAAGCCAGGCATTTATCTCATTATTATATGGAGTCTAAAAAATGCCACTATAGATGCAGAAAGGAAGATGGTGGTACTACCACAGGCTGGAGGGGAAAATGAGATAGAGATAGATAAATAGAGAGAGGGAGGGGGAGGGGATAATGATGCTCAAAGAAAACTAAGTGTCAAGTTTCAGTCAGACAGAAAGAATCCCAGTTCCAGTACTGGCTACCCAACAGTGTAGCCAGTAACAGAGTAGAGTGGAGATTATTATAGTACACATTTGAAAAGTGCTGAGGGGGTTTAAATGTTATCACCACAAAAATTATAAGTATGCAAGGCAATAGATGCCAATTAGCTTGATTTAATCATCCTACTACACTCTATGTGTGTGCTATATTAGAATCTGTAAATATGCACAACCTTTGTCACTTAGAAATAATATAGTCAAGTATGGCGCCTATAATCCCAGTACTTGAGAGGTGGGCAGAGGGGACAAAGAGTTTAAGTTCATTCTCAGCTACCTGGCAAGTCTGAGGCCAGCCTCAGCTACCTCAGACTTGTCAAAAAAAAAAGGAAGAAAGGAAGGAAGGAGGGAGGGAGGGAGGGAGGAAGGGAGGAAGGAAGGAAGGAAGGAAGGAAGGAAGGAAGGAGAGAAAGAAGGAAGGAAGGAAAGAAGGAATGTGAGGAACAGAAACCAGAGATGAACAGACATATAGATGTCAAATGAATCACTTTAATTAATAACAGAACAAAACACTGATGATCCGTGACCCTCTCCAGAACCACGCTCCCTCCTCTACTTCTCTTTTTGAGACTCACTTCTCTCAAAACCCAAAAATATTAAATTTGGTGACAACCACTTTCTCTTCCAAAGATTGAAGTGGGTCTTTAAACTGAAGCCCTTCTGCTTATGTATTATTAAAGTTTTTAAAAATCAAGGTTGATATTTAATTCCTGGTTTGCTTTGCTTTGTTTTAGTCTCATTACAAAATAGGTAAGCCATCATGGTCAATATAACGAATGTGTGCTCAAAATCACAAAATATCTGCATACCATTAAAGTTCAAGGATCATGGTATGTGACTTAGTTCTTATTTGTTGAGTTCTAAGGCCAATGTGTGTGTGTGTGTGTGTGTGTGTGTGTGTGTGTGTGTGTGTGTGTTTGTACACAATTCCTACCCTAAAATTTAATGCTTCAAAGTCCATTGTTTTATCCCTTGGGTTTGTCAATTTGATTCGTTTAAGGAAAGAAAAAACAAACAATCTAGGGACAGAAGAGATCTAAAAGTTCCTGAAGAACCTGTGATCACTTAATGACCTTGAGAAGAAGAGGCTTCCATGATCACAGAGTACAGTCAGCATGAAAGCTCCCAAGCCAAAAAAATAAATAAATAAAGGAAGAACAAAGTAAGAAAATGGGGAGCAGGGATGTTGGGAGGCTGATCTCAGGCCTCACTGGAACTTCTAATACCAGACTGTAGGTTGCAAGCAAGAGACAACTATTACCAGGAGCTTCCTGCTTTCTCCTCCCTGTGTGAGTCAACGTGTGAACAGTCCAGAAACCCAGCTTCATTTGATGGGCCCGCCTGTCTGCCACCTGCTTCCTCTTCTCCATAGAACTCACTATCACAGGGAATCCCAACTGTGGGGGAGTCTCTCTCTGGGAGTTTAGAGGTCACTGTGTCCCAGGACAGCTAGGATCCGTGTCCTGGAACCCATGATGAACAAACACCATGTCTCTTTTTAAAACCTAGTACTCATCCAGGAGTTTCATTTACTGTTCTGCAAGCAGATGGCCAGCCCTCCATATATTTAAGCATATTTGACCACACAGGATCTAATATTTATTGCATATGGTGTCTAGCAGGGGAGAAGATTAGGGTATGACTTACTGTTAACAGGTACAGAAGGATGGGACCCATGCGCAACTGGCTTCAGGTTGCAGGGCTAGACCACACCCTCATCTCTTCCACGAGTACTGTATACGTTTCTGAACATGTGAAAACAAATCTGTCTGTTTTTGTTGTGCCAAGAGGCACTTGGAAGCATACAAGTTAAAGAAAAAAAAGAAAAAAAGCTAAAGCAATAACTAGAATTCATTAACAAAAGGTTGATTCAGAATGCGAAGGTCCCAAGAGTGGAAAGGAATTAACTTGGAAACCAAATGTAGGGGAAATAATAACTTTCTTTAAAACAGAGGAAAGCCCCCTCCATCTCTCCCTTTCTCTTCTCTCTACCCCAACCCCTTTTTTATTATTGATACCTCTGCCTTTTGATCTTGCAGATCTTGTGTTTTGTCTCGAGGTGCTCAGGGAAAATGGCTAACGGTAAACTCTTCTGCTGCCAGCTCAGGTTCGGCAGCCAGCCCCTCTGGCTCAGCCAGCTGGATCGCACTGCATTAGCCCACTGCTTCATTATCTCCCTTCTCTGCACATTTTGCTCCAGGTAACAAATGCCCAAACAAGAGAGCCTTCTGCCACTGTCTGTGAAGTTCCAGAGTCTGGGCCAATTCTACAGATCAGCCCTGGGCCCTAGGAGGGAACTACCCTTCATCCCAGGAGACCTTCCTTCAGTCACAGCAGTAAAGCTGACTGTAGAGTTGCTGATAATTGCCTGGGTCCCAGCCAGGCTGCCCTGGAGTCTTGAGAGGCCAGGGATTGCTTCTGGGACCACTTGGAGCCCAGGAAGAGCTGGACTTAGAGGGCTAGCCCATCATGATGTTGGGAGCCATAGTAGCTACTGAGAGGCTGCTCCTGTTGTCATGTAGTGGGGTTGGGTGGCCCCACACAAGGCCCTTCTGACTGCCAATGGACAAAGAGGCAGGTCTCTAGATTTGTTGAGGGCGGGATATTTTTTCCCCGCCTTGAGCAGGACTTAGGGGTTCAGGCCTGTTATCCCAGCACCTACAAATTGTCCTCTAATCTCCACAGGCTTCCCATCCACACCCCACAACACACACCTGCACACAAATAGATAAGTAACTACAATTAAAAAAAAAAAAGAAAACCTTTTTATTGTTCAACCAAAGCACCACCAAACTAAGTCAAGAAGTAATCATAGGCTCTTTACTCTTTGCTTCCTGGTATATGCAACTCTTTAACCATCAAAGAAAGTAAATTCCAGGTGGAGATCTCCAAAGGTAGGCAGAGTCTTAGCTTTGCACCCTGCACCCGTCGGGGATGCACTGTCACTTGTCTGTCACTGCAGTGAGGTCCCGTCACCAATGTCTTCTTCCTGGTTAGTAATCTGTGGGTTGTCTCACTCCAGTGGAGCAGAATCAGTAGACTGAGATTGGAGCTGTGCCTTTTCATCCAGCACCTTACTAGAGGAATGGAGTCAGGGGTGTCACCCTTTAGGGTGACTCAGACTGCAATGTCATAGCACTTTTCCACTTTATTTTTAACTTTTAAAAAGTGCGTGTGTGCCTGTGGGTGTGTTTCTGTGTGTGCACGTAGCTCTGAAGGTGGCATCAGATCTCTTGGAGCTGGAGTTACATGCAGCATTGAGCAGCTCTACAAGGCTGGGGACCGAACTCTGGTCCTCTGACAAAACAGCCATCTCTCTCAACCTCTGAATCGTCTCTCGGGCCCCATAGAATTTTAAAAGAATTTAACTTTAAAAAGAATTTTTAAATGTTTGGCTAGACTGGTTGACTGGCTCAGAATGTAAAAGCCTTTACTAAGCAAGGTTGTCAATCTGAGTTTGATCCCTGAGACCCATATGATAGAAGGCAAGAACTGACTCCATAAAAATTGTTCTCTGACCTCCATGTGTATGCTGTGCCATGTGCACCAACATTATGTGTGTGCAAACATAAATAATAGTAGTAATAATAATAATTAATAATAATAATAATAATAATAATAATAATAATAATAATGCTGATGATGACTGGCTAAAGAAGCCAAAATGTCACTGATAACAGTGGTTTAATGTAACTTAAGAAGGCAAGGGGAAAGATGTCCCACAGAAAGGTTAAAATTCAGGCTTGTGGGGCTTGAGAGTTAACTCAGTAAGTAAACTACCTGTTGTACAAGTATAAGGACCTGAGTTCAATCCCCAGTACTTACATAAAAAGCCAGACATGGAGGCATACATCTGTAATCCCAGGGCTGGGAGGCAAAAACAGGAGGATCCCTGGGGCTGAATCAGTGAGTTCCAGGTTCAGTGAGAAACCCTGTTTAAAAGAAAAAAAAAAAATACCAGATGTGGTGGGGCATGCCTTTAATCCCAGCACTCAGGAGCACAGGCAGGCAGAGAAACCCTGTCTCAAAAAATGAAAAACAAAAAAACAAAACAAACAAACAAAAAAAGTAGGTAGAGAAGTGATTGAGGAAGACATCCAGTGTCACCCTCTGGCACCAAATATGTTATGTGTATGCATAACACACACACACACACACACACACACTTCAGTGCTGATTTAAGATGTCCTTAAATCAAAAAGAGAACTTCACATTCTTGGTTTAAATACAATGCAAATCCCTTAGAGGGAGAGAGAATGTAGAATCAAGTCCCATGTTTCTAAAGCTAGCAGTATATTTTTATCAGAGGAAGGGAAAGGACCATTAGAGTAGGGGATGGAGCTCTTCTTTCCACTCCTGCCCCCAGTAGACAAGCACCAACATTGCAGGAAGGAGACTTCGCCAGTCACAGACTTCTAGACAGCAGCGCCAAGATAAAAATATCAATAGTGAAATAATGTTAAATTAATCCAACTTATTTTGATTATTGATGCCCTACTGTTTTCTGCCTGAAACAACATACAAGATGCATCAGTCACTTATAAATTATTCATTCAGTTATTTTGGCAGCAGCATCTTTCCATTTATCAAGTGATAAATGGATGGAAGATAAAAAGGGTAATTTTATACTCTCTTGACACTTACCTTTGACATGATTTTCATATTTAATAAGGGAAAAACACTAATGAAACATGCCTGACAGTATTGCAGGCCACACAAATGAACACCAATGCTAAGGAACTGCAGGCACCTGGCCTCCCAGCTTCTGGTCAGAAACTCTGAAAACTCATCGGCTCAGTCCTGCTTCCTACCTGACACATGCTCACCCAGGTCTGCAAAACAGAATGGTCCAATTTCGATGGTGCTGTTATTTTCATTTTGTTGTTTGCTTGCTGAATCATTTCATTATGAGGACAGAACCAGGAGACACTGTTCTTACCTGTGCTCTTGGCAAGGTGGTTGGTAAGATGGTGTTCTTACATCTTTCATTTTAAAAATGAATCTGTCAGAAAAACTGGACAGGCATCAGGAGTTTACCTGCTGTTCTCCTTGTTTATGTCAAAGCAACTCCCTTCATTGTTGAAGCCACTTTCTCCCCTTAATTCTCAGAAAAATTGCAATGGGTGATCCTTCCTATTCCAACCTCTCCTTCATGGCCAGACTGTTTCTGTCTGCATCTCATGAGCCTGATCACTTGATGTTCCATTCTCTCCTCTTTAATATTCTACAGCCTTGAGGATGCACTGCTACACCTCACAACCAACACACACACTCACTCACTTACATACACACACTCACACACACATACACACACACTCACACACACACACACACACACACACACACACACACACACACACACCTGCTCATGCCACAAGTGGGATGACCTAAAGAAAGGCAGACATGCTGGTTATGAGATGATTGTTTAGGCACTCACCTAGAGTCTAGACTAGATCAAAAATTGTAGGCTAAACTGTTTTGGAACTTGGACTACCAGTTTTGGCCAGTTGGAGGCCAGCAAAGGGAACAGTGGGAACAATGTCTTTGTGCTCTAAACAACTTACTGATGCAAATGCATCCTCCATATCCAGCATCCTTATCACCATCATGTTGTAAAAAACAGAAAGATAGATCATAAAAGGATTCTAGAAGTAAGACAGGCAGGAGTTTGCACTTGACTGTTTCCTGGAAGGACCCAGGGATATGAAAGTTTTCTGATTTGTGAGTAACCAGGATGTCAGGCAAGATAGCAGAAATAATTTTCCAAAACTGAGCTTACCAGCTGGCATAAGTAAAGGATAGGGAAATGTTTGGAAGCCATGATCTGTATAAGTGTTCTTTCATTTACAAGATTCTACTTTCCTTAGAAGATGAGTACTTAAATTCATTTTGGAGACCCTCTTATCTAGCACAATAACAGTCAGTAAATAAATAAGTATTCAAGGAATGTGTGGGACTCCTTGTAGTTAATATTTATTGAGCAATAAACATCTGGCAGGTACTATGTGAAACACTAGAGATGAATTCCTTCATCGAGTCTTATAATAAATAGTATCACATCTCAGTACTGTAAAGTATGTAGAGACTAGGGAAATGAAATCAAGGAGGACAATTTTTCTGAAATCACACAACAGTGGGTGGCAGAGCTAATCATGAATAATCTGATTTCCACATCCCAATATATGGCAACCATTACTGCTTCTTGAGTTGAATACCTCAGGCCAAAGCAGGACCACACAAAATTGATGTGACTTGTTCAATAAATTGGTAGGCCACAGTCAATGATTATCACATGAGTCTAAAGCTGGAACTCTCTGACACTACCCAGAAGACAAAAGTCCAAAGTCAGATTTGTACTTTAATTTTTATAATGGCAAGGGGAAAAGCTGCCCAAACTAAGTAAGATAGAAACCAACTCTGATTTTGTTCTTTACTAATCTTTAATAAAACACTAAGCTATTTCATTAAGGACACAACAAGCGTCAAACACAATGTGAAGAAGAGATGCCAAATCAAGCCAGGCTCTGAGAAGGGACAGCCCTGACTACAGATATAATGTAAAGCCAAAAGCACACACTCCCCAAAAGTGCTGCACACAGGGGAAGGTTGAACTTTCTGGGTGAGTGAGATGGTTCATCTGCAAGGGCCTGATGAGCAAAGCTGGTAACTTGAGTTCCATTCCCTGCCAGGATCCATCTGGGAGGAGAGAGAACTCACTCCCAAAAGTTGTCCTCTTGACCTCCACATATATACCATTGGATGTGTAGAAACATATGCAAAGGGTAAATCAGCATAACAAAAACATGTTTTAAGCCCTGTGATACCTTGGTATCCATTATCTACTATTGTGTAGTCTCGAAGCTAAGAGTTTTAAAGAATATTGTTCATTGTCCTAAAGTTTCTGTAGGTCATGGCTTACAGAGTCTCTTACCTCAGTGTCTCCCACAAGCTGTAGTCAATTTGTCCATCAGGGACAGAGTCACCTGGTTGTGACTGGGATATAGTACACTTCCAAACTTGCATGTGCTTGGGACATGTAGACTTAAGGATTGAGTTTCTTGTTGGAATTTTCCTGGAAGTACAAACAATTTCACCTTGTCAGTCTTTCCACAGAGCAACTGCATGGAAAGTGACAAAAAAAGAGGGGGGGGGACATGTTTTGTAGCAAGTTGGGAGTAGTTCTACCCCAAGACCCAACTATACCATTCCTGAGTATATACCCAAAATTGTGCTTCACCAAACCACAAGGACATTTTCTCAACTATGTTCATAGCAGCTTTATTCGTAATAGTCAGAAACTGGAAACAACCCAGATGTCCCTCAACCAAGGAATGGATAAAAAAAAAATGGTACATCTACACATGGAATACTACTCAGCTATTAAAAACAAGAACATTGTGAAATTTGCAGGCAAATGGATGGAACCAGAAAATATTATATTGAGTGAGATAATACAGATCCAGAAAGACACATGTGATATGTACTCACTCATGAGCAGATATTAGCCAATATATACAGGATAACCATGCTACAATCAATAGACCCAAAGAAACTAAGTAACAAGTAGGGCTCAAGGGATGATGCTTGAATCCCTCTATGTAGGGGAAATAAAATAGACATTGGAAGTGGATGGAGAGAGGGAACTGGACAGGAAGCTAACATCACTGCCGTCTGAGAGGTTTTATCCAGCAGATACTGGAAACAGATGCAGAGACCCACAGCCAAAATTTAGACAAAACACAGTGAGTCTTATGGAAGAATTAGGGAAAGGTTTGAGGGAGCTGGAGGGGTCAAGTACAACACAAGAAGACCCACATAGCCAATTAACTCAGACACAGAGGGGCTCATCGAGATAACCACCAACCAAAGAACTTGCATGGACTAGTCCTAGGTCTACTACACATATGAAGCTGAAGGGCTGCTTGGTTCTCAAGTGGATCCTCTAACAACTGGAGCTGGGACTATCTCTGACTTGGACTTTTTTGCCTTCCTCTGGACCCCATTTTCCTAGCAGAGCTGCCCTGTCTTTCCTCAGAGGAAGAGGAGGCACTTAGCCCCAATACAATTTGATGTGCCAGAGTGGGTTGGTACCAGGTGGGGTGGTGAGGAGGTGGGGGGAAGTGGATGGGAGAGGGGACTGAGAGGAGAGGAGGGAGGGGCTTACATTTGAGATGTAAAATAAATAAATTAATTAATGGAAAATTAAAACAAACAAACAAAGGGCTAGAGAGAAAGTGTGAGAGAGAAACCAAAACTGTCTTACAACCTAATCTTAGGTTCCTTATTTTCTCAGATTTCTCAATAAATAAGTAAAAATATAATAAAAATATTTTAAATGTAGGTTTAGTAAAGGGTGGTAGGAACAGATGGGACATTTCATCTTAGAATGGGCTGCACCAAGGCTGTGTAGGTGGATGTTGACCAATAACCCTGATGTCTGGGAGGGTAACTAAGGTCCTTGGAGACTGAGGAGAGGGCTGAGCAGTGCTCATCTCTGCCTTTTAAACCTCCTGGTGGAGTAGGATTCACCAAGCAAAACAGCCATGAAGTAGCTCTCCAGAGGTGTTGGGTCTGTCAGTCTCTACCTTTTTGAGTCAATCATAATTCCCCTTGAAGATTCAAGCGGAGGCATCAGAGATGCCCCGTGGCTCCTGCAAAACCATCTGTCTCTTCCTGTTTTCATTCCAGTCCATGTCCCCACAGCTGCAGATCAATCATTTCATTGGATGAGCTAATAACACTTGGCTGGTGCCATGGACAAACAGGACAGGCTGGATTCATGGCCCTCAGGCAATCCCTCCAAAAAAAATTAAACTTGGTTCTTAAGTCAAGTGAAGGCCAATATCCTGAGGCCAATCTCCTGAGGCCAGAAAACTATTAAGACGACTGTCCACCTGTGCCCCTAATCTGATAGAGATCCAAGGTAGGAACCCATGAAAGGGTAAACAATGTTTTCTCTAGAGATACTGTATCTGGAAGCCAGCATGAAGTTGACTCTGATCCCATCCCATTCCCCCTTCTGAAAATAAGATAACTTGTAACATATTAGGAACATGTAAATAAAGGAAATCATATAGTTTCCAGTGTTTAATGAAATGATACCATGGATTGTGTCCTTCAAAAGACTGGGGATGTCTTCTAATGACCTCACCCTTGATTACACAGAGGATCCTTCCAGAAAGGTAACTAATCTGTTACATATGCACACCCTTCAGCCAGTTATCACCATGATGAAACTTGTTCAATTAGAAAAAGAAATTCAGAAGTTAATCTAACTTTAATTAATGGTGTCAATAGTATTGTGGTTTGGGAAACCATGTGGGACAGCAGAAACTCACTGGCCAGTACTATCATGGATGGCAGAATTACATGAGGCCTCATCATTGAAGGGCATGTGGACATCTTTTACCTGACTAGACCATCCTGCTGTAGCTGGAGTGTTGACCTGACCTAAGTAGGGCAATGTGGAAACCACAGGTGAATGCTACCTGGTTTTCTGTGACAGAACTCCGTGATCCCTACATTTGCTCATCATGTGGAGTCTGGATCCCTTGAAATTTTGATGGAGCTAGTACCACAGGCTGGCCTTATGCTGCTGCTTAGAGTCTGTTGGTGGTGATTCTTAAAGTTTGAACTTAAAGATTGTTTTCATCACGTGATTGTGCATGTGTCTGTGTGAGCTGTGAGCATATGTGTATGTGATTACATGCACTCAAATAAGGTATAAGATCCCCTGGAACCAGGACCTTTAGAACAATTACAAGTGCTCTAACTGTTGAGCCATCTCTCCAACCCCTTAAATTCGGAGAACAGAAAAAACTGAATGGATATGGACCAACTTGTGTTGGTTCGACTAGTCAGTGTGGCAGATGAAGTAAAGTGAGTATTCATAGCTAAATTTACCGGAAACCTGGATGGTTTATAAGTAGGGTTTGCATGCTTTTTAGGAAACAACCTTCTATATGTCTGAAGTTTTTGCACCTGGATGTTTTGCTCCACAGTGTCTCTGCAGCGGACAGCTTTGAAAGACAGTGTCTCTCTTTGGAGCGTGGAACTTCTTGGTCCAGTGAATGAGAGGTGGTGTCTCTCTTTAGGATGCGAAGGCTTAGGGTTCTTCTGCTGTGTGACCCTCAGTATGTGCAGCTACCACATACCAGTTGGTCATCTTTATGTGACTAAGAATTGGGGCTCAGGAAATCCTGGAGCTACAAAATCCTTTATGTCTACCTAAGAGCCTTGTGTACTCTGCCAATATTTATGAAAACATGGTTACCATTTGTTCACAGGTCCTTTGTAGTTTGTGACTGAGAACAAAAGAGTACTTCTTGTATCCAGAGGTTACAGCTGGTCTATTCATCTCAGCCGTTGTGAAGGCTTCTCTAATAGCTACTACCAAATTAATTGTCTTGATCTTTATTAATTTCTAATACTGCTCTGCTAAAAATTAATTCATTAATGTCCAATACAATTCATCTTCTTCATATCAAAAGATCTTATGTTCTCCCTCTCTCTCTCTCTCTCTCATCACTATATATACATAAACTACCTTAGTCATGAAGACATTTCCTTTTTATTCTTGAAATTCTCTGTATATTAACAAAAATATACATAATGATGTTTGAATCTTGAAAGTTTTATCTGAAAAGCTCCAAAAAATAGTGTAATGGAATGTGTATACATATATATGCAATATGGACCAAATTCCATTAAAATTAAAACCAGGCTAGAGATGGTGGTATGCACTGTAACCCAGCACCCAGAAAATAGAGGGTTGGATGGGCTAGGCTACATAGTGAGACTTCATATCAAAAAAACAAAAAAAAATACAAACTATGTTTAATTCATATAAACTTCTGTCTCCTATTAAAAATACTGAGTTCTATACCTTATGGAAGAACAATAAAAGAATTATGGTTTTGATTTTTAAGTAGTCTTAATTATCAGTGGAACAAAATAAATTTAGAAAGATAATTCAACTCAGTTAAGCATCAAAGAATCATCCTTCATTCAGTCAGCCCACTGTGAACAGTTCAAGGGTGAGTTCCTTCATTCTATAATGAGCATCTTCCAAAAGGGACAATGGGATAGCTACTATGCTAGATTCTACCTGTTCAATAAAATAGGGTCAGAATCCCCCTTGATTGCTTACAACCCTCCTGGGAGAGAGAGATCATCATTACCAAATCAAGTGGTCCCAAAGGTGCTGCCAACATCCCTGAAAGATGACCCATCCCCAGATCTTCTCTTTGGCCTCTAACTTTCTGAGTCAAGAACTTCAGGGTTATTCAGAGAGAAAAAAAAAAAAAAAGACGGGGAGACTGTCGTGCATTCCAGAAGCACTGACTGACTTTCTTTGGGTCTCCCAGGCAGATGTAATGATGTTTCTTTATTCAGCACTTGTCAGACTCCTAAACTGACTAGTTGGCAGAGTTGGCACCCTGACCACAGAGCTTTCTTCAGTTGGGAAACCAGCTCACAATTCTCACAGGCAAAATTTCCAGGAAACCTAGAGCACCAAACTTCCTGAAAAATAACAAATTCCATTTTCAGTCATCTCTAATTCCAGGGTCAACTGAAAGAATGTGCAGTGAGCCTTCTAAGGTGCAAGTGTCCTCCTCATTCAAAGCTGTCTTCTCTTGCAAAAGCAGATGCCCCAGGGAAGCCCTGCACCCCCTCCCACCTTTCTCAGTTTCTCTTTAAACTCCTCCCTGGCAGCTGTACTGATCCAGAAATAAATCCCACGGACCTCTTAGGTTCCACCTGCAGGCCTTCCGTATGCCGGTCTTGATGCTATTCTTAAATTTTCGAATGAGGGCCCTTTTCCTGCACTGGTTAACTAGCTAATGTTTGTAGACGTAGTGGTCTCCTCAGCAAGTGGTTCTGCTTTGCTCCCCTTCCATAGCGATCACACCTCACTTCCTTTCTGAACTCGACTTCAAGTAAGAATGTGAAAGTCGCTGAGACCTAAATAAAGGTCACCGAATAACTTTGAAAGCCAAGAGTTAAGTGCGCCATCACCTCAGAAAATGCTAAACAGATGGAGAAGAGGATTTCCCATCTTTCTCAGGAATCTGTGCCACCAACCCAAGGAGCTAAGCAAAGGAAAGGCCTCGGAACTCCTCTTGTGTCTGCTTGGGAGATTTTTAGACGGTGTAGTTAAGACCAAAGTACAAATCTTGGGTCTATCTAACCCTGACAAAAATTGATTTTCCATCCAGTGACTGTTCAAGTTCTGGGTTAGTTCATGGCCTGACTGGTAATGCCCCTAGGGTAAATGGGACACAACAGCCCACGAGTGATTTCCTCATTTCCTTATCACTCTCTCCAGAGTTTCCTTTTGTTTGTAATCTAAAACCTCGTTTTAAAAAATCCCATGAATGAAAGAACCATGCATATGTATTTTAGAGAAAAAGAAAGGTGAATTATGAATGAGGCCACATTCATTGACTTCTTAAATAAAGCTAAAGATCTCTCTCAGATCCTGCCTGATAAATCCCCATGGCTCAGTTCAGAGAAGTAAGCTATGATGCCCTGTCCAAAAGAAAAAAACCTATATATTTTTTCTTTATAGTCACTGTAATGAACAACCTTAGGGGAGGAAAACTGCTTCTTGTCCTGAAATAGCTCTTTCTGTTCAGAATATTCTACATGAAATCAAAACCCAAGTTCTTCCTTCTGTTTGCAGTTTTTCTCTGGAGCTTCCGTTTCTATTTATCCTCCTACTTTGAACACCTGAGTACTTCTGGGATCTGCAAAAGCACGTATGGAAATATGCAAATGGTATATAGCACGTGAATGTCAGATCATTCAAATTAAATCAAATACAGAAGGAAGAAAAGAAACAGAGTGCATTAAAGCTAACTTTATGGCCGCGAGCGGTAAATTGTGGTCTGTGGTAGTTAAACGACAGCTGTTCAAATTTAAAATAAAATTATGATAAGGAGCCCCAGAAGACAGCTTTTCTTGAGGTAACAGCATCTACCTTAATGCCTCTGTGAGCGAACATCACTGACAAACACGTGAGCGGGATGCTTGTTCCCATGCTTCCCCTGCGCTCCATCATTCTCACTTCCGGTGGGGAGTGATGCTTACCTGGTGTGATGGGTTCCGGCTCCTAAGGTGACCTCTGCTTCTGAAGCGAAGCAGGTGGATTTCTGCTCCAGCTGTCTCGGGTCCATCCTGGGCAGGAAGACATCCGTGCTCCAGCGAGCAGCATAGCCAAGGTCTGTGAACTGGATCCGCTGCAGGAGAACAGCACCTATTTATTGGTTTTACACCCAATAAAATTGAAATGCTTTTTTTTCCTTCAGTTGGTGAGCAAGAGTTTTATTACAGACACACAGAAAACCACTCAACTGGGATTTCTAAGAATGGCAACTACCATTTCCCATAATACCTCAGACCTGCCTGTTTATAAACCCAGGCTGCTCGGTTTAGGCTTATATTTTCTCAACCTTCCTCTCTCATTAATGCTCTTGTTTTTGAGTGCCTCTCATTATCTTCATCATCACACTCAACAAAGTATGCATCCATAGCATGTAGACTACACACCTAAAATAAATCTTTCTTCCTATCTACATTTTAGTAAATACGCTTAGCTTAAGATAAGAGATGTATAAAGTTTTAACAGGTAATGCTTTGAGATAGCATATTAATTTCTACCATAGAAAGATATTTAAGGAATTATTTTAAACTAAAGATGTTCCCACAAATCTACATATGAACACAGAGACTGATATCTACATTGAGGAGAAAAGGGAGCTTTTTGCATGCACCAATGCCCAGGAAAATTTTAATGGAGTGTTTTTCAAATACAAATTGTATTTGAGGACATTTTGCATTTTTAAGTGAACTAAAAAATAATAATAAGTAGTATCATTGTTAAAATAGTAAAATGGAGCCGGGCAGTGGTGGCGCACGCCTTTAATCCCAGCACTTGGGAGGCAGAGGCAAGCGGATCTTTGCAAGTTCGAGGCCAGCCTGGTGTACAAAGCGAGTCCAGGACAGCCAGAGCTGTTAAACAGAGAAACCCTGTCTCGAAAAACCAAAAACAAAAAAAACAAAAAACAAAAAAAATAGTAAAATGGGTTTTTTAAGTTAATGTTATAAACTATGAATTGAAATGTTACATTGGGTTGTTTCAATGAGTAACACAAAGTTACTTTTAGTGATCTTATCAAATCTTATCTGACTTCTTTTCAGTCAGAGTAAAGTTGATGTGATAATAGCAGATTGGGTAAATTGATTGAAAATGTGGTCCATAATAGGACTTAAATATTAAACAAAAAGAGAAGCATCTGCTCACATTCAGTGCAGTGAGTGGGGAAAGGCCCTGGAACACTCTGTCCACACAGATGCCAGCATACCAGTTTACAATAGGTTTACTTAGTTTTGTTTTTCTGTTTGTTTGCTTGCTTGTTTGTTTGTTTTCCTTTTCTGGTTTTATTTGAGGGAAGGTTAGGAGAAGGGAGGCTTTTTAAGATAAGGTCTCACTGCATAGTCCACATTGGCCTGGAACTCTCTCTGTTGCCCAGGCTAGACCAGTGTTGAGATTATAGGTACACACCACCATACTACCATGCACTGATAACACCTATAATTACCTAAATGTGGAACCAATCAAGACATCTTTCAGTGGGTGGATAAATAAAAATCTGTGACACATTGTAAATGGAACATTATCTAGTGTTGAAAGAAAATTAGGTACCAGGTGCTGGGGCTGTCATTCAGTTGTTCGAGTGCTAGCCTAGCACACAGGAGGCCCTGGGTTTGACCACCTGTACCACATAATCCAGGCATAGATGGGTATGGTGCATGTCTGTAATCTTAGCACATGACAAGTAAAGGTAGGAGGATAATAGAATTTCATGGTCATCTTTGGCTACCTAGAGGTTTGAGGCTAGCCTAGGCTACATGAGATGCTATCAAGCCATGAAAACACACAGAGGAAACTAAAGTGCATATTACCAAGTGCCAACCTAAATGTTTTATACAGCATGTGGTTCCAGATAGATGACATTCTGGAAAAGGGAAATCTCTGAAAAAAAATTAAAAGATACATATTAGTCAGGGCTGAGGAGAGGGACAACAGATCCATCGATTGAAGCCAGGTGTTAGAACAGGGACAGCAGACAGATCACGTGAAGCCAGTGAAGAAGGAATAGCAAGGCATAGACATTGTTTTAGTGAAACAACTCTTCTGATACTACCATGGTTGCTGTATGTGTCTTTCCTCTGAATTCAGATGTTACAAGGGCTGGGAAGATAGATGAGAAAGTAAAGGTGCCAACCTGGAGACTGGCATGTGGTTGCTTAAAGGTGAAAGAAGTGAAACAATGAGGCAGGAAGATTGTGAATTCCAAGGCAGCCAGGGCTACATAAGCACACACACACACACACACACACACACACACACACATACAGCATGCACTCACAGTAATTTTAATTGAAACCTTTCCTCCTGGATTGAGGAGGGAGGGTGATATGTCTCAGGAAGCTCAAAAAGTTACAAGATTCCTAAGGCCAAGGTCATACAAACGGTAAACAATTATCGATGTTGAGACTCTCCCAGAATGGAGCTATACCTTTGCATTGTGCCCAAAGTTGCTTGGACCTTCCCTCCGTCATCACCCATGCAGGGGTAGACCTTTTGCTGGTGCAACCATCTTTGAGTTACTCATGCTCCTTCAGTAACTTCAAGAAACTCATTGGTTCACCAAGCTAGATTTGGGTGAAATCATTTGTTTGGTGTGTCCAGGTGCTTCCTCTAGGGTGCATTGATGTCTGCTCACATCACCTCAAGAAAAACCACACATTAATGGTGAGTACATTATTATTTACTTGTCTAACTCTAAAGAAAGAAAGAAAGAAAAAAACCAAGAGTGATTCCTAAAATAAACTGCAGTCTTTGGGTGATAATGATATGTAACCATAGCTTCATCAATAGTAAAGTAACTACTGCTATTGCTCTGCTGAGTGAATCTGACAGCTGGAAAGTTGTGCATATATGAGGGAGGGAGACCACAAATCAGAAACCTCTTTGAAGGTTTTTTAAAAATGCAAAAAGTGTATAAGTATATCCTGAATCTAGTGTAAATAAGAAATAAAATTATTCATATATATATTCATTAATTAAGAATCTCTGAAATATCACTGTAAAGTACATTTGTGTTTAACTTTATACATGCCCGATACACTTTGGCTAAACAAATGAATAAGTAAAAAATCAGCATCACAAAAGTCAAGTGAACTTGGTCATTATTAGAAAACAAAGCAGTGAGCTGAGCAGTGGAAACCCTGCAAGCACGTCCCATGTCAGAAAGAAAACAAACAAACAAAAAACAATGGGAGGACTGCCATGAAATTGTCTCTTCTAGAAATACCATGACTGTTTTACTCATGAACTGACTGCAACTATAGTTACCTGCAAGATCTATGCAAAATCAAGCCAAGAGGATCACTCAACATTCCAGTAGGCACTTCTAATTGAAGTCAGTGGGATTTGGGGAGGGATGGAGGTGAGGGACTGAGAAGGAGTGGGGAAAAATTGAGGTGGATAAGAACAAGATGTATTGTGCACATGTATTAAATCATTGAAGAATAAATAAATGATACTTTTAAAAAGGAACCATGAAGCATTTAATTCACAGAGAGTATAATTACCCTGTAACACAATGAGGTTGATTGAAATAAAACTTCTACAGTTGATCTTGAGCCCTCCAGGTCTCTCTGTTCTTCCTCCCTCTTTTATACAGGGCTCCCAGAGCTTCACCTAGTGTTTGACTGTGTGTCTCAGCATCTGTTTTTTTTTTTTTTTTTAACGGCTGTATCCTTTATTTTATTTACAGTGTTTTAACGTTGTTACCTGCTTATTTTTAATTAATAAATTTATTTGTTTGTTGCTACAGGTTACATCCTTAACATATTGTCCTCTTTTCCCGCTTCCCAGCCCCACCCTCCCATGCTCTACCCCCTGACCCTTCCATCTTGATCCTCTGGGGTGGAGTGTCCCTGCATAATAGTCTCTCACAGATCAGGAGTCATATGAGGGCCAAGAGCCTCTTCATACACCGGGGGCCTACGAGGCAGTACTGCCAGTGAAAGGTGTCTCCTTGCTACAGGGGGAAAACTAAAAAAAGACCAAGAGACACACAAACCCACAAAAACAAAGAACAACAACAAAAAAAGAGAGGAAAAAGAAAAAGAAATGAAAAAAAAAGTTTATGTCCATGTTCCTTTTGGTGTGTTGGTTGTAGTACAGATATCCTGTACGATATAGCTAAAATCCTACTATAAGTGAATAGATGCCATGTGCATCCTTCTGAGTCTGGGTTAGCTCACTCAGGATGAGCTTCTCTAGATCCATCCATTTGGTTGCAAATTGCATGATTTCCTTGTTTCTTATAGCTGAGTAATATTCCATTGTATAGATGTACCACAGTTTTTTTAATCCATCCTTCAGTTGAGGGACATCTGGGTTGTTTCCAGTTTCTAGCTATTACAAATAAGGCTGCTATAAACATAGATGAGGAAACTTCCTTATGATTCCATGAGGAGGCATTTGGGTGTATACCCAGAAGTGTCCTGAGGCAAAGCTATTCCAAGTTTTCTAAGATATCGCCAGACTGACCTCCATAGTGGTTGCACAAGCCTGCACTCCTACCAGCAATGGAGTAGGGTTCCCCTTTCTCCACACCCTCGCCAGCATGTGCTGTCATTTGAGGTCTTTATCTTAGCCATTCTGACAGGTGTGAGATGGAATCTCAGGGTCGTCTTGAGTTGCATTTCTCTGATGATTAAGGATGTTGAGCATTTCTTCAGGTGACTCTCGGCCATTAGGGATTCCTCCTTTGTGAATTCTCTACTTAGCTCTGTCTCCCATTTTTTGATTGGATTATTTTTTGATCTGCTGCTGGGTGGAACTTCTCATAGGGTAGTTATGCTAGGTTTGTAGGATAGTTATCTGTACTATATGACTAACACCCAGTTATAAGTGAATACATGCCATGTGTATACATGAAGATCAACAGAACCATCTAACCTAGGCCCCTAGAGGCTTACAGCAACTGAAACACTACCCAAAATAGGAAGGAAAAAAAACTTAGGCTTGACCTAGACCCCCTTATACAAATATAGAGGATTGGCAACATGGTCCTCATACAGATCACTTAACAAGTAGGGATGGGGCAGTCTCAGTCATGGGCTTTGTTACCTGTTCTTAGGACATTTTACCCTAGTGGAGCTGCCAAATCAGGCCCCAGAGTAAGAGGAAGCTCTTAGCCCTTATGTGATTGATGAATTGAGGAGGGCAGATATGTGCCCCACACACACACCAGAGGAGTAGGATAAGTGGGAAAGGGGGTACAGGGTGAGAGGGTGGGACCGGGAATGGAGGAGGGAGGGGCTGTGATTGAAATGTAACTTGAATTAATAAATAAGCGTGTAAAAAGAAAGCTACTACAGTTAATGTTAAGGATATATTACACTATATTACAAATACTGTTCTCATGGATAAATTATGTTGCCACATTTGTTATTCAGGGTTTATAACAATCTAAATCTTAAGACAGCCAAGATATGAACTGGTATGTTATAAAGAGGCTTGTTAATATGTACATCAGAAGACAAAAGTTTTATACAGAATTTATAATACACTCCCAGAAAGCGTGCATAAATAGCAGAGGGAAAACAAAAGTTGTATGCAACAAAAGACAAATTGAAAGGCTAAGGGTCTGAGAAAGACAGGGTCTGAGAGAGACATCTTGCCAGGTGAGAATGCCGGCTGCTTCTAGAAGACCTGAATTTCAATCCCAGTACTCACGCTGGGTGCTTACAACTACCTGTCACTCTAGCTTCAGTGATTCCAATGGCTTCTTCTATCCTGAGGGTAACCCCCCCCCCCCCCCCGCGCGCACACACACACACACACACACACACACACACACATAAACAAAAATAAAGTGAACCTTTTAAAGACTGAAAATTGAGATACAATGCATATAATGCAATATGTTCATATTAAGGATACAAGGTTAGAAGATTATACTTTGAAGGATCATTCCTAAAATTTCCTCCTGTGAAGCAGGCTTTCAATTCAATCAGAAAGTAGTCGGTTACCACCTTAACATTCATGCCACTATGTGGGTATATCTTGCCAAGTAAGTCATTATTGTACTTAGTGGGGTTCACAGTAGTAGCTCAAATAAGCCTCAGTGGGTATTCCCATGCTCATGGGTATATGGTAGCACAAATTTGACTCAGTGGATTATTTTCCAGAATTCATGTTCACTGTGTTTTCTCTTTCTTTCTTCTCTTTCTTTCTTTCTTTTTTTTCCTGACATGGGACATGCTAGATAAATTCCTATTGCTGAGCTCATTCACAGCTTTGTTTTCTAACAGAAACCAAATTTGACTTCTTATGCAATGCTAGTTATTATTTATTTATTTGTTTAGGTAACTTCCACTATTTCTTAAAGGCCCTGTATCTAAATACAGTCACACACTGAGTGGTGAGGATCTGGAATTTCAATATAGGACTTGGAGTGAAAAGGGGCACTGCTCATAATAGCCAATAACACTGCAAACAAAAACCAATAGACAACTGTGGTGGTTTGAATAAGAATGTACTCCACAGGCCCATATGTGTGAATGTTTGCTCCTCAGTTAGTGGGACTGTTTGGGAAGGACTGGGAAGTATGACTTAGTGGACTGTGTATGCCATTGTGGGTGAGCTTTGAGATTTCAAAAACCTATAGTAGGCCCAGTTCTCTCTCTCTAGTAGGCCTAGTTCTCTCTCTCTCTCTCTCTCTCTCTCTCTCTCTCTCTCCCTCTCTCTCTCCCTCTCTCTTTCTCTCTCTACTGCTGCTGCTGCTGTTGCTGTCTGCAGATCAGAATGTAAAGCTCTCAGCTACTGCTCTAGCACCAGGCCTGTCTACTGCCACCATGATGATCATAGACTAAGCCTCTAAAACTATAAACAAGCCCCAAAATAAATGCTTTCTTTTTATAAGAATTATATAGGCCATGGTATATCTCCTCACAGGAATAGAACAATAAGATAACAACTGAACAAAATCTGGAAGAAGATGGCCCTTATTGTAAGGATAATAGTGTCAATTGATTACTTGTGGATAATCAGTCAATACCTTGCCTTTGTTTCATCTGAGGAAAAGGTATAGCACTGTAAAACCCCACCCTATCCCACAAATATGGGCAGATAACTCACTCCCCCTTCCTCTTCCTGATTACCTGAGTGAGCGCCAATATCCAAAGATCTTACACAGCTCTGTTACCTGAAATAGGCAAATTCTCTCTCTTCCCTTCTCTTTATCTCTCTCTCTCTCTTCCCCCCCCATGTGTGTGTGTATGTGTATGTGTGTGTGATGTATGTGTACTTTGTTATGCATCTAGAAGCCAAAGGTTAACATTGGTGCCGTTCCTTAGAACACAGACTATCTTGTTCTCTGATGTAAGATCTCGCACTTTACATATAGCTAGACAATTCAGCTAGGCTGGCCAATCAACAAGCCTCAGGAATCCACTGGTCCCACCTCTCCAGTGCTGGGATTACCAGTGCCCCAGTATCTTTGATTTTCCCTATATTGGGAGGTAGAAAGGATATTCTTGTAGTTTGCCATTGCTAAAACATGAGCGATTTTTAAGGATTTTTGGACAGATTTGGAATTGTCACTGCAGTTCAGAGCTACTCTCTGGGTTAGTTACTATTATTTGGGGTTTAATTGAAATATTTGAGCAGGGCAGTAATGGCATATGCCCTTAATCACATCACACTGGAGGCAGAAACAGGAAGATCTCTGAATTCTACACCAGCCTGTTCTAAACAATGAAGTCAGGGGGGGTACCCCTGCTGATAAGATAAGGGTACTTGCTAAAGATGGTCTAGAATTCAAAATGACACATTTTTTTCTTGAAGGTACTATGTAAGTTTTTGCTTAGTAATAAATAATAATGTCCTCACTAATCCAATGGATAAATACACATAATCTTAAATTTATGTATAGTGAAAGGGATCACAAGCCAATCTCCTTAGGTGTGGGGATCCCACAGGAGAAGTGGTTTCAAGAGGCATTTTGCCCCTAAAAGAGATATGTCAGTAGCTGGGCATGGTGGCACACACCTTTAATCCCAGCACTTGGAGGCAAAGGCAGGCAGATCTCTGTGAGTTCAAGGTCAGCCTGGTCTAGAGAGTGAGTCCAGGACAACACAGAGAAATCCTGTCTCTAAAAACATTTAAAAGGTGGGGGGGGTTAGTCAATGTAAGGACCCAGAGTTAGGCTGGGGAAGGAACATGCAAGCTGCATGCCTCCTATCACCAACAGTTAAGAAAAGATAACATAAAATAGCATATCATGCTATACTAAAACAATCTCCTCAATAATGGGGTTCCCATGAGAGAATTGGAACTCAGACTAATACAAAATGGTTTAATTAATATTATTGTTTAAAAAAGTAATTAAATAAATTCATATTTTGATCCCAAAACTTGAGAGACAAGGAAAAAGAACAGGTTCCTTGCATGTTCGAGGCCATTCTAATCTACAGAGCTCTACAGAAAAAATTAAGACAGCCCAAGATACACATAAAAACCCTGTTTTAATAAGAATCAATATATCCACATAGAAATTAAATCTCCAAAGAAAGGAGAAAAGGAAAGAAAAAATATAAATGCATACCTTTCATCCCAAAATGTGGTAGACAAAGACAGAGACAGATAGGTTCCTTGTGAGTTTGAGGTCAACCTAATCTACAGTAGCCAGAACTACACAGAGTAAATCTGTCTCAATCAATTAATAAATTTATGTCAACTGTAGAGGAGAATACTTAAACTCCATATAGTCTTGTGCTGAATTTTCAACTTAAAAGTGATTATATATAGCCATATATATGTAATAATAATCACAAGGAAGAAAAAAGTCTTCCATCCAAACTGATAGAAATTAGATTTGACTAGAAAGTCCTCCTACAGATCTTGGTTACAAACAAACAAACAAACAAAAAAAAAAGTAACTTATATTTGCTGATTCCACTATGTGGGAACAGCTCAGACTGGCTAAAACATATATTTATACACATAGCCAATGAAAATCTTATTGGCTACATAGAAGCCATTATTATTATTATTACATGACATCCTTTCATATGGAATGAATAGAGACTTACAAATGTCTTTCTTCTGTTCAAACAAAGAGCAGAAAATCTTCCTTAATTGATTTGTGTATCCTGCACATCCAGGTGTTTTTGTAATTACAGAACTATATGCTACTTGTGAAAAATTATATATTTTCAGAACAAAGGGACCAAACACCAAAGAAGACAAGACAAGTAGCCCAGGCGATCCAGCCTCATAGATCGCCTCAATAGCTGTTTCCTCAAAAATTTGCATCCAGAACAACTTCAAAACAGCTTGCTGACATGGCCCAGCCTCACAGACCGTTCCAGCCAGGACTTCAATAAAGCCCTGAACTTTCCACCCAAAGTTCAGCTTCAGACTACAAATTGCTCAAGACATCCAAAGTGCTGAGCACATAGAGACTAGACAAAAATGTTACTATTAACTTGCTTAATCATTTTCCCATTTTCTTTGGGCACCCAAACAGGTTTTCTATATCTCAGTTTAGCAGGAAGCGATTTTAAGAGAGCAGCGCCCCATTCCCAAAAGGTGGGGTGGATGGTTTTTTTGGTCATTTGGTGTGTTATAGATGTTGTTGTTTAGGGGGATTGGTTATAAGTTGTTAAATGGTCTTGTTAAGAAAGGTATAGGAGATTAGACTCAAGGACTTTTTCTTTTTTCTCTATCCTTCTTTCTCTCTTATATAGGGGGGGGAAAGACTTGAAAAGAAAAAAGAGGGTGAATATGGGTATATAATATACAAGTGACAAGACATAAGGGTAGATTATTAAATCTGTTCTGCCACTTGGAGCTATTGCTATTCTCAAAGTAATGTTATTTTTTGATACATTGGTATCGAATTTTGTTTATTGATACAAAAATGAGGTTTATATTTAATTCATTGGTTTATAATTTTGTATTCTGACATACATATATGCATATATTTCAACTCTTATATAAGGTATTGTACCTATACAACTCATTTAAAAGTACAGGTTTACTTCCAATCTTTTTATGGGTTGCTATTGCAATCTATTTAGGAACGTGGGTAATGCAAGTTGATGGTTGTCCAGGCAAGCTTCTGCTCATGTCAAATACTAGTCTTAATTTATCACAAAAAAAATATGCTTCCTAGTTTAAACAGCTAATAAATGATTACAAATATACAGTTTGCCCATTCAAATACATAGATAGATAGATAGATAGATAGATAGATAGATAGATAGATAGATAGATAGATTTATAATTAATAAATGCCTTCAAAGCCCTCAGAGGTATACAGAAAATGACATTTAAAGATGTTTTTATTATTTTAAGAATTCTTTTACTTGAGGCAGTTAGCTCCTGACAGCTCCCATTTGACATGGAAGGAGACAAAGAGCACCAAAAATCCATCAGGAGATAATTCCTACTGGGCAGAAATGCCCCTGCTTTCTCAACAGACTATATACAGTCCAAAGGTGGACTAGAGCTTAAATGCAGGTAAGTCAATGGCTGATTCTGCAGAGTCAGAATGGGAAAACCCTTCTTATTTTCTGCTGCACAATTTAGTCTGTGAGATACTCTTGGCCAGAGGCTGAAGATGATGCTCCAACAATATCGAGAGATATTTGGGACTGTCTAGGCAGCAAACTGTCATTTTTCCATTCTGGAAGCTGCTCTCTTGTACTTCCTACTCACTCAAATAATAACTTTATCCCTTCTTATGTCTTTGATGGGGTTGAAGACATAATAGATATATAATTTCAATTGAACTTGAGCTGTTTAGAATTTAAGAGGATATTTTCAAGTATAAATAAAATCTTTGTGTTTATAAATATAGGATATGATAGAAAACATTTAGGTTCAGAACTTTAGACACATTAAGATAGATAGATGATTTTTTTCTTCTACAAAACTGCCTGATTCAAATAGGCTAAGCATTATGTGTGTAACTTTTATATATGGTTTTCTTGATTGTTTCATAGTTTTTCTTACTGTTTTTACTATATGAGTTAAAAAATTAGCCTTTTTATTAGACAAAAGGAGGGAATTGATGGGATGATGTTATGCATTTTAAATGTTAATTAACCTGCTCCTAGACCTTGCTTGCTGTAGGCCAAGTAATGCTGTTACCTTGCTTGTCTCTGATTGGTTAAATAAATGCTGGGACCTGAGATTGGGCAAAGACAGAGGTAGGTGGGACTAAGGTGCTCTCTGCTGAACCAGAGAGGCTGATGAGTAGAAGAAGCCTCCAGAAGAATCCAAGAGCAGGAAGGAGACAGATGATGGAGTAGATTAAAGATCATTCCACATGGCCTAGAACATCAGCATAGCATGGAGAATAACAGTCCAAGGGGACGTATGCATATTATATGGGACCATATCTGAGGAATTAAGAGATAGCATAGGTGGACTAAGATTGCTCAATCCAGGTTAAGTCTTGCTAAAATCCATCAGGCATTGGTGTGCTTACTTATAATGGTGGGTTAAGGATTAACATCACCAAATCAATTAACTGATTCTTTAAATACTGGTAAATAATTTTATTAATTAGCCATTTTCTACAGCCATACCTAGGGCTTTGAGTGCTGCAGATTCAATCTCAGGTCCTCAAGTTTATAGGACAAGTACTTTTCCCACTGAGCCATCTAACTAGTCCATTTTTTTTTTTTTACTTTGACTGTATCTTACTTTAATTTTAAGATGGGGCTTCACTCTGCAGTCCATACTGGCCTCAAATTTTCAGCAATCCTCCTGTGTCAGCATCCCTAGTGTCAGTAGCATTTTGTCTCTCTAAGGCATCAAGATGTTGATTTTGGCAACTGGATTGTCTGATATCTACCACATCCCCTGTGGGCATTTTGTTGTTATTGTTAGTGATGCTGCTTTTCCACTCTTGTAAAAAGGCAAATCTTCTCAGAGCTAGAATCTTATTTGCCACTCAAGTAGTCCATTCACAGACCGTGAAGTCCATAAGAAATTCCATTTCCCAAAAGATATTGTACCTTGCAAGACTATACCTTCCAAGATCCAGTGTCTTCCCAGCAGGTCCTCCCAGCTGGGTGGGCCAGTTTTACTTGGGTTTTTTTTTCAGCTACATTTCCTAAATGAATAAGTAAAAGCAGAAATATCATCTACCATGTAATAAAAATTAGACTGTCTTCGGATTTTATTCCTTGACACATAAATACTACAGTGGAAAATTTTTAACAGAGCTCTAAGACACTGAAAAAAAAAAAATCCTACCCAGACAAGTTTTATTCAACAGATGAACAGAAACTGAAAGAATTTCTATCACAAGACTGTTTATTGGCCTTTACTAATTACACACAACCATCTCTTGGGTGAATATACAACCAAAGATGTAGAAGAAATCATTACCCAAGAAGGCAGTTTTCAAACTGGTCAGCAGCAGACAGTCCTTTATCCTACAGTGCTTCATTCCTATGAGGACTTCTTTCCTCTGTGGTTGTTAATTTCTAAACATCAGCAATGTTGCCCTGGATGTACCCTTCTCTCACTCTTCTAAGTTCTTGCCTTCTTTAACGATCACCTCAAACCTGAAATAATGCTGTCTGTGCCTGCACTTGCAAACTTTTCACAAAGGGCAAGCTTTTCACACAGTTCCTTAAAAAGCGACTTTTTTGTGCTCCACAAAAGTACATCTGCTGAGCCTAACAAAGAGGCTATTTTCATTGCCAAGTTTCTAGGCCACTGATTCTTTTTCTACATCTTTAAAATAGGTACTTTATAAATCCTGTCTTGAAAAATACTATCTTTTTTTCCCCAACACTTATTTACTTCTTCAAGTTAAATATCAATCATAGCTCCCTCCTTCCTTCCCTCATGGTCTCACCCTCCTACCCTCCCCCCCCTCCCTCCTATCCTCTTTTAAAAAAATTATTTAAGTTGTATCTTTTCCCCCCAACATCTACCTCCTTTAGTCCAATAAAAGGCTCTTTTTCCTATAACAGTAAATACAATACTAAACAATAAGAACAATTAGGCAACAATTATGAAAATTATAAGGTATAACATACATTCCTAATGTCCAGTCCATATGTATTTGGCAACTAATATTAATATTCTATTATCTATCTATCTCGATGAGTTTAAAGTTCTATACTTAACTCAGTTTCCACTCTCACTTTCATTACCAACTTAAAAACATCTTAGGCCAAGAAGATCCTTTTAACTCCTAAACAATGTAAAACATAACTGTGAGACTGTAACTATCTAGTCTTCAGCCACGTCAGAGACCTGAGGTTGAAGTCTCAGGTCTACTAACTGTCTCAGGTCTTAGAATAAGAGGTTTCTGCTAAGCCAGGCAGAATGGATCTTGTTCTTTGTAACTTAAACCCGACAAGTAGGATTGCATGCACTGTTTGAACATCATAATTAAATAGAAATATTCTTGGGGCTTAGAAGAAAAAAAATGATAGCAGAGATCTGTGTCAGGACACAAAAATATGTCACAGGTAAGCTTATTATTTTTTAAAATGGCTAAGAGGGCCAGGCAGTGGTGGTGTCTACCATTAATCCCAGCACATGTAGGAGACAGAGGCAGGTGGATCTCTGTGAGTTTGAGACCAATTTGGTCTACAGAGCTAGTTCCAGGACAGCCAAGGCCACACACACACAGACACACAAACACACACAAAACCTGTCTCAGAAAAAAAAGAAAAGAAAAAGAATGACCCAGAGACACAAAATCCTGACAGCAGGTGAGTCCCTCCTGCAGTCTGGAAGCTTTCTGCCAAGTGCAGATGCTGCTAACACCTGACCAGAAAGCTACCAGGATCTTTACCCACAAATTGACCCATACACCTGTCCACTCCACAACCCAGTGTCTGTCCATCTCTTCCTGAGGCTAGAATAGGAAAATTAGGTTCTCACCTCTGCTTGCTAGAGCAACCTAGCACAGGGCAGCCTCTGCCTCACTCTCACTTTCCAAATCTTACATCCAGTTATCGAAATTTTCTACTTTGGGGAGTTTAAATCATATTTGGAACCTTTAGTTTTAAAAAAGAAAAAAGCTCTAGAAAATATATAAGAATTCATAGCAGAAAAAGCCTAAAAGGGATACTGAAACCCAACCCACCATATTTACCTCAGTACCATCTTAGAGATACTCTTAAACAGATAGGAAAAAAGGCTAAAGGCATATGGTAATTCCAGGGGTCCATCAGAAGCATCGTGGGAGCTTGCTGTGACTGCAGATAAAGGTTACAATAAAATGAACCATAAGGAAACTAGTCACTAACATTTGAGTTCACACTACATGCCAACCAGTAGTCTGTGTGTTTGTGGTAATATAAACCTTAAAACAGCCCTGTGGTATGTTCTATATGTGTTCTTAATTTGCATATAGAACAACTTCAGTATAAAGAGGTGAAATAATGTGTTCATGGATACATACTGTTAAGTGATGGACCAAGATTCTAACTCAAACAGTTGTACCCCGAGACAGACAGTTTAAGACAGTTCTAGGCATCTCAAGTCTGAACAGAAACAGTGCTCTCACTGAGCTCCCCGGATTGATGTTCATGAGTACCAGAGATTATATCCAGAATCTTCTCATTTTAAGCCACCGCCATGTATTAGTTTCACAATCAGACAAAAAAAAATCTAAAAATATGTCATATGTTTTTGCCTGTGCCATATGAGCTCTCAAATAAGCAAGTGCCTACTCCAACAGAGCTGCAACCTCCCAAAAGAGCGCAACCTCTGGAGACCAAGCATTCAAGCACATGAGCCTATCTGAGAACCATCCACAGACTACATCTTCCCAGTACAGTTCTATTGCATTAAAAACTTGGAAGGTAACTCAGAATTTCCTAAACCTTTGACCAGAAGAAAGGTAAAATATTTGCCCTAAAAACTAAAGTATGTGTTTGATTTTCGTGCACTCTAGGCTGCAAATCAGTGACTTGCCAAACATGGGCATGCATGCCTGTTGACCATACTTTCTCTTCCCACAACCCAATCCTTATCTACCTCCACTCCCTAATGCCTATGAAGCTAAAAGAGACTTTCCCATGCTGTGAACTTGGTGGTCTTTTTAGAAGCACAGCCACCCTAAGTCTGACATCTCACACTGTCTTCAGGGAGGTCCAGATCCCACAGGGATGAGGTGACCACACATTTGACATCCATCACTTCCACGAGCCTGGCTGCATAGCCCTAATCCATCATCCAAACAAACATTAATATTTCAGCTCAGTTATCAAGTGTGCCCATTCAAACTTTTATCTAAAACATTCTTTATCATCTTTTCATTAAGTTCTCAAGAGCTAATGGTTTCTGAGTTCCTGGGGAAAGGATGATGCTTGGAATAATGAAAGCTCATTATTTCTCCACAGAATGCTTGTTAATTCAAATGACGATATTAAAACTATAGTAGCCTTTAGCGCCAGGGTGATTCCTAGCATACTTTATCATGTATCAATATATACTCTGTTTGTCAAAACTGCCCAGGGCTGGGGCTGACATTCTCTCTGGAGGAGTCTACTGCTTCAAAAGGCACTGAATACACCAAGGTGACAACTTGCAGGGTTCGTGCCTCTAGGAAATGGAAAGATGAAACTTGAAGTGCCACCGTCTCCCTTGATTTCCTTATTAGTATTCATACAGAGGCAGCAACCCCCTCTCTCTACTCCTCATGGGTCTCCCTTTTGGACAGAATAAAAAGAAATCAATATTTTGAAAAGGAAGCACACATGGGGAGGTTCTACACATGAAACCTGATTTATTTCCACTTAATGGATCCCCCAAATAATCTGTACAGGGAGAAAAAAAAGACTGATTTATTTACTGCATAGGCATGTATGTATGTAGGCTCAGACTGCATTCAAACTCAATGCTTAAGAAGAAGGCTGGTGATATTCTGTGGCAAAGGAGTTGCTGTCAGTGTTATTGTTAACGTGTTAATAATGGATTTGGGGGCTTTTTATTCTTTGAAATTTTCATACATGCATGTACTATGTTAATTGTCATTATTGGGTTTTTGGAGTTCTGGGTTCTCTTTAAATATTTCTTTATCTTGTCCCAGACTCCCCACAACTCTATTTTTGCTTCTGGTATTGATTTCAGCCCAAGCCAGTCAAGAGACCATAGTATCAACCAAGGGGTCCAGCCGCCCTGCCTGCCGCAGGCTCCTGTCACTGTTGCTGGGCAGACAGTAGGAGTGGACATTATTACCAGTGTCCCTGTGCCAAGTGTGGGGGAGGTCATGGTTCTCTCAGTCTTTATGGGCAGCATTTTTCCAAGTTGCACTACATCCCTTGAGTGAGTCCCATTTTCTTCTCATTCTTCTTTTTATTAAAAGGCTGTGGAACGTTGGGAATCCTTCCAGGATGTTCTGAACTGAAAGAGTGAGCTGAGCCTGACTCAACTTCTCCTTTCTCTTGCCTTCTCCCTTTGCCTTCCAGACATTGCAAAGCTTTGCACAAAAATATAAATTGCTTCCTTCTGGCAACTTTTCAGATTGTCTCTGTGCCTTGCATTTGTGATGTGCCTGTGAGGTTCCAGCATCCCAGCCAGGTCTCCCAGGAGGAGGCCAGAATTCTCAAAACTAGGTAATTTTATCTCACCCGACCAGTATAAAATCTGAAGACTCATATCTGAAGCCTTTCTCCAGAACCAAAGAGGAATTGTATTTTTGAAAAGTAAGCCCTTCTTTCCATTGCTTGGAGCTGCAAGGTCAACACTCAGGAGTGTTGCTGTGTACTACAGCATGCATTCTATGCCACTGCCTCTTAATTATCTCTCTGTGGAAGACTGGCGTTCTGCCCACGGGCTCTGCCATACCAGCGTGGTGGACCTTCTGTGTCCCAGCCTCAATCTCAGAACTGTGACTCTCCAAAAGAAAAGGATCCACAAGCGTGACTGTAATTATATAAATTGCCGCACTCAGGATTTTTTGTGTTCGACATTAATCACCGTATGTATGTAACAGAATGACGCTTATTTGAGGGAAATAACAGTCACCTTGCTAGTCCAGTGCATGAAGGAAAAGAAGAACTTGGGCAAATGTGTTGCAAAGGGCTGAATCCCTAGAATATTTCAATCCTTAGGTCAATTGAAGAAAAATGTGGCTCTAGCAAAATATGTAGGTCATTTCCCATTGTGTTTGTGGTTTTAAGTATTCTCACTCAGTACCAGCCAATGGGTGAAAACCACCTTCAGACTACACATACTTTCCAAATTTATTTTACTTTATTTTGTTCTTACTTATTTATTTATTTCATTTTATTCATTTGTTTATTCTATTTTATTTTGGTCTTTTTAAGCAGGATCTCATGTAGCCCAAACCAGCCTGGAAATCTGAAAGTTGCTATGTAGCCAAAGGTGGTCTTGAACCCCTGTCCTCCTGCCGCTACCCTCAGAAGGCTAGGGTTACAGGTATGCTTTGGTCCTAGCACAGATACTAATGAAATAGGGGTGGAAGAACCTCACTTCTTGTTGGTTGTGTTACATGGTCTAAACCACCAATACCCAAGAAGCACATGGGATATTGGTTTTCTTAGCTGTTTCAGGCTGTCCACGTCACTATCCGCTCTTTCTGGCGCTTGAGTTTTCTCAGAAACAGGTAATTTGGGAACAAGCTAAACACAAAATACTCAGAAAAAAAATGACTTCTTGGCATCTAAAAATAGCAAACTAGTTTTTAAGAGCAAATGGCATTTGTCTTAGTCACTGTTCTATTGCTGTGAAGAGACACCAAGACCAAGCAAGGCAGCTTATAAAAGAAAGCATTTAATTGGGGGCTTGCTTACCGTTTCAGAGGGTTAATCCATGATCATCATGCTGGGGAGTATGGTTACAAACAGGCAGACAGGGCTCTGGAGTTAAGAGCTCAAATCTGATCCACAAGGTGCAGGCAGAGATTGAGCAAGGCCAGGTCTGGTGTGGACTTTTGAAACCTCAAAACCCACCCCCAGTGACACACCTCCTCCAAGGGCAGAACTCCTAATCCTTCCTAAGTGATCCACCAACTGTAAACCAAACATTCAGATATATGAGCCTATAAGAACCCATTCAAACCACCACAGTATTTATTTAGATTGACCCTCAAAAAATGAGGAAGAAGATAGCTAAGCTAAAGAAATGCTTCTCAGTTGGACACTTTACCCTAGCTGAGCTGCCATGTCGGGCCCCAGAGCAAGAGGAAACTATTAGCCCTCATGTGACTGATGAACTGAGGGGGGCTGATATGTGGAGGCACCCCCCACACTGGGTGGGTCTGGGAGGGGATGACAGAGGAGGCTGTGATCAAGATGTAACTTGAATTAATAAAGAAAATTGTATAAAAAAAGAAATACTTCAGTGGTAGCATATGAATTTAGACCCCAGCACTCAGGAGGTAGAGGGAGGGAGATCTCTGTGAATTGGAGGTCACCCTGATCTACATAGAAAGTTCCATCTAAAGTTACATAGGGAAATCCAATCTTATAAAATAAAAAAAAGGAGAGAGAAAGACTCCAGTTTCACTTTTTTTGTTGTTGTTGCTTTATTTTATTTTATCTTTTGAGACAGGGTTTCTCTGTGTATCCTTGGCTGTCCTGGATTCACTTTGTAGACCAGGCTGGCCTCGAACACACAAAGATCCACCTGCCTCTGCCTCCCAAGTGCTGGGATTAAAGGTGTGTGCTAACACACCAGGCCAGGTTTCACTTTCAATTCTGCTCACAGAATTTTGTCACAGCATATGTTTATGAGGTGGGGGTGGGGGTGTTTAAATACTTGTGTAATAGGCACAAAGCCCTGGCTTCAATCACGGGCACCCCACAAACCACTCATGGTCTTACAGGCCTGTACTCCCAGCATTTAGAAGATGCAGGCAGGAGAATCAGCAATTCAAGACCATTGGTGGCTACATAACAAGCTGAAGGCCAGCCAGGGATTCCTGAGCCCTGTCCGCAAAAATAGTTTACATGTTTGTGTTAGTCAGCTCTACATCAGTGCAACAAAATAGCTGAGTTGAGCCACTTAAAACAAGGAGAGATTTATTTGGGCTCGCTTCAAAGTTTTCCATACATGGTTGCTCATCTATAATTCTAGCAGCCCTGTGGTGACATGGGAGGCAGAGACAAGAGAATATCCCAGACCAGCTGGTTTGGAGCATGCAGCATAAGGCACGCAACAAGAGAGACTCTTGTCTCAAACAAGCTGGAAGGCCAGGACCAGCACCTGAGGTTGAGATTGCCCGCTGGCCTCCAATGTGCACACTTTGCATACGTGAGCCTTCGCACACAAAGACATACATACATCATGCACATACCTACTTAAAAGTAAATATGCCTTCAATTGTATAATTCTTATAAAATTCTTATACACGAAGAAGCAAAATGTATGATTTATCCTTAACCAAATGCCTTGATAGAAAAAATAGCTGAATTCAGGTCTGTAAACTGTAAGGAGTCGCAGACTTTAGGTGGACTGTGTCTTTTAGCTTGAATTATAAAAACTGCTTAAAAATGTTGTAGATAGTGAGTCTTTAAGGGCTAGAATACTTAACTTGTTTCTTTTATAGAGGTCTATCAATTTCCAAAGTAGCTTTTATTCTTTATAGTGACCTGATAGTCTAAGTAATAAATAACTGCACATAAATGCCTATTGAAGAGTTAAGAGAGACCCAAATTAGCAAAACTTGTTTCGGAAGTATTTTCTGATCAAACCTCCATCCTTTGCCTCAATTCTTTCTCTGCCCTAGTGGGGCATTCCGGGACAAAGGAGACATTATGAGTAGTAGGTTTTTCATAGCTGTACCATAATGGAGTGGGCCCATGTACTCCCTATGTGAAATGACTGCAGTCAACGTGGTACCCAGGCATATTTCAGGCAACAATAGACTGGGTAGGTGGCAGTGGTCCTCTGAGGCTATGATGGGGGCTGCAAAGTTCTTGTCACCTATATGGCATTGCCATTGCTGTCACATGGTCATCGTGCAATGCACCACTCACGTTTGCAGTGAAGATGAATTCAGCAAACTCACCACATGGCCAATTGTAAAAAAGCAAAGCAACTACAAGGATGCACAGTGCATGACGCTTGGTGACTAAAAATAAATATTACTAGAAATAGAATAGATAGTTATGGATGGATGGGGGAGGAGGGACTGGAGCAGGAGGATCAAGTGGAGAAAAAGAGAGGAGGGGGTGAGGGAGAGAATATGAGGAGAAACAGATAAAATTAAGGTGTCTATGAAGGGTAGTATGGAAACCTAATTCAGTAAACGCTTTCTAAACTATACACATATATAAAGTCAATCTAAATAAAATTGCCAAAAATGGGGGAGACAGAGCCCAAACTAGACACTTTTTGTCAACCAATCCAAATGAAGTTTGAGTACTAGGAATAGATTACTTGAGCTGTTGGCCAACAGGGTCCCATGGTAACCCCCAAACAATCCAGGCTGTTGCCAAGGCTATAGATTGCTCACCACAAACTGACAAAAAGGTTCAGTTGCTGAAGAAAATACCTACACAATCCACTGAACATGGAGAAGTCGAGATAGTGCCTACATAGAGCCTTCACCTGTACAAGTTAGTGTTCTTAGTACCAGAAGGTACTTAACCGAGAGGCTAGCTCCAATAGATAACCACTTGCAAATGACAATTTAATTTCTCCAAAGGAGTCTCACTGGGGAAACAAACTACTCTTTTTTTTTTAATAATTTATTTTTTATTTCTTCAAGTTACATCTCAATCACAATCCCCTCCCTACTCGCCCCTCCAGTCCCACCCTTCCACCCTCCTACCCCTCAACCCCCCCCCCCCCTTCTCTTCCCTTTTTTTTTTTTTTTTTTAGATTAAGGTATTTCTTTTTTCCCCCCAACAGCTCTCCCTTTCAGTCCAAAAAAATGGTTCTTTTTCTTATAACTATAAATACAATACAAAACAACAGAAATAAATAGGCCCCAATTATAAGAGTTATATGGCTTAGCATACATTCCCAATGTCCAGTCCATATGTATTTGGCACCTGACTTTAACATTCTACTATCTAACCATCTCCATGAGTTTAAAGTTCTATATCTAACTCAGCTTTCATACTAACTTGCCTCATAATTTTAAAAATATCTTCTTAGATCCAGAATACCCTCTTGATTCCTAAACAACTCAAAATTTAACTATGAGACTCTAGCTATCTATTAACAAACTACTCTTAAAGGTCGGCTGCATGCCCAGCAGTAGATGGTCAACAGAAAATGAACAAATGGCATTTTTGGAAGTTCCTCATCTCATAATGTTATACTAGGCCTCTTTCTTCTTTTCTTCCTTTCTTTTTTCTTCTTTTTTTTGTTCTTTCTTCTTTCTTTTTTCTTTTATCAAATATATTTTTCTTTTTCATTTTTATATGTTTCTTCTTTTTTTTTTTTTACCCTATAAGTCGTTTGTGTTGTATATGTTATAGCCTCTGGTTTGTGTTTTTAGGGGATTCCTGAATAAGCAAATAAGTGGGTCTCTGCTTCCTTATCTGTTTCTTACACCTTTTCTTGGGATCTTTTCCTTCTGGTTGTTTGTTTGTTTTGTTCTATTCCAATGTGTTTGCTTTATCTTATTATATTTTATTATCCTTTAGAACCCTGTTTGCTTTCTGATGAGAGAAAGAAAAGGAGTTAATATGAATGAGAGGAGAAGTGGGGAGGAGTAGAGGAAAAACCATAATTAGCATATTTACATGAAAAAAATCTATTTTCAATTTAAAAATTTGATATTATTTGAGACTGTTCCCATTTCCATTCAGGACTTTAAATTATGGCATTTCAATACAGGCATCAAATATGAGTCACAAAAAAAAAAACCTTGCATTTAACAAAGCCTGGAAGAAGCCTTCTTTCCCCACACAGTACAGATGGGTGAAAATACTTCAGGACTTAAGGATAATGACCTTAGCTAGTGTTGTCTGCCTTCTAGCAAAGAGCACAGGACTAGGGGTGGAGCTGGTGACAAAGCACTTACCTCCCATTGTGGCTTGAATGTGGAATTCCCCAGGTAGACTGATTTGAAAATTTGGTTCCCTGTGGGTGCTGTTTTGGAGGATTGTGATTTAGATTCCAGAATCTACAGTAAGGTAAAGGGTGCAAACCAACTCCCCAGAGCTGTCCTCTTACCCTTCACATGTACACTGTGGGACAGGCCCCCACAAGCATTTCATGCACACACATCATCATCATCATCATAAATGTTTTTTAAAAGTACAAAGTCAATTTTTGTTCTCTAAAGCAGCCAACAGCACCTAGTCTAGGCATAAGCCAGCCCTGGCTTCTGTGGGCCTGTAGAAGTGTGTTTATTTCAACATAGCCATAGCTATATTTCCTTGTTTCTCCAATAGGAGAGTTGATACTGTCCTTTTCTTTGTTACTTTCTCTAAATACTATATATCTCTATATCTAAATACTATATCTCAAAGGCCAGACTGTGATGTCTTGGGAACAGGAACCACATAGAATTTCCTCTATTTTCCCAGAGACTGTCATGACCTATAAACCCAATATCTGGTTGGAAGTCTTTCCAGTCCAACCACCAGCTACTGCAGACTCTTCTCTTGTGCAAATCTTTGCCTCTTTCACCAAAAGCAGGACCCAATGGTGGTCAGCAGAGCAAGAAGAGCCTGGCTAAGAGAGCTCCCATCGATGTTGGCCACGGTAATAATTCAGAGTCAGCTGGAAGGCCTGGGTGAAGTTCCTCAGAGTCACTCCTCCATAGCCAGAGCTGCATCTGAAACAGTTGCCAATAAGAAAGTCCTGAATGCACACCTGCTCTCCAGCATTTGGAAGCAAAACTGAAGTTACATTCACTGTGCATGCTGCACAATCTGGGCTACTTTAGGTTTTACTGCGGGGGGCGGGGTTGTTTTGTTTTGTTTTACTTAGTTTCCTTGTCTCTTTGGGGTGTTCAAGGTACTTTGGAGGGGTTATATTTGCTCCCAAAATCAACATTTATTCTCAGTAGACCACATAAAGCTGATTATTAAATAACTGAGAGATTCTTTTCTGATTTATTTCTCAAGGGGTCTGGGTCTTATGGGTTTCTAATCACCGTGTTCATGTTTTCACATGTGTGGTTAGTAGTCACACCAATGCCAAGTACCGTTCTCAGCAGAAAGGCTGCTGGGGACAAGCACCCATCAGAATGCTAAGGCCTCAAATCTTGATCAAGCTTGCATGAGTTGAGAAAGGTAACAGTATGTAAATATGCCCCTGACAAATATAACTAAAGCCCGCTTTATGGTTGTATTAGCTACCTTTCTTGTTGCTATGACAAAATACTTGACAAAAGCAATTTAAGGAAGGAAGGGATTATTTGGGTGCATACCTTGAGGGTACAGACCACTGTGGCAGGGAAGGCATGGCAGGAGGAACATGCAGTAGCTGGTCACACATGGCCTGCTGTCAGGAACCAGACACAGATGAATGCTGGTACCCAACTGACTTTCCCCTTATTCAGAGTAAACCCCAGTCCATGGGATGGTGCTGGCCACATTCAGAGAGAATCTTCTCTCCTCAGTTACAGCTTTCTAAAAAATGCTTCATGGACACACCCAGAGATAATTTTCCACAGAGAACATAAAGCAGTCACCTTGATGATCGAGATGAACCATCTATAGTCAGCACACACCTATTGTGTTAGTTACCTTAGAGAATGTGCGTGTGCACTCACTCTGTGGTGCGGGTGTGTGCAAGCAGAGGCCAGCAGTTGATGTCATGGTCAGGTGTCTTCCTCTACGCCTCTCCACCTTACTTCTTGAGACAGGATCTCTCACTGAGCCTGGAACTCAAGTTTCGGCTAGAGTGGTCAGGAATCCCTGGGATCCATCTCTCTTTGCTGTCATTCCCCCACCCCCCCCACCACTGGGGTTACAGGTACATGCTACTGTATCCAATTTTAAATAGATGCTGAGGATTATGTAGTCAGGTTCTTAAGAACTTTATCCTCTGAGCTATCGCCCCAGCCCTTTCATTACTGCAACCAAATACTGAAGAGAAGCAATTCAGCACAAGAAAGGTTAACACTGATTCATGGTTTATGAGTATACAGTCCATCCTGAAGGAGAAAAGGCTTGAAGGCAGCAGCTTACTAGAGCAGGAAGCAGAAAGATGGGAATATTGGCCCTCAGCTGACAGTACTCCAGGCCACATGATGGTATCACTTGGCATTCAGAGAGGGTCTTAATGACTCAGTTTTCTCTAACTAAGACACACCTCACAGACATATCCAAAGGTTTGTCTTTATAAGACCTGTATGCAGGTATCTCTTACCAATCCAAGGAGACTATGAAGATTAAGCCTTGCACCCATAGAAGGCAAACACAGGAGGATTTCAAGTTCAAGGCCAACTTGGGCTACACTGCAAGACCCATGTCAACTTCACCCTGTGCTCCATCCTCCAAAACATGAAAAAGGAAGTGTAACTAAGTCATTGACTGAATGCAAAAGAAGGAAGAGGAGGAGACAGAACTATAGTTGTGGTGTATTCCTGTAATCCCAGCACACGGGGAATGACGCAAGAGAATCAGAAGTTTAAACCAAGTTCAGAAACATAGTGAGTTCAAATCCAGCCTGGGATACATGAGACCTAGTATCAGCAAGCAAACAAGTAAACAAACAAAATGAAAGGGCAGTCCAGCCCCAGAAGAACATATTTACACAAGGCCAAATGTCCTCAAATTTGTAGTAGTGCTCTGTGTGTGTGGACAGAACTGGAAGGAAGGAGGGTTTTCTTGTTGCTAATACTTAGCAAGTCCCACTCATGGATAGAAGGGCCATTCCAACAGGCAGATCTATCTGTCCTTACATGCCAGCCAGAATACTCTCTGAACTGCCCCAAGGCTGGAAAGATGACTTAGTGCTTAAGAGTGTTCACTCCTCTTGTACAGTTCCTGAGTTGTGTTCCCAGCACCCATATCAAATACTTCCCAAACAGCTGCCTGGAATACCAAGCTCCAGAGGCTCCAACACCCACTTCTGGATTCTGTGGGGCACTTGCACTCACATACACAGATACACACACACACGCAAATTTTTACAAACTAACAATCTCTTTAGAAAAAAAATATATCACTGAAAGCTCTCATTTAAAGAATCATGAGAGTTTTGTTAGCGGTTCTAGCAGGGAAGTGCAGCTTCTCATATATCCTTGCCCAAAGACCATCCTCCTCTCTTCAGGGAAAGCTGTCCTCTTTGAGAACTCAAAACTTCTGGAGGGACTCACATGGAGCAGTGAGGGAGGAAGGGGACACCCGTCTATCCAGCCAGATCAGTCAAATCAACCCTGGAGATCAATGGAACGAAAGATGTCGCAGCCAGACTGCCCTCTAGCCATCGGGGATATGGACACTGAAGAGGCCTCCTTCTAGCTAGGTAGGACTTCTAGGAGAGGGTGGATATATACCCTATATACAAGAAGTACAGGGATAAAGATGTACCAGAAATTGAGAGAACGTCCAACCAAAGATGGGCTCAACTTGAGACCTATCCCAAGGGAGAGAGCCAACCCCTTTCACTACAAACTATATTCTGCCATGCTTATAGATAGGAACATAGCATAACTGTCCTCTGAGAACCTCCATGCCACAGAGGATCCAAACAGAGGCTGAGATTCACTACCAAACATTACAAAGAGCATAGGGTGTCTGGTAGAAGAACGGGGAGGAAGGAGGGAAAGACCCAGAAGGAACAAGAACTCCACAAGAGGACCAATAGAGACAACTAACCTAGGGCCATGGGGACTCACAGAGATTGAAGCACCAATCAAAGACCATACAGGAACTGGACCTAGGCTGCCTACACATATGTAACCCATGGGCAACTTGGTTGTTGTGTGGGTCCCCCGGCAAGTGGAGTCAGGGCTGTGTCTGACATGGACTCTGATGCCTGCTTTTTGGCCACTTCCCCTTAACAGGGCTGTGGTGCATGGCCTCAGTGGAGGAGGATGTGCTCAGTCCTGATTCAACTCAATGTGCTGGGGTGGGATGGTATGGGGTGGGGGGCTCTCCATTTCTGAGGAGAAGAGGAGGGGGATAGGGTGAAGGGGACTGGAGGGCAGAACCCAAAGGAGGGGAGGGAAGGAGCTACAGTTGGGATGTAAAATGAATAAGTAGCCTTAATAAACTTAAAAAAAAAGAACCATGAGAAATTTGAAATAAGAAGATAAGAGAAACTGGATGTTAGGCATATAGTACAGGATAACTATCCTACAACCCACAACCCCAAAGGAACAGAAACCTACCAGATCTATGAGAAACTCCACCCAGAAGTGGATCAAAATAGATGCTGAGACACACAGACAAACATTAGGCTGAGCTCTGAGAGTCCTGTGTAAGAGAGGGAGGAAAAATAGAGAGACTCAGAGGGGGATAAGAACATCACATGAAGATCAACAGAACCAACCAATATAGGCCCCTAAAGGCTTACAGAGACTGAAACACTAACCAAAAAAGAAAAAAAAAAGTATACATAGACTAGACCCTGCCCCCTATACATATATAGAAGATAGGCAACTTGGCCATCATACAGATCCCTTAGCAAGAGGGGATTGGGGAGAGTCTGTCATGGACCCTTTTGCCTGTTAGTGGAATACCTTACCCTAGCTGGGCTGCCACGTTGGGCCCCAGTGTGAAAGGAAACTCTTAGCCCTCATGTGGCTAAGGAACTGAAGGGGCTTGACATTTGTGGGGGCCCCCCTCACCTGAGGAGAAGGAAAGGGGGAAGAGGGTAGGAGGGTGAGACCGGGAGGGGAGGAGGTGGGGGAAATGATCAAGATGTAACTTGAATTAATAAATAAATGTGAAGAAGAAGAAGAAGAAGAAGAAGAAGAAGAAGAAGAAGAAGAAGAAGAAGAAGAAGAAGAAAAGAGAGCAGAGACAATTACCAAGTTGTCAGGGAAACAAAACTGAACAAAATGCTTAAGATCAGAAGATCAGCCAGGGCTTCATACATGCCATAGCCAGCACATGCAGCTATAACTGGAAACCCCAAGCCAGATTCTTAAACAACAAACATTGATCTTCCAAGATCAGGGCACTAGCACAGGCAGGGCCGAATGAATCAATCGCTTTTCTCATCTTCCAGGTAGGAGCCCTCTCACTATGTCCTCACACGGCCTTTGTTGGTGTAGTAATTGGCAAAGTAATTTTAGTGATTTCTACATGCCTTTCATTTGTTTATCATGAAAATCTTTTTATAGGGAAAGTCTTTTACAAGTTTGCTTTGAGTTAATCATTCATTTGACATTCAAGAAATGTTACCACTGTGCTGTATGCAGTCATAGACCTTAGAGGACTCAGCAATGGGAAATAAATTGTATAGTTCTTGCCCTCAGAGAGTTAGAGCATCATGGGAAAAGAGAGAGAGAGAGAGAGAGAGAGAGAGAGAGAGAGAGACTAAACAGACAAACTAAGAAGGGAAGATAGAAGGAAGGGAGGAAGGAAAGTTGCCACTTGTGGGTCTGCTTTGTAGGACAAAACAGGGGAGAGTCTCATAAGGAAAGGCAGGAGGCAGGTTAAGAAGGGTAACTTTGTGAAGGTGGCATTTTGGCTGACATCTGAAAGATGAGGAACCCACCATGAGGAAAAGGAACAGAAAGGGGTCCAGCATTCAGAACCACAATTATGAAGGTCTCTAGGCAGAAGACTCTGGAACGTTCTAGAAGTCAAAGAGTTCTGTGCATTTGAGCACAATGAGCAGGAATGGGGACGCCAACACACATGATAGGAGAGGTCCACAGGACAAGAACAAGCTCAGCCTAGCAGACCACAGGAAGGCTAGCATTTTACTCAAAGTATGATGAAAATTGTGGTCAAGCATTACACTGGGAAAGGTGGATTTAGTGCATTTAACTCAATTTCTCCCTCATATGAAGCAGTCAGTAGGATGGAAATAAGGCAGGAAGAGAAAGAGGTGATGGAGCCTTACTAATGGAGACAGAACCAATTCTGACAATGTACGCTTTATGAGGACTCTCTCATCCTCAGTACTGTGGTATGACTGTGGACCACGTCTTAAAAGACCTTTGGGGTAGATCCTAGGAGTAGGTCTCTATGGATAGTGAGAGTCTGTTCCCTTTCCATCTCTGATCTGCTTCCTGGATAATGATGTCAAGTAAGTAGTTTGGCCACCACATGCTCCCACCATGACTGACCCAAAGTGTTGGGTGACTCATGGACTGTAGCCTCCAGAACCATGAGGTAAAGCAAGTTCTCCCCCACACCCTTTACAAGTTAATTAGCTCAGGCATTTTATGGCAGTAACATGAATTTGATACCTAATGGGCTTAGAAAGTTACTTTCAGGTGCAGTGGTATTTGAAAACATTTTTTCTTTAAGATGGAAGGCACCACGCACTTAGAAGCATGTGTCAGATGTCTTTCCCACTGTGCTTTGTGGTGGTACAAACAAAGATGGATAAAACAATAAGATACTAACCCTGCCAGACAAGCTGCCATACAAGAGCTCTGGGGTTAGTCAAGGGCACCAATAAGTCCAGAAACAAACAGTCTCACGTGAAGAGTTCTAGAAGCAATCAAAGAGAGGAGGAGAGTGAGACAAGACACAATGACACAAGAGCAGAGGACGAGCTCTCTGGAACGTTCTGAGATGTGTGAGCATGTCAAATGAAAGTCACTGTGATCATTCCCATGACCAGAACTCTGGGTCCACAGGGGGTAGTGACAATGAAGGTTTCCTGATTCAAAAGAAGAGGGAAAGGATGCAGAAGGCTAGGATAAATTTCTTTAGAAAGAAGACTTGCCAAGGACAGTTTTCAGAGAGGTAGAAATGAAACCACAGTGAAGACAACAGCAGATTCATCAATCTGCAGGCAAGATTATCTCGATGAGAAAGACCCCATTAGAGATATTTGTCACATCCCTTAGAGCACCAGGTATACAACATTTAAACTAATAATTGTTAAATTGGACTGAGTACATATAATTGGGTATTCTAACACACAAAATGTCCAGTTCTGGATTAGTATAAGATATTGTCCTACCAGGGAGAGGCAAAAGAGCTAGGTGCTATTTTTACATATTTATAAGACCCGAACAGGTTAATGCATATTCTTGACATCACAGATTTATTTCTATGTTAATTTACTCTCAGAAAACATGTATAACTATAATATACATGGTGAGAAAGTAATTTTATTCATATCTTTGGACATAAAAAATATCATTATGCAGTCTAATAATCCCAGTTGACAGTTGGAATCATTTTTTTCAAAAAATATATATAACAGACATATTAAGAAAGAATTCAAGAAAAGCAACAGCCACGCTCTGGTCTGGCGCCTCTGTTTTCTGGGTGGCACTGATTTATGCCAGCAGGCACAGTCATTTGCAAGTCCATTTTGTGATCAATGCCTAGCTGAGTTTGCCTTTTATGCAGCATTATGAAAAGTTGTCCCCCATTTGCATCTGCATAAACAGCTGAGGCCTGGACTTTGCTGACCAAAGAGAAAGCAGTTCATACCTGTCTTTCCAACATATATACATATATATATGCTAAATAATATATAACATGTTTATATATTATATATTACATATTTTTATATTATACTATCTATATTTTATATATTTATAGACAGATGTATAAATTTTTTAACCTTAAGGTGAAGGCACAGATATTTTGCACACACACACACACACACACACACACACACGCCTTAGAATGAGAATACAGGGACTAGGGAGATGGCTCTACTGTTGAAATTATTAGTCATGTAAGCCCAACATCTCAAGCTTGATCCCCAGCACCCACATAAAAAGCTGGATGTGGTGACACTTATCTGTAACCCCAGCACTCTTAAAGTGATATAGGTAGAGACAGGAGAGTTGTCTGGAAGTTCAAGAGCCAGCTAGGCTGGAGAACTACACAGTGCAGCAACAGAAACAGGAGAGACCCTGCCTCAAAGCATGAAGGGAAGAACCAACTTTTGACAGTTGCCCTCTGATCTCCATCCATCCACCACTGCATGTGTAATGTGCCTCTCTGAACTACCTCTCCCCACCCACACATAGGAATTTTGACCTTAAGATGAGAACTGTCTATCAATGGATCAATAGCAAAGCGCTCTTTCCTTGTAGTGTAAGAAAATCTAGGTACGGTTATTTTTGCTGTTGACTCAGTGTCTTGCAGAACAGGGAAGCACTTTTTCACTTCTTTTCTTCCCTTTAAAAAACTTTGTTCTCAGAGGAAACTGAATTTATTAGGGATGAGAGTCTGCCAAGGGCTTGGTCTAGCAGGGGAGTCATGAGTAAGTGCTGCCTGCCCTGGGAACTAAATCCCATGTCCCCTACCACTTCCACTAAGCCCCACCGCGTGTAACCACAGAAAACTGACCCACATGCTTCTTCTTTTGTCTGCTGTGCCTCCTCTTGACCCTGAAGAAGGGAGCAGGCTCTGACTTTCCACGTAGCCCTCCTCCCCAGCCCCTCCATAGGGAAAAAATCTTCACTTGGTGGTCTGGCAGTCAGAAAAACTAGTTCTGCACACCCAGGGGGTAAAATGACTGCTTTTCACACCAAGTCACTGTGTTCATAAACAGCCCAGGGAGCATTCATACAGGTCCAGACCTGTCTTTCAAAATGCCTGACCGGCCAGGAAGGTGGTGAAATCTTCAGAGAATATCAATGTCTCTTTACCTAATGCCACAGAGTAGCTCAGTAACGTTAACAGCCTTGAGACTCACGGGTAGCATCTCTGTCCACTGGTGCCCACAAGAGAAGGACCAGTTTCCCTGAGCAGCCAATACCTGGGTGGCTAGGAGGCAGCAACAAAGAGGGAAGTAACTTCAGTAAAGCAGAAAGCTGATGCAAGTCCTGGAACGTTACCCTCAAGGTAAGAAAGCCAACTGCTTTTCCCAGAACTTGCCCAAAGTGTCAAACACCTCTCACACCTGTGTTTTGTGAACTCACAGTCTAGAAGACAAGGGAAGTACATGGTTGAGATGGTTTGTACATAAATTGCATGCATGTCTGAAGAACTCAGATTCCTGCGGGTTTACTTAGCTGCTGTCTTGTTCATGAGAATTGTGTGGTACACAGCCAAGTACCCAGATACACAAGCAAGTCCTTATAAAGGCCAGAGCAAAATCTGGAACACACGAGAGAGCCCATAACAATCAGGTGGTCAAACCAACTTTATGAACGAACATGCCGTCTCCATGGGAGACTCAGAGAAACAATGAAAATGAAGATGGAGGCTCAGCTCTGACTCTATCCTAATGACTACCTGAAAAAGATGGAGAGGGAGGTATTTTAGTAATAAAAATAGACTGTCATTTTTGTATTACAATCTTGTTTGACTTTTATGAGATGGTTGTTTTATTTTGCAAGTCTTGTATTGGAGCAATGGGAACTAAAGATCTTTAGGTTTATAACCCCATGAGGGAATTATGAAAGTAAGACTGTTTATGTATTATTTTTAATATATACTCTACAACACTTACTGGTAAGTCTCTTTGGGGAAATTAACATTGAAATAGTTTCTGTATTTAAGATCTTGTAGCTTCCCATGTATGTTGAATTAACCTACTCTATAAGTGCAATGTTAGGTGCAGAAAAAAAAAAATGTCATTAAAACAGAGGAATGCTATTGTCTCATTTTTCTCTACCAGACTTAGTAGAATCTAGGAAAAATCTGTAGTAGCCTTTATTTTTTAAGATATAGACACATATTCTTCTGTATGCTTGATGTTGTTGTTTTGTTTTTTCTTTCAAGAAAGAATTTCTTTATATATATATAGCCCTGGATGTCCTGGAACTAGCTCTGTAGGCTAGCCTTGAACTCAGAGATCTGCCTGCCTTTGCCTCCTGAGTGCTGGGATCAAAGGCATGCACCACCACCTCCTGGCAGACACACATTCTAATAAACAGCTAACTATGAGCTGATGGCATGGGGACTCATGCCTGTAACCCTAATGAGGTATCCAGTAGGGACCATCTCCTGTCTCTACCAGGTTCTTTATCTTGCCCTCTCCAGGAATGAAGTGAGAAGATCAGGAAGTGTACAGACAGGAGGTACTTTATTACTAATTTGGGATTAACAATCTTTCAAGGATAAAACCATTTAAAACAGATTGCTGTGTGCCATTTAAAGGAAACAGCTTTAAACTCTCAATAGTAGCATGATGCTAACAGAAAGCCATTACCGGTCAAAGAAATGTTACAGTTCCAGGGGATGTAATAGCTCAAAAGATCTCTGAGAGCTTTGGGGTACTAGGCAAGGGAAGCCCCTGCAGAATACATCTGCAGTTCTGAGAAGGCTATAAATTCTCACAGACTGGAGGGCAGCAAGTCTGTGAGCTGTGGGTCTCCGTGTCTGGAGGCTGGGAACCGCTACAGGATTGAATTCCCCCGTGCAACCAAGAGTGAGGTCTCAAAGGCCGAGGCAAGAATGGGTCTCCTCCACTTGGAGAGTAGCTTGATGGAACACCCGCAGGGGACAAAAGCCTCCGACATGGGGAGCCCTTTTCTGGGGAGGGGTGGGCGTTCATCCTGGAGAAGTCTTGAAGCCAGGCCTCTCTTCCTCCTTCAGCAAGTTCTATAGCACCCCGGGTTCAAAAACCTGAAGCTATATGGTGCTAGCTGAACCTAACTGGCCCAGCTGGGCCCTGATTGGCTGAATGTGGCCATACAAAAAAAAGGGGGACCAATTAGACCAACTAGAGAAGAGAAGTCAAACCCTGAGCCCACCAAACATCCACTGTCAAGTCCTCAGATGGCTGCACCCGCACATTCTTAAAAAGCTTGCACCGGCTCTGGATGCCATAGCAGCCCTCCTAGGGCAGGGTTTCAGTCCACTGAGGGTTTTGGGTTCTTTTGCACCTACTTCTTCTGTTCCGGTAGCAATCAGCAGTCCACACTTGGTGCTTAAGCCAGCCAGCTTTCAGAACGCTGTCAGAAAGCTCCAAATGATGGGGCGGGGGGGGGGGGGGGGGGGGGCACACTTACCCCCTAGCACTCAGAAGCCTGAGGGAAGATTCAAACTATGATAATTATAACCACTTTACATTTTAGTATTTTATATAAAAATGTAAAAATGTACATATGGCTAAGAAGGCAGGTTAACTACAGTTTCTGAGTATCAGCATGTATAATCCAGCCAGAAGGAAGTTCACAAAAAGCAAGAAATAATTTCCCACCTATTAGATAAAAAGTCCAGTTGCTTCTGGGTTTTTTTGTTTTGTTTTATTTTGGTTTGGTTTGGTTTGGTTTTCGAGACTGGATCTCATATCTTGTAGCCCAGGCTGGCCTTGAACTCTCAGTGTAGTAGAGAATGACCTTGGGCTCCTGGTCCTTCTCCATCCACCTCCCATGTGCTAGGATTACAGGCATGGACCACCCTGCCCAGCACTACTGAGTGTAAATTCTAAAATTCTATGTCCACTGGCTAGTGTGTAATGCAGCAGTTTTGACAAGACTAATATTTTATTTTCACACAAAGTATGTAAACAAAGCTATTCATATTACTCTAGAGTCTGTGTGCGATGGATGTCAAATAAGAAATACCAATCTTGTGTGTACAGCAATGGAAAAAATATTGAGTGAATCTGAATTTCAAAGCAGTTTTTAAAACAACTTAAATTCAAAGGTTGAACATTTCTTCATCTATAGCTTATGTTTTACCCACTGCAGAAGTTGTAACTAATTCTTGTACAAATTGAGCCTCCCCACAGATCAATGCTTAAAACCTACTTCCTGGGTATTTTGTTAGCCAAGAATTTACAAACTTATTCTCTTCTCACCCCAAAAGTACTCCTGAGATCTAGAGAAAAGAACATCTCCTTGCTCTAGAAAGCAAATAAAACTAAACCCGATACTGAAGGAGAGTTATCACATGACACCTTAACAGAAAAGTATAGAAACTATAAGACAGACACACTCTGAGGGCTGGAGATGTAGCTCAGCGACAGGGTACTTGTGTAGCATGCTCAAAGCCCTGGGTTTGATTCCTGGTACCACAAAAATACAAAGAAGAAGGAAAGATTTAAAAAAATAAAAACAAAGCAAAACATAGCCACCCTTGTTCCCCAGGAAAGGAGACAGAAGCAGAGTTAAAAACCCTAGGTAAATCTAGGCCACCTCTTGTTCCAAATCCCAACCAGGATTTGGGGAGTTACAGTTAGTTCATACAGTCTGCCAGAGTTAATGTATTTGATAAAGTTTCTGGCTTTTCATCTCCAGCCTTGGTTTGCTATATTAATCCAAGAGTTTCAGGAATATGAGAAACAATGGCAGTAATTCAAATTTTTTCATTATCTGCTCTCGGCTGTGTCTTCATTTGTCACATCTGCCTGGCTCTAATGAAGAAGATGCTCTGTCCCCTGGTGCAGATTTGAGGTGACTCCTTATCAGTGTTTCTTTTAATCCTAGGTTCTCCTGAGCTGGGGAACAGTCTGGGCTCCTTCTGACAGGGTAGCTGCAGATCATGTACATAATACTTCCCATATCCAGACTTCCTAACCTCTGGTTCATCCAGGCTTCTGTGTCTGGAACTGTTAGAATCCTAGCCTGAGACCTGACAACCAAAGCCGTGACAGCCCTACCCAATCCAAGGCTCAGCCACTGGCCTCAGTAGGCCAACTAAGGAAACGAGTAATGGTGAGGGGCAGAAAAAAAGCTTGATTCAATGTGGCCACATAGAAGAGAAGAGCAAAGGGGTCCAGAGATGTTCCTCCTTAACCCCAAGTCCAGCTAGGAGGGGCGGGGGTGTCCTGGCATGAACTTTAGGTTTAAATGGAGGGTAGTCCTTGTCCCTAGAGGCATTGCAGATGTGGCTGCTGTGTCACATATGCATAGTAGGTGGCAGAGAGGAGAGAGGCTATGTCTACATTCAGTGTTCCAACCTATGAACATCTGAATGAATAGTAGCCTAACATTCGGAGGAGGTGGGAAACCAGTTACCAATGCCACTTGGGCCCAGAAGGGAAGCTAGCCTATGTCAATCACCAGTCCAGCATGAGGCAAGCACCAGTACAGGAAGCAAGTGGGAGACTGGAGGGGGGGGGGGGGGGGGGGGGCGCTCAGCTTGGTTCTGGAGGATGGTGGGTTGTGGGTAAGCCAGCCAGGAGGGTGTGAGTGTGGGCAAGCCAACCCTGACTTTTGTCTGCTTTGTGGAGGTGCTGGTGAGGGAGAGATCCCCCCTCCCTTTTGCCCTCACCACTGGTGGCAGACAGGAGATTTGGCCCTTATGGGTTCACAAGAGCAGGGTAGCTGTCCCTGCCCCTCACATGCTGCAGCACTGAAGAGAGCAGGCCCTGCACCTTGCCTAGGTAGCCCACTAAAGATGGCCCTGGATGTAGGGATTGTGGGTGAGCCAGTCCTGAGGGAATGAGTGTAGGAGAGGTAGCCCTGCCTTCTGCCTGCTTTGTGGTGTTGCCAAGGGAGAGATCCCCTTTACTCTCTTGCCCTCACCAGAGGTAGCAGGTGGGAGAATTGGCCCTGATGGGGTCATGAAAGCAGGTGAGCTGATCCAACCATTTACCTGCTGCAGCACTCAGGAGAGCAGACTGGGCAAGTGGTGATTGCAGGCCCAGAGCCAGGGCTTTGAACTGGCCCACCCCATGGATGAACTGCTGGAGTGCATGAAGAGGTTTGTTCCACAGACCCAAAACTACAGGATCTCCATAACACAGGACAGTTACAGCATATCTGAGAGGAGTCCCAGTAAGGTTCCAGGATTGACAAAGTAGCAGACGCCAGAGACCTCATACCAGACCAAGGAGTCACTATAATGAATATTTGCAAGCAAAAACATGTGGGGAAAAGGGAATATTGTGGGACACAATGAGACACACTACAGCTTCCACAATGAGATTTTTTTATGTGGGGGGAGGTGGCAATGGTGGAGGGTGGGTCTAAGGGGAAGGGGAACAGGGTACATGATGTGAAATTCACAAAAAGAACCAAATCAGTGTCAAATGGGTAACTCCTTAAAGTTCAGATAAAGCTTTCTCTGGAATAAAAGGAATTTAAAAAATGACAGACGAAGCAGAATGTGTCAGCTTCTCGTTGCTGTAACAAAATGCCTGAGATCATCTATTTAAGGAGGGAAAAAGATATATTTTGGCTCATGAATGCAGAAGTATAAGTCTGTTATGGTTTGAATTTAAAGTGTTCCAGACACATGTATAACGTGAGTGTTTGGTTCCCATTGATGGTACTGTTTAGAGAGGTTCTGGAAACTATAGGGGGTAGGGCCTCAATGGCAGAACCATGTCAATAGGAACAACAAGCCCCTCAATTATTTATTTATTTTATTCTTCTCTCATATATTATATCCTGACCTGTTTTCCTTCCCTCTTGTCCTCCTAGTCCCTCCCCACAACCTCCCTTCTCCCCCAGATCCCTTCCTCCTCTATTTCCCTTCAAAAAAAGGGTCAGGCCTCCCAAGGGCAGGCCTTTGAGGGTTGTATCTGACCCTGAGTCCTACTTCTGTCTCTGTTTCTTTGCCTTTTGTGATGTGAATTGTGTCTGCCACACTACAGCTATGATCTATACTGATTAACCATGACTTTCTTAACATAATGGTCTGAATATCATGAACCCAAACAAGTCTTACCTCTCCTAAGTTGTTTCCACCTGGCATTCTGTCATGGCAACAACAAAGTAATGAAAATAACACCCATAGTCCCTTGTCTTCATCATTTCCAGTGATGGTGAGACAGCAGCTCACAACAGGGAGAGCTGGTGGGATAAAGCTGCTCACTGCCTGGGAGCAAGGAAGCAGAGAGACATGATGGAAGGTGCTAGGGACAAAATAGACCCTTCAGGGACATATCCACAATGACTGGGCTCTATATTCTAAGATTTTCCACCACCTTCCGGTAGCCCAGTAATGCACAAATCAACAAACTGATGTATCTTTTGATGATTAAAAGAACTCATGATCCAATCACATCCCCAAGGTCTCACCTTGGAAAGGTTCCAAACAGTCCTGTGGACCCCATGGACTCGGATTAAGTTTCTTCAATTCTAAACTCTTTCCACGCTTTCTCCTTTTACCTGAGAAATTTTTATAAACCCCTGGAGATATATACATATATATATACACACACACAAATTGAAGAGTTGCTGATAACAAACAATAACGAATTTATTTTGAACTGGATGTGGCAGCCCATGTCTTTAACCCCAGAACTCAAGAACTCTGTGTGCCTGATGCCAGCACAGTCTACATAGCAAGTCCCAGACCTTCCAAGGCTAAGATAGTAAAGACTTGTCAAAAGAAAGAAAGGAAGGGAGGGAGGGAAAGAGAAAGGAAGGAAGGGAATGAGGGAGGAAGGGAGGGAGGAAAAATTTAAGTATTTGGGTGGGGGTAGGTCAAGACGGGATTTCTCTGTGTAGTCTTGACTGTCCTGGAACTCAGTCTGTAGACTAGACTGGCCTTGAACTCATAGATCTACCTGCCTCTGCCTTCCGAGTGCTGGGATTAAAGGTATGTGCCACCATGCCTGGCATGAAGAATTTACTTTTAAACAATTCTTTGGTGTACATACACTTTTTCAAACACAAGGGTGAATGTTCATTTTTAGGAGGTAGGTATGTTTACTTGTCTGACACAACACAATGGAAAGATACAGTCATTTGATACTTAACATGCTAAAGAGTGATAGCAGGACAATATTAAAAGTTCTGACTTCTATACTCTTGACTCTGTGTTGGAGGCAGTGCTCCCTAAAATTGCATGGTGCTGCAGTGTGCATGGTGCAAAGCTCACATATATTGAGTTCACAACCAAGGCTGTAGTGAAGCCATGCCATGCAACACAGGTGAGAGCTGCCACTGCACGTTTGATTTTGAATTAATCTGTGGTCATTTCATGCATGTTAAGAAGCCTTTTTTGCTGTTACCAGATTCTCCTAAACTTCATATTTAATGACAACTCTACATGATATTGCAACCCATATTTTAAGACATTCTGGTCCAGGAGGATCAAAAGAAATAAATGAAATGATTCATTGATCAGTGATTAGCCTAACCCTTGGGACATGAGTTAGGCTGGGCAGGGTCAGAAACTTCACAGGACAGGGGAACATCACTAATGGATGGAGAGTAGTCTGTCACCATGGGGAATTGTCAATGCTATCCCAGCTTTAGGGAGATGATCAGCTCCCACACCCTAGACTTGCTGATTTTCTCTAGGATTAAGCTGCCCTGACCCTTTCACACTTCATTCAGAATAAGACCCTGGTCTCTCCTAGCAGCCCAGCCTTTAAGCAGGTCAGGCAGCTTGTGTGCACACCGCATTCCTGTGACCTTGCATTCAGCCCAATCAAAAGAAAGTGAATGGCTATATTTAATTATATTTTACTACACAAGTCTGGAGTCAAAGACTGCAGTAATCCAAAATAAAAGTATATTTACTGAAATGTGATGAGAAAGGCCATCTCATTCCAGAAGAGCAGTCATTCTTATAACCTGAAAATTTCACGGTATTTTTGATAGACTGCCAATGGTACTTTGTTTGCATTAGAACTATCTGCCAAGTGAGAAACCATGGAACTCAGTCACAAAAGATTGTTTTATAAATTTAATGAGAGGTTTGTAAGCAACTCTTTGTGAATATCTACTCTAAACAAATGAGCATTTTTCTAAATAAAAATATTGGGAATTTATGAGCCAGGCACCTTCCTAAAGGCAGAGAAAGGGGAGAAAGAGACAGGCTCCAAATAGTCTTTATTCCTGAAGATAAGTCCAGAATCAACGAGATCAGGATTGAAGTGCCTCATGGGAAATAAAGTGACAAACTAGGACTGTGGCCCAGTACAAGAATGCCTGCTTAGCATGCATAAGGCCTGGAGTTAAATCTCAACAGGAAAAAGGAAGGGAAGAAGGGATGGAGGAAAGAAGGGATAGCGAGGGAAGTAATAAAAAAGGAAGACAAAAAATAAGTGGGAACAGAACCAAGGGAAAGAGAGGAAAGGGGAGAAAGAAGTAGAAGAATGAAGGAAAGAGGAAGGGGGGGAAGTAGAGATCAGTGGTAACAGAATCATTATCAAGCTCCGGTCTGGTGAATGTTTTGGTTCTGCGTATCTTCAGCATCTTAAGTCAGGATAAAGGAAACTGGATCACCTCCATCCTCTAAGGGTGTTTTGATGGATAAAACTGAACTAAACCATGGCCAGGATTTTCAGTTACTGAAACCTGACCTGATGTCAGTCGGGCCTTTGCCATGCACTTTCTCAAACACCACCTGACTGTCAAGAATGATGGGAAGCAGTTCAGGTTGTCCTTTTGTGTAGATGAGAAAGCCACAGGTGAAGAGATGAGGGCTCCCTGGCCAGGGTTACATCTCTCGTCACTTTAATGTCACATCTAGTACACACTAACTATACTTATTTGTCCCTGAGTACCCAGATGAGGCTGAATAAACAGGTGTAAAATGATTGAGACACTGGATTCCCCTTCTGGAACTGTAAAATAAACTCCTTCTTCCATAAGTCATGTTTGATCATGGAGTCATATTATGGTAATAACAAGTTATATTATGACACAGAACTAGGTATGGGAGTAGGGAGTTTCTGGGAAGAACTTGAACCTGTTGTTTTTGGAGGAATCTGAAAGGCTTTGGAGATTTGGGCTAGAAAAGCAGTTAAATGCTGAAAACAGAGCTTGATGGGCCATTCTAGTAGGAGATGGAAGTCGGTCGTGCTGAGGTGTGTGGCCTCTAGAGGCATAACTCAGTAGATTTCAGAGGGACACAAAAATTTAACAGTAAATGGGCTACAGACTATTCCTGCGATAGTTTGACAAAGATTCTGGCAGTTGGGTGCCCAGGGTGGCTACTGGGGGTCACACTTCAGTCCTTCTCAAGAGCATCAACTCTCAACCCCCAACTGAGCATCTCTCCAGCCCCTGATAGACCCTTTCCTAGTTGTGAGAAAATTCTTTTTAAACACAGGTAGGGTATTTTCTATCAAGTCACTGGGTAGGGGCTGGGGGGTGAGGGTAGAGAGAGGGAGAATATGAAGATTCAGGAAAGAGACTTTTGAGAAACAAACAAAGCCATTAGAAATAAAACATGATAGGCTTTTCTTCCTCATTCCCAGACCATCTGGATTTTCACCAAAGACAGGGATTGCTGTGGCAGAGAACGTACCACATGAGTCTCTCCATAGGTTGTGCTGGCCAGTTGCTAGTGGCATTTGTGAAGCTCAGCACTTCTGAGTGCTGGTCACGTGCACCAATGGCAGGTGCCTGCCAGCTTGACACACCAATAAGAGGAAGGTAAACAATAGTTATTTCAAAAGGAAGCTTGTTGTGACCAGATTTTTGGCCTGGTCTTACTATAAAAAAAATGATGCTTAAAGTTCCAAAAGAATACTTTGCATAAATTTCCACTTTCTTAAGTTTTCCAAATGCATCATCTGAGGTTGATTCATCTTACATACTAACAGAAAACAACCAGGACCCAGGGTGAGATATATGGGTACAGACAGGTGAGGGGACTGAACCACTGAAGGATTCTACAGTATGGCTGGGGCACACAGATACCCTGAGAACATACAGGCAGCTTCCTTGGTGCCACACTTCAGGGACTTTCATCCTAGACAAATTTCCAGTGCCCCACAGCTTTGTATCTATGGAGGTGTTTGGCTTAAATTCAAATATCCCTTAAGTCATATAAACAATATAACATGATATAATCCTGAATGGTTATTTGTCCATGAGTCTGATTACTACAGGTAACTTCAGAATTGTTTACCAAAAAAAAGCTTTCATTAATGATAACGCCACTCATTAGTTATGACATCATCCTAAGTTAACACGTATTTGCTATAAATGTGAAGCAAATGGGTACAGTTCCCTGCTTGGTGGCACACTGGCTGGTGGAGTCATTCCAGATCAATCCAGATACACACACACACACACATGACCACACTGGTTGTAACAAACACATCCAGTGGGATCTGCTGGGGGCTCTGTCAACATTGTTATTTCTGAGATTGCATTCAGTGCGGCGAGAATAACAAGTCACACCCACTGTGTTGTTTGAAGTTCTTTTGTCGCCCAAGCTACTACAGAAAAAATAAATAAATAAATATCAAAGAAAGAGAAAAGAATACTTACAATATGAAAACTTCAGGGGTGCCTTGTACCTTTTCATGCCCTGAAAAACTCCAGGCATGACTAGAATCGAGTGCCCGGAAGATCAATGATCTGAGTCCACTGTTCTCATATGCCTGACTACTTTGGTTCTGTTCTCGGGGATACTGCCTCTCTCTGTAGATTGCCAGTGGCTTCCTAGCAGAGTAACATCATAAGCACTGGGAGAATGACAATGCATCTAGTTCTATATAAGGGTTAGGAGCAAGTGCCTTTCCCTTTCTGGCCTCAGTGTTGGCCTCAGATAGCCACTCCAGAACTGTTGACGTCCAAGAGGAACCAGATTGCCATCTATGAACTCCCTTTTAAGGAGTGAGTGAGTGATGGTGGTAATATACATATATTATATTTATTATATTATAGTATATTATGTAATATATATACATACATATATATATATATATATATATATACCTCCAAACATCCAGATCTGGCAGACAAGAATACAAGAATGTACTCATCTTCACATCATGAAGACCAAGCAGTCTCTCCAGTCTCGAGGCTACAGGAAGGAGCAGTTTTGCCTGGAGACATTTCCACTGGTCCCTCACCAAGGAGGGTATCCAATATCTCTGCCATTACCTCTATCAGCCTCCCAAGATCAATCATGCATGCCACCCTGTACTTCAGCCATCCTGAGACTGGCAGGCTGGGCTTAAAGGACCAGAGGGCAGGAAGCCTACAACATTCACAAGAGGGAAGGAGACACTGAGAAGGAGCTCTGTGCCCCCTGATGCTGAAGAAAAAGACTAGGAGAAAGACAATGGCGTTCCTGTGGAGAGGCAGCTTTGATCGTGGGCATAGTCAGCCACCTCAGTGATGCTGCAGATTGTATTGTGTTGAACAGACTTGTAATTTAAAAAGATAAAATATAAAATGAAACAGAGATAGGGCCAGGGAGGTGGTTCAGTGGGTCCTTACAGCATTTGCCTCACAAGCGTGAGGACATGAATTTAGATCCCGATAAAGCCACGTGCAGTAATGACCACCTGCGACCCCAGTGTTCCTATAGTGAGATGTGGGAGGCAAAGAGAAGTGAATAATCAGAAGCTGACACGTGGTCTAGCCTGGTGTACACAGCAGTGAATAAGAGACCCTGCTTCAAAGTAGGTGCAAGGCAAGATCTAATACCTGAGGTTATTCCCCCAGCCTCCATACAGCCGCCATGGAGTGCTATGTGCTTACTCTCTCTCTCTCACACTCTCTCTCTCTCTCTCACACTCTCTCTCTCTCTCTCTCTCTCACACACACACACACACACACACACACACACAGGAAAAGGCAAAGAAATAAAATAGGGAACGGATGTCATAGGCTTATTTCTCATTGGCAAACCATAGTCAAACAGTGTAGCTATAATAGAAGCTGGCTCACATCTGCCTGAGATCTGCTTAGGGACCATGCAACGGCATCAGACTCACTTTGACCTGATACACTAATTAACAATGGCTATTAAAGTAAACTATCACAAACTAGGTAATTTAACACCAAATACCTATTTCTTCATGTTCCAGGAAGCTACAAGTTTCAATTCTAAATGTCGCTGGGGTTGGCTTCTTTTGAGCCCCCTCTGGCTTATCTATGATCGTCTTCTCCTGGGATTTTACATGATCTATGTGCTGGTCTCCTAACCTCTAAAGAGGACCTGGGTCACATCAGGGTCTACCCTAGCAACCTCTCTTTAACTTACCTCTATCAGGGGCCTATCTCTACCTCTACATACAGCCACATTCTGAGGTCCTAAGGACTCTAGCATGTGAATGTTGGAGGGACATAGCTCAGCCTCTTACGTTTAATTTTCTCAAAAATTTAAGATGCTATTACCAAAAGAAGGGAACATTAATGTAAAATAGGCAAAAACAACAAGGCCTGCCACAGCCTTTCAGTCTCAGTTCTCACAGACTTTGTGATGGGGCAGGTCTGGGGCCTCAGGAATGCTCGCGAGTGGAAGGTTAACACCTTCAGTCAACAGGCCAGGAAGGAATTTTAATGCTCTCAAGTCACATTGCTTAAATGTGTTCCATTAAACACTAGCTTCATTCGGGCATTTAAATAGATCTTGCTGAAGAAAAGGATTGTGTGGTTTAAAAAAAAAGAAGTTTGTGTTTTGTTTTGTTTGGAAATGCTTAATTCAAATTAGACAAGTTTCTAGACCACAGGACTTCCTAAAGTCTTTTAATATGTGAATAATTTTTGTGAAGCTCTAAGAATGAGCGTATAATATGAAGAATGCTCCATCACCCCAGACACACATTAGAGAAAGCTTCTTTATGAAATGCTATTCACATATGGGACACAAAATCAAGTTTTGATTGGGTGATGGAGACTAGAAGGCATGACTAGATGCCAGAGCTGTGGAAGGCTGTGTTTGCCAATTCTGCAAAGCTTTTGGCCCAATTTGGCGCTGAACGGTCACATGTTTATGTCCCTCCAAAGTCCCTGTGTTGAAATCTTAACCCCCAATGTGATGGTATTTGAAAGTGGGGCCTTTGGATGGTAATTAGGTCACAAGAAAGATCTTGTGAATGGAGTGTGTGTTCTTAATAAAAGGAATCCCAGAGAGATGGCAGCTTTGAACTTTGTCCATCTGAGGACATAGAAAGAAATACTGTGTATAAACCAAAAAAGAACCCCTCACCAGACAGTGAAGCTGTGGCCACATTCATTTAACACTTCTTAGCCTCCAGAACTATTAAAAAAAAAAAAAAAAAAACCTTCCTTTTTGTGTAAGCCAGCCAGTCTGAGGTATTCTTTTATACCACTGTGAACGCAGGCATCTGACATATGCAACCTTGGTTCATGGATGGCAGGAGGCTTAGAAATGAAAGAATTGAGTCAACAGAGGCTGGCTGCAGACAAGAGTGAAGAAAACTGATCAGGATAACAAGAGGGAAAGAGAAGCATACTTCAAAACACCAAAAAAAAAAAAAAAAAAGTTTCAGTACACTCAGGTAAGAATCGCTCTTTGGAGATGCACCCAATTAGTCAGTCAGGGATGGGGAGCCCTACTATGAACTACCAGTGTCATTTCCAGGAGAAACTACTTGACAAAAGCATACACAGTCAGGACGCAGAAAGTGCCGAATGTCCATGCTCATCTTGATTTATTTCCCCTTTGGATGGAGTCTGGGACCCCAGCCCATGGAATGGTACCACCTCCATTTAGGATAGATCTTCTTGCCTCAATTAACCCAACCCACGGAACTCCTCCCAGATGTGGCCAGAGACTTGTCTGCAAGGTTTTTCTAGATCCTGTCAATCTGGCAATCACTACAAACTATCACACTTACCCTGGAACTCTCTGAACATCACTTGGGTGATAGACCAGGAAGGCCCTTTCGGCTGGAGAAACAACCCGCCTGCAAGGTGCAGCACACATCCAATGGACCCAACTGATGTGGAGAGTCAGTTCACATGCAGAAGACCAGCTTCCACATAAAGTCAGAATTGAGCTCAGCCTATTAGAGTCTACTTTTTACTTGTAAGCATAGAATGGACCCCCTTCCACACAGAATCCTCCTGCCATTTCACGTGGGAACTACACTGGAGCAGGCAGTAACAAGGAGACTTACAGCATCATTCTGATATTTAGTAGTTACTACTAAAGGTATACCTCCCAGGGAACCCCCTAAAACACACCATGACTCAGATCCTGGCAGTTAATAAGTCACCACCTCTGACACTCAGAAATTTAGGATGTTTGTAAAGACAGCTGACAGAATTCATGCTTCAGTGGTGCTATAGGCTGGATTGTTTGTTTAAGACTACTAGGACTCCGGTCTGGAGAGATGGCTCAGCCGTTAAAGGCTAGGCTCACAACCAAAAATATAAGAATAATAGGATCCCAATCCAATTGTCATCTAAGTCACAAAGAAGGGGCTGCAAGCCCTTATTATTCATTCCTACTCAGAAGTTCTCCAAGGGATATAAGGAGTTAGTCAAACTCCAGAAAAAACAAAGATGAATAAAGTATCTTCCATTCCAAGCATCATAAATGCTAAACACATGTTTTGCAGTTCAATGGTTTTAGAATATTTTCCAACATGACCTTTATAAATATTTGTGTGTCCTTCCCACTCCAGGCAGCCAATGACCTGACCATTGGGTGGAATCCCTGGGGAGATAGAATGAGGAAGTGCTCTCAAGTATATGAACTAAGTATGCCTCTGAGAAAGTTAGCCCCCATGAGGGCGAGTATTACCTCTTTTGGGTCATAACACTTCCAATTAGATGCTAATAAATAACAGAGTAAATTGTTCAGCATGAGGGCCAACAAGATGGTGCAGTGGGTGAAGGGGTTTGCTGAAAAATCCTAGAAATCTGAGTTCACCCCTCAGAACTTACAGAGAGGTAAAAGAACCAACCCCACAAACTTGTCCTCTGATGTCCACATGCACAGTGAGGCACACACATGCTTATATTCACACACACACACACACACACACACACACACACACCATAAACACGTTTTAAATACATAAATAATTTAATTAATTAATTATTCAACATGACCCTAAGAAGAAAGCTTTGTTAGAGAGTCAGAGGGCAACCCAGAGCAGAAGAGAGCTTCGTGGTCTCCCCACTTCAAACCCCCCTCTCACAGATGGAGCAGGTGGACTGGGCGTAAGGGGTGAAAAACAAAAGAGAAATTTAGGCTCATACTACACACTCCTCTCTCTGATCAGTTGAGTAAGGCCTGGGTATTCAAGATACCCCAAGATTATCTGTTTTACTTTCCTGCTCTTTTTCACTGACCCCACACTTCCTTCTCTGCCTCTTGCAGGTACTAACGTGGTGGTCCTCAACGCTCTTTCTATCTATCTCCCATCTGGACACTGCCCTCCCCAGCAAATCTAATCCCACCCCCTGCCCAGCTCAGAGCACACTTCCCATCTGTGTCCCGACTTGAGCGTTCCTTCTCCAGTGTTCTTATTTCCTTCCTGGTGAGGAGGCCTGGCTCCCCCTGGCTGCACTGGTCATTTTTTGTGTTGTTTACCACAGTCATCACCAGAGTGTATTACCATATAGCACTGAGATGGAATCCTAAGCACTGACTTGCTTGACACTAAACTCTGACCCCTACACAATGCCCAGTCTATGGACATCTTCAGTCATCATTCATCTGCTTCACTTCAGATTCCAGTTTCATTGTGATCCAAGTCCATAGCTTTAAGTCCTCTACCTTGCATCCTCCAACTCCTGGCTGCACATGTCACAGATATCTCAATTCCCCTGTTTCCTAACTGAAACCACTGTTTGCCTTTGTGTCCCTTGTTCATCCATGTACCATCCTGAACTCTACTCCTGGGACTCACTTGTCTATTGTCCTTGATGCTTTCTAGAACTGCTGCTCCCTGTCACACAAAATCCTCAGATTTTCATAGATTCTGTATTAGGATTCTCTAGAGGAGAAGAACCAATACAGTGACTTTATATTCTAAAAGAGGACTTATTAGACTGGCTTACCCCAAAAGGATTGAATAATCCAACAATGGCTATGTGCTTTTAGCCCATGGGCCTTTGAAGGACACATACCCAAACTACAGAACCTCAAATAACACTTAGGGGACATTTTTTTTCTTTTTTTTTTAATAATTTATTTTTTATTTCTTCAAGTTACATCTCAATCACAATCCTCTCCCTACTCCCCCCTCCAGTCCCACCCTTCCACCCTCCTCCCCCTCAACCCCCCATCCCCCTCCCTTTTTTTTTTTTTTTTTTAGTTTAAGGTATTTCTTTCCCCCCCCAACAGCTCTCCCTTTCAGTCCAAAAAATAGTTCTTTTTCTTATAACTATAAATACAATACAAAACAACAGAAATAAATAGGCCCCAATTATAAGAGTTATATGGCTTAGCATACATTCCCAATGTCCAGTCCATATGTATTTGGCACCTGACTTTAACATTCTACTATCTAACCATCTCCATGAGTTTAAAGTTC
>CAJQZJ010004381.1:17648688-17659442 GCA_907164525.1 Lophiomys imhausi | reverse complement strand
ACTGTAGGGGGAAATAAGATATACCTTAAACTTAAAAGAAAAAAAAAGGGAAGAGGATGGGGGGTTGAGGGTGGGAGGGTGGGACTGGAGGGGGGAGTAGGGAGGGGATTGCCATTGAGATGTAACTTGAAGAAATAAAAAATAAAGAAAAAAAAGAAATGAAAAAAAATCAATAAATGAGCCTTCCATTTCAGAATAAACAACTGAAAAGATTTGTAGCTAGTGACCAGTGGAAAATATGGGTTGTACATAGGTGACAATTTCAATGCCTCTGATTTCCGACAACAAAATCTTCTACTCAAAACTTTCTCATCAAACACAGACTTGCCCAAATCATCAAGATCATCCTACAGACAGTTTTGCCTTTGATAGATTTCAATACAGCCCGAATTGTTACATGCTCCAAGTCCCCAATTTTCTATATCTGTTGAGGGACTTATTCAGTGTTGACAAGGATTTATTAAAAATCACCTAGAGAAAACCTGTCATGTTACCAGGCAGAGAGACCTGACAGTGAATTGTGGCATCCAGGAGTCTCTATGGACCATAGCAACTGATGCAACAGTATGAACAAAGTCAACCAGAAAAGTGGATCCATCCAGAACTATCCAAGAGCCATGAGGATAGAACTAGTCTCCTACTGGAGCTGCTAGAAGGCCACTCACCCTATATAATAAGTCAAGCTGGAAAAAAAAATATTGATTCAAGAGATTGAGGGGTGTGTCCCCTTCCTATCACTTCAGTATGTTCAAATGACCCCGGTGATATTGGCTCCAGTGTGTGCAGCAATGCAGGTTTCTGATTTAGCTGGATTAAAAGAGGGCTTCTGTCACTTATTATTAATACTCTCAACAAGCACAGTCAGCTCTCAGTATTCATAGATTCTGCCGCCATGGGTACAAACAACCCATGGAAAACATTTGGGGGGAAACTTCCAGAAAGCTCTCCCCAAAACAAAACTTGAATGCACCACACTGTACTTCAATGGATTTATGTGATGCATTGCGGTGTGGGTGCATCCTGCTGTAGCCCCCCTCCCAACACACACACACACACATAATTCCACATTCATCAGATCAGCCATCTCTCTCTGGAGCTCATTGTTTGAACATCATCATTCTCGTGTCTCGTTTGTATGCTGCCTAACCTATGAAACTTGGCAATTTCTTGTCATTATCCCTTAATATGTTATAACACTCACTTTCACGCCATCTATGTTGCATTAGGTATTATAAGTCATCTAAGAATGTCATAAAGTCTATGTTGCATACGTTTTATTCAAGTATATGCCACTTTATCTAAAGGACTAAAGCATCCATGTATTGGGGTACCAAAGGTGGGGGTCCTGTAAATAGTTCCTCCCACCAATTTTAAAAGAGGGCTATACCATAGTAACTTAAGCTCTTTGGAGTAGAGATCCCTCCCTACCACCATCACCACCAGATGAAGACAGAGCTGATGACACAGGGAGACACTTTCAATGACGGCAACAAATAAGAGATCTGAAAGCTCCAGCAGGGCATTTTCCCAGCATCCAGACAGATCCCAAAATGCCCTATCTATAACAGCCTATGTTATTGCTAGGTAAGGCCAGTTTTCCTGTTTTGCCTTCACAGTCTACTGAGTTTTCCTTTAGTTATTTAAATCCAGAGTAGAGACTGTCTCCATAAGTCAGATGTTTTTCATTAGAACATGGCCTAGGGCTAGGTTTACACAATTATAAGGCGAAAAAGCTTTAACTTCCTCCTACTGAATTATCCTCCCAGCTGCTGAGAGTAGCCTCCTTGGTAACAGCCTTCTCTCTATCCCTGGAGCCTCAGATCACTGTCAGATTTCTACATTTATCTGCCATATTATTTTTTCTGCTTTTGTGGAATTTAATATTTATTAATTTTTATGTGTGTGTATTGTGCAAGCCTGTATGAGTATAACATATGCCAATTGCGTTCATAAGCACTTAGAGGACAAACGAGAGTGTCGGGTGCCCTAGATTTGGAGTTACAGGTGATTGTGAGCGCTCATGTAGATTCCTGGAAACTGAACGTGGGATCTCTACAAGAGCAGCAAACCCTCTTAACTACTGAGCCACCTCTCCAGCCCCTGGAGCGGTGGGTTTCAACCTTCCTAATACTGTGACCCTTCCTAATGCATGGTTGTTCATGGTGGGATGACCACCAAGCATAAAATTGTTTTCATTGCTACTTCATAACTGTAATTTTGCTACTGTTAAGAATCATAATGTAAATGTCTGTATTTTCCAATGATCTTAGGTGAACCCTATGAAAGGCTCGTTTGACCCCCAAGGGGAGATACAACCCACAGGTTGAGAAGCCCTGCTTCAGAGTAAGATTTAAAGTAATCCATACTGCCACCTCTTCTGCAAAGCCTCCCTAGGCATCCCTGCTCCCCTACCATACAACAATGGATGTTTGATGGGCCCAGTATACTACACGTTAGTCTTCCATGATAGCTATTATCACATCATATGCTCTCCACCCAGTACTGATAATAAATCCTATGTCACTAGGGACTGTTGTTTTACACATCTTAAATACAAAATGCCTTGCAGAGAAACACAGAAAAATGACTCAACATGTGTTGAATCCTCCTACTACACCATCCCATCACTAGAAATGGCCATCCAACTGTCTCTCCAGCCATATACCATGGCTTAGCTGGGCTCTTTTTTTTTTTTTTTTTTTTGATTACTTAGCCCAAGGCACATAATCACTTTTCAGGGTATGTGTATGAGATGTAACAAGAAAGAAAACCAGCCAATGGAAATCAGAGTTGAACCATGACTCCACCAGGCCATACAGAATTGGGGCTGGAAGGTATCTGTGGATTGAAGATGGCCCCTCAGCCTCAGCATCAGCTTGGAGAACTTTCCGAAGGCTCTCTAGATAACATGGCATTGCTTTGTCAGGACTACGTGCTATAGGGACCCTCCAGTTTCTTAGTCTGTAGCATTTATTCTTGTCTCCACTCCATTTTCTGATTCTTCTAAACCTCAAACATCTTCTATCTCCTTCCTCTGCCTTGTGGTTTACCTGGACACACATAGCCCTGTAGCTTTTCATTCCAAATGACTATTCCCAACTCTTCTTCTATGTTATGATGTGCACTCATGCCTCTGTGGCTACCAAACTTTAAAGTTCTTTAAGTTTCTTCTTCAAAATGGCATAGTGTTTTCTTATAAGACTCAAATATCCTCTCTCATATCCTTGTAATAACTTGGTGTTGCCTATAATCTCACACAATGCAATACTTTGTAGCTAGCTGTACACTATATTGTTTAGGAAATAATGACCAAAAAAAATCTGTGTCAATATCTTTGGAGTAAAGACCCCTCTCTACCACCATCACCACCAGATGAAGACAGAGCTGATGACAGAGGAAGACCCCACCAGCAACAATATCTGGAGAACCTGCAGCAAATAAGAGACCTGGGAGTTTCAGGTAGGACATTTTTCTAGCATCCAGACAAATCCCCAAAGTGTCCTGCCTATAGCCTATGTTATTGCTGGATAATGTTTGTTTGTTTCTTTCTTTTTTCAAATATCCATAGTACATGGTTGGCTGAACCCAGGAGTGGCATCCACAGAGAAAGACCCAACAAAGGCAGAACTCAAGAAGGGTCAACTCTAATTTCCCAGAATGAAGGTCCTAATCCACTCAGCTAGCCTCTGGCCAGAACCCAGGCCAGCTTTGAATCCACTCTCACACAAGCTGCTCCTCTCTGGCCCAAATGGCCTGCAATAGGGTCAGTATCATGTGACAGATATAACACCTGTTTGCCTAGAGGCACACATCATCATGGGTGACAGTTATCCTTAGCTGAATGAGGAACCTTCAATTTGTCCAGAATATTCAATATTATTAAAACCCTCCTGAGCCTTGTAGCTGGTATCATATACTCCCTTCTTCTGCAATCCCCAATAATAGTCACTTGAAACAACCCAGCTGTCAAGATCCCCCAGGATCCAGCAATTTTCTCTAAGCTCCATTGCCAAACCCCATTGAGACATTCTTTCCAGTGTTCCAAACCGGAGACAGCTTCGGGTGTCCGTCCAGACACGTCCACATATTTTCCCCTAAAATTGGTCAAGTAGGCCAGTGAGCCTGGCCAGAGGGCCCGAGAGATCTGCCTGTTTCTGATTCCTCAATACAGGGATTACAAAAGCATACTGCTATGACCAGCTTTCTGTGCAGGGGACCTAGCAACCAAACTCAGGTCTACCTGCTTGCAAGTCCAGGCTTCACTGGCTGAGCAGTCTCCAAGCCCAGCAGTTCTTTTTCTTATAGAATGAAACACACAGCACATGATGTGAACAACTAAATTCTCTGGAACTGGCTCTGGAGGCAAAGCCACTATTCCCATTTGAAATTACTAAACAAAAATAAAGCTCCAGGATCTCAAAAAAAAAAAAAAAAAAGACTTGGTTCTTTTACCAGTACATGGACCTTTCACTAAGCAATTCAAGCATCAGCCAGTATTTTAAATCTAGAGATACACGCTATTCCTGCTTACTTAGGAAACTGATCACTAGATTTGTGGGTTTCCTGGTCTTCAGCTTCCTATGGTTTCTTCATGCCTGCATTCCCACTTTATGACACCAGACACTAAAAGTGAAAAAATCATACAAAACTTTAAGAAGTGGTGATGGTCATCCATCTCATGATGGGCATTCACTCTTCCAGGCCTCTCTTCACTGCAACTATGTTCCCTATCCTCCCCTCCCATCCCTTGCCCTTTCCTCCCCTCCCCTTTCCTCTCCTCCAATCCCTTCCCCTTTCCTCTTCTCCCCTCCCCTCTCCTCTCACAATGACAACCCAGGAAAAGTTACATAACACTTTGGTGATGGTTCGTTTTGTATGTCAGCTTAACTAGATTACTGGATGCTCAGACATCTGGTTAAACATCATTTGAGGTGCATCTGTGACCTTTCTGAAAGAGATTAGGGTGTGAATTATGGGAAGGAGTAAACAGATTGTCCTTTTAATATGGACGGGTTTTCATCCAACCCAAGATGGTCCAATTAAAATAAAAGACATAGAAATGGGGGTTCTCTTTCTAATAGAGAAATGAAACAGATTTTGGTTTCCCCTCTGACTGGGACTTAAACCATCAGCCCTCCTAGTACCTGGGCCTTTACACTTGAACTGAATCACACTGTATGATCTGCTTTTGGTCTCCACCACAGAAGACCATGAACATCTCGTACCCATGGCCACAGGAGCCAATTCCTTATTATAGACCTTCTTTTAGGTAGTCGGTTGTTTCTCAATCAATCATAACCTTACACCTCTAAAATACCTATTATATAAATTGAAATTTTTTCCAGTTGAAAAATGTACTTATTTGCTGTTTAGTTTTTGTAAACCTAGCACAAATACAGAGTTATCTGAGAAGAGAAACCTCAATTGAGGAAAAATGCCTCCATCAGACATTTTCTTGATTAATGATTGATGTAGGAGGGCCCATCCCATTCTGGGCAGTGACACTCCTAGCCAGATGACCCTGGATTGTATAAGAAATTAGGCTGAGCAAGCCACGGAAAGAAATCCAGTAAGCAGCACTCTTCCATGGTCTCTGGTTCAGTTCCTGCCTCCAGGTTCCTGCTTGAGTTACTGCCCTGACTTCCTTCCAGGATGATGAACTGCGATGTGGGGGTACAAGCCAAATAGCCCCTTTCCTCCCAGAGCTTTTCTTAGTCATGGTCTTTATCACAGCAACAGAGAGCAAGCTAGAATATAATGTAAACTAGAGTGGCTGAAACTCACAAAGATCCGCTCGCCTCTGCCTGCCTCTGCCTCCCAAGTTCTGAGAGATCCGCCTGCCTCCGCCTCCTAGGCACTGCAGTGAAAGGTACATGTTCCACATCAGGCCTTAACTTACTGTTTCTAGATAAAGAAACAGCTTAAAATGGGCCAAAACTTACCCACGTAGCAAATAGCTAGCTAGCATAGAGGACAAGGAGAACTCAGAAAACACATAGAAGCTAAAGCCCCTCTCTCCAGTCTGTCTAATCTCCGCTTAAGAATCCCGCTACCTCTACCAAGGGCTTCAGTGCAACAAGAGGGCCTCCATTCAAGGCTTCTCGGCTGCTCAGCCTTTCTATGTGATCTCTGTAATCACCATAAACATGTAGATACTTATTACTCTTGGCTTAGAAATGTTAAGATTGAGGTTTAAGGGAATTAAATACTTTGCCCGGGGACAAAATGTTAAGAAGTAAAGGAGGGAGAATTGCTGCCTAGGGTCATCTCAGTTCAAAGCCCTTTGCCCTTTTACATGTCACAATATCCTCCAAAACTTAGGTTTGTTTGTATTATAATTTATAAGTGCATTTACATCTTAACTCACTTTTATTATCTTAACAACCTCAATAAGTTATTAGACCCATTTTATAGGTGAGAATACTGGAGCCCAGAGTGGTTAAACATTTACTGTTGACCACATGGATTACTCGGCACTTCCTGATTTTTATTAACATTGTCATGGCACCTTTTGGTTCAATTATCATAGTTAAGCAAGTTCAGCATAGATAGAAGGCATCATCTGCAGCTCCATCTGTATTTGGTGTCTTTGCCAATGGTTTCATGGCCAAACACGTCATCACATCACTCAGTGCCATCCTTCACCAAGCTACAACACGTATCCCGCAATATTACCAGGCCGGTCTCCTGGCCAGGTACCTAGGCCTCATATGCTTGACTTTTGACACACGTGAGAGCCATTTGGGGAAGAGGAACCTCAACTGAGGAACTGTCCACCCCAGCTCAGCCCGTGAGCATTTTCTTGATTGATGATTGATGTGGGAGGACCTAGATCCATGTGGGTGGTGCCACACCTAAGCTGGTGGTCCTGGGTGCTATAAGAAAGTAGGCTGCATAAACTACAAGGAAGAAGCCAGGAAGCATCACTTTTCCATGGCTTCTACATCAGCTCAGACCTCCAGTGGCCATCTTGAGTTCTTGCTCTGGTTTCCTTCAATGATGGACTGCAATGTGGACGTGGAAGTGAACTAGACCCTCTCCTCCACAACTTGTTTATGGGCACAGTGTTTTCATCACAACAGTAGAAGCCCTAAGCCAGTCTCTAAACCTTTGCCCATGCTCTAGTCTTGCTCAGGATAGCCCCTTTCTCCATATCCAGATTATCCTTGTGGTCTCAATGTCCCCCTCAGAGTCAGGGAGAGCATCCTCTTTTCTATCCATGAACACTGCCCTAGCCAGAACTACACAACTACTGTAGTATTTATTTTCACCCCAACATGTCAGGTATTTCTAGTTTGGTTTTTTGTTTGTTTGGTTGGTTGGTTTTTGTTTGTTTTTCCTTCTTCTTTCTTCATTTTGGTTGAGTCTCCAGCACTGCAAACTTGCATATGCTGTTCTGGGCAGGTGTTCTACAGCTGAGCTGTATTCACACCCCCCTTTCTTGTGTTCATGGTTCCCCTCTAAAGGCTTTGTGAGCTTCAACCCATATAAACTCTTTGAATTCAAGGGCAAAAATCACATCCTTCTTTATGCCTTTTCCTCACATAGAACTACGACTCAAAAAGTTCATGGCCTGATATATGCTAAGACAGCACTTGAGTTAACTGAACCGGCAGTCCCCTAGTTAAGATCTCTTGTCCCTTATGATTTGGCTTCTCTTGAAAGCTTACCAAGTCCTCATGACCTTCTTTTGAGTCACCAGCTCCTGACCCTCCCATTTTTCCAGGCTTATTTTTTTCCACTGACCTGATGTTCTGATGTGCCCTGTGCATATTCTTCATTTGTCTTAACGTCTGCTCTTTCACAAAGCTGAATGTGAAGTGATCCATGCTTTTGCTGGCACAGTCCACTCTGAACCCCCTCCCCATCCTAACTAAGCTATTCATGTGGAGGAGGCTTTTGATCCAGGGTACAGATATTCAGTCACACTTTATATAACCAGAGACCATGCAAGGTGATTATATAAACTCTGGTCTTAACTTGAATAGCCAGACAACAGTCTCTGCTATTTGAGTTCAACCACGCTGTCAGCTTCCATTCACTTCTGAAGGGCTGGATGCCAATGGTATCCAACAATGGTGCTCTCAAAGCGACCCTTAGGCACATCACAGAAGAACAATTGAAGCTGCAAAGACTTAAATGCCAGGTAAGACTTGCATTAAAATACCAGGTGAGCTGGATATGGTGGCACATATCTACAACCCCAGCACTGAAGCAGGAGAATCATGGGCTCCAGGGGCATCCTGAGCTACAAAGAGAGACCTTTTCTCAGGGCTTATAAGATAACTAAATTGGTAAAAGGCTTGCCTGGCAAGTATGAAGAGCTCAGTTCTTCATATCCAAAACCCAGAGCTGGCAGGAGGATACAGGCAGATCCTTGGGGCTCCCTGGCCAGATTGCCTAGCCTAGTTGGTAAGATCTAGGCCAGAGAAAGAACCTTTATGAAAACATACAAGACAGACACACGGATGGTGTAGTGACTTGAATGAGAATGTTCCCCAAAAGCAAAGATATTTGCACACTTGATCCCCAGTTGTTGGTGCTGTCTGAGAAAGATTAGAAGGTGTGACCTTGTTAGAGAAAGTCTGTCACTGAGGGGAGGATTTGAGAATTAAAACCTAACACCACTTCCAGTTCAGCCTCTCTGCTCTATGATTACATGCTGAACTGAAGACTGAATTACAGACTGAATTGGAGCACCATGCTCCAGTTCAGCCTCTTACTCCATGCTCAGTTGAGCATCTGACTTCTTGGCTTTCCGCTCCTGCTACCATGCCTGTCATTTGCTGCTATGCCTCCCTGTCATGATGGACTCTTATCCCTATGGAATCACGAGCCCAAAGAAATTCTTTCTTCTTGAGTTACCTTGGGCATGGTGTTTTATTAGTTGCTTTTTTTTTTAATAGAAAAATGACAAATACAGAAGTGCTCAAGGTTGTCCTCTGGCTTCCACATTCATGCACATACACTTGCACACATATATACCTGTTAACACAAACACACACACACACCATAAAAGAAAACTTGTCTCAAAAGACAATAATAATAATAATGAATTAAAAATAAATACAATGCCAGGTAAGTGATCACACTTTGAAGTCTGACAAAGCACAAGATATAACCACTTAATCTAGCAATGGCTGCTTTCTAATATGCATTCTCTTTCATTTAAATGTGAGAATTTGGAATGTTTCTACAAGTTTACAGGAAGAAGTAAAGAAATGTCAAATGGAGATACTAAGGAACCAAAACAAATACAGATCCAAATCCACAAAAAAAAAAAAAAAAAAAAAAATTCTGGTAGGCAAGTTTAGAAGTCAATTTCCTGTCATGGGTTTCTGTGTCTGTATGTTGTGCCCCAGGCCTCAGCTTTTTCATATCTCCTTTGGACTCTCCAAGGTAGTCATACATGATTAGACTTGTCTGGCCTTTGTCCTCAAGCTTCTATTGACACACCTGTCCTACCTTTTTTCTGAGAACTATATAATTTTCTGGGCATCAGTTTTGTGCCATGGCACTGACCAATTGAGAAAATCTCCAGGAAGGACATATACCACATTCCTAACTAGCAATGTAGAGGCCAAGGTGGCTTTAGTCCTGATTGCCCACCGTGGGGAAAATGTGTCTGATAAGAAGTAAGAGAACTCATGCTTCTTATAGTTGAAATGGATGAAGGAAAAGGTGGGCTGCCTTCCAAGAGATCCTGCTAGTGATGTGGAATTTGCAGAAGTCTTTCTGCCTGATTAATGGATGAGTTCATGCATGTTTGCAGGTCAATCATCTTAGTCAGAAGTTATCTTCCAAAGTTAACAAGCATCATTTCTACAACCCCCCTTGAGATGGTTTTAAGACTAGCCACAGAGTGAGTGTGTGTGTGTGTGTGTGTGTGTGTGTGTGTGTGTTCTCCATCTGAGAGTGCTAGGTTACAAGCAATGAAAGTAACTACAAAAAAAGCAGACAGATTAGACAATATTTGAACTTTGTTACTTCAAGCCCCAAAATAGCATTGATTTTACAAATGAGTCAACTGTGTAAATACAATTGTTATATAAGAAAGATGGCTACTCTCTCTACCATACAAAGAGTACATTGGCTATTTCTTCATTCCTGGGACAAAATACTTGGCAGAAGCAACTTACTGGGGGAAAGGGGATTTATTTTGGCTCACAGAATGTCTTAGGGTTATCGTTGCTGTGATGAAACACCATAACCATTAGCAACTTGAGGAGGAAAGGGTTTATTTTCATTACACTTCTATATCATAGTTTATTATCAAAGGAGGGCAGGGCAGGGATCTGGAGGCAGGAGCTGATGCTGAGGCCATGGAGGGTGCTGCTTACCTGTTTGTTCTCCATGACTAGCTCAGCCTGCTTCCTTATAGAACGCAAGATCATGAGCCCAGGGGAGGCACCACCCATAGTGGGCCAGGCTCTCCCATACCAATCACTAATTAAGAAAATGCTTTATAGGCTTGCCTACAGGGTGATCTTAATGGAGGTATTTTCTCAATTGAGGTTCCCTCCTCTGAGATGACTCTAGCTTGTGTCAGTCAAGTTGATATAAAACTAGGCAGCACACAGATTGAGAAGGAGCAGAGTCCATTGTGGTGAGAAGACATGGCAGTGGGGAAGTAAGACTGGGCGACATTGTATCCATGGTCACGATGCAAGGATTCAGAGAGACATAAATGCTGATGCTACCTCCCTTCCCCCTTCCCTCCCCCCTCCCCCTCTCTTCCCCCTTCCCTGCCCCCC
>CAJQZJ010004381.1:17594392-17631207 GCA_907164525.1 Lophiomys imhausi | reverse complement strand
CCCCCCCCCCCCAGAAAAAAAAAAAAAAAAAGAGGGCAATTGTCCTAGGGTTGGGATTGGGGCAGGGCTCTGCTCTTATCGTTCCAGAAGAATCGAAGTGTCCATTAGGGGAGCCCGGGGACAGCGGACAGCGGAATCCTCAGCAGAGAGCAGAATCAGGCACCAAGGAGGATGAGTGACACAGTTGATTCTGCCTGGCAGACTTCCTCAATAGCTGTCTCCATCGGGGGCCTGCAACCACCACTGCAATCCAGTGTCGCTGGGACCGTTCAGCTCTACACACTGCCCCGGCCGGAACCTCAGTGAAGCCTGCAAGACCAGCTTCTGCCTACAAACCCCTTAGGTCATCTAAACAGCTGAGAACAGAAGGACTGAACATAAAAGGATTGTACTAACATTTTTAATCATTTTTCCCATTTGGGTTGGGGCCCCAAACAGGTCTACTACGACCCAAATCAGCAGGAAGTCACTTTAAGAGAGCGACGTCCCATGCCCAGAGGGTGGGGAGGGTGTTTCTCTGCCCATCTTTTCGGTTATTTGAAGGATAACTGAAAACTCTGTTATGTAGGGGAAGAGTCTACAAGCTGATAAATGGTCCTGTCTTAATGGGTTTTGGAGGGTAGCCCCAGGGAATTCCTACTTTTCCTTTTCTGTATCCTTCTTCCTCTCCTATGTAGGAGTGCATGGGCTTGAGAAAAATGAGATATAGACATAGCACAGGAAGGTCCAGGAAGAAGGGGCAGATTATTGAATATGCCCTTATACCTTTGTATATTGATACAAAATTAGTAGTTTATTTGGCTAAAGTGGTATTGACCATTGTTTATTGTGCAAAAATAAGATTGTATTGGATTACACCGGTATTGATCTTTGTATATTGATACAAAATTAAGATTATAGTTGGCCACAATGGTATTGACCCTTCCATATGGACGTAATATTAAGATTATATTGGGCTACATAGGCATTGATCTTGGTATATTGATACATAATTAGAGTATATTTAACCACAATTGAATAGATCTTTGTATATTGATACAAATTTAAAGGTAATGCTTCCCAATGGTATCATACCTAGAGATACTTAAAAATAAAATGTGAAGCTCTGACCTCTTGATACCAACCGTCTAAAACGGTCTAGGATAGTTAAAACAAACTCCTAGTCATGCAAACATGTCTCTTTGTTGGCTACTATGACAGTCTATCACAGATATTCTCTAAACTACCCAGTAATCAAGTTGCTAAGAGACAAGCAACATTTGCTTATCTAAATACAAGAGATGGATAGGGCATCTTCAAAAACCCCTTGAGATCTGCAGAATATGGCATTCAAAGATGTTATCTTAAATCAAGATTTTTTTTTTATATCAAGACAAATCAGCGCCTGACGGCAACCCTATTCTACTCCAAGTAGAGGATAAGCATCGAAGAACCTCCACTGTAAGATGGTTGAATTGGTGGCAAGCCTTTCTCTTGGCATGAAAAAACCCCTTGCACCAACTGCAGACAGACTGCTGTCCAAAAAGGACAAAACTGGGTAGCGGGGAAATCGACAGCCTAACTCTGCCAAGACAGGGTAGGAAAAACCCCTTGCTTCAACTGTAGACAGACTGCTGTCCAAAAAGGACAAAACTTGGAAGCAGGTAAGTCGACAGCCTAGCTCTGCCAAGACAGGGTAGGAGAGTCCTTCATAACCCCTGCTCTACAATCAATGTCTGTCAGAGAAATGGGGCCAAATGACTGAAGATTGATGCTGTAATGTATGGAGAGAAAATGGGAGCTGTCCAGGCAGCCACTGGTATGTCATTTCTTAGATTGGGAAGCTGCAGCCTTGCACTTCCTATATAATCAGATATATTTGTCCCTCTCAGGTCTCTGAGGTGGTTGAAGAATAGATAGCTAGAGTCTCATAGTTAAATTTTGAGTTGTTTGGGAATCAAGAGGGTGTTCTAAGAAGATGCTTTTTAAATTGGGATGAAAGTTGAGTTGGATATAGAACTTTAAACTCATGGAGATAGATCGACAGTAGAATGTTGAAGTCAGGTGCCAAATACATATAGACTGGACATTGGGATTGTATGCCAAGCCATATAACTCTCATAATTTTGGCCTAATTACCTCTGTTGTTTTGTATTGTATTTATTATTATAAGAGTAAGAGCCATTTGTTGGACTGAAAGGGGGAGCTGTTGGGGGGAAAAGATATATCTTAAACTTAAAAAAAAAAGGAAGGGGAGGGGTGGGTTGAGGCGGAAGAGGGTGGGAGGGTGGGACTGGAGGCGGGGTAGGGAGGGGATTTCAATTGAGATGTAACTTGAAGAAATAAAAAATAAAGTAAAAAAAAAAAAAAAAATACCACCAGGCCTATTTTGATAAATTACCCGAAAAGCTAATGGTGCCTGTGGAGTACCAAGCGGCTCCTCTAAGGGTGCACTTGGTTTCACACCATTACTTGCCTGATCTTCTGCTGCTGCTTCACGTAACGGCTTTGGAGACCTAGATAGGAAAGTACGAGGTGCAGGACTGGGCCGCACCATGCGTTGCAACTCCTCCTGCTTCCCTGTTTCAACCATTGGAAAGTTGGCAGTTGCAGTTACCATCTTTGGCAAATTTTTCTTTAGCTCCTCAATCTGTATTTGCAAACTTTCTAATTGTGAGGCTGACTTCTTTATGATAACCCAATAAAAGAGGAAAAAGCAAACAACATTAATCATCCAGTCTGACTGGAAAATAGGACAGAATTTAGCTGCCAACAATGCCATTTTGTCAACCACCGGTTCCATAGTTTCAAAATTTGCGGTTTCCGCTACAGTTTTGAAAGCCAAGTTACCCATAATGTCCTACCTCGTTGGGTGCCACCTGTAACCATACTTTTTAATTATTAAACACTTATTAATAACTATATTCACTTATAAAAAATACACTTACTACTATTCCTACAACCCCTATAAATTCCTACAACCCCCTATAACCTAACCACTAAACCTATTGATAACTATTACAACTATTTTTCTAAGGATACAGTCTCTGGGGCAGGTCCTTGGTCATCAGGAACACAGTTTCTGGGGTGGACTCTTTAATGCACTTAGCAGTCTTTATTTTGGAATATCTCAGACGCTGGTTTGTCAGGGTAAATTGGCTATGGCAGTCTCACCTTAAATAAGGCTTGAGGCTTTCTTCTCTCTAGGAGACCTCAGCCGTCTGCAGGCCAATGTATTTCCTTCGTATCAGCAACTCTGCCGCTCTGCCTTAGTCTTTAAAGCTGGCCACAGTTTCGTTCAGGCCGCTGTTCGGACAGGTCTAACCCCTCTAGGCAAAAGCTGAGCCACAGGGTTTAGTCCTTGGCCTTTGCTGTCTTTTTTTCTTTTTTTAATAATTTATTTTTTATTTCTTCAAGTTACATCTCAATCACAATCCCCTTCCTACCCTTCCTACTCCCCCCTCCAGTCCCACCCTTCCACCCTCCTCCCCCTCACCCCCCCATCCTCCCCCCTTTTTTTTTTTTTTTTTTAGTTTAAGGTATTTCTTCCCCCCCCAACAGCTCTCCCTTTCAGTCCAACAAATGGTTCTTTCTCTTATAACTATAAATACAATACAAAACAACAGAAATAAATAGGCCATAATTATGAGAGTTATATGGCTTAGCATACATTCCCAATGTCCAGTCCATATGTATTTGGCACCTGACTTTAACATTCTACTATCTAACTATCTCCATGAGTTTAAAGTTCTATATCTAACTCAGCTTTCATACTAACTTGCCTCACAATTTAAAAAATATCTTCTTAGATTCAGAACACCCTCTTGATTCCTAAACAACTCAAAATTTAACTATGAGACTCTAGCTATCTATTCTTCAACCACCTCAGAGACCTGAGAGGGATAAATATATCTGATTATATAGGAAGTGCAGGGCCTGCAGCTTCCAAGACTAAGAAATGACATACCAGTGGCTGCCTGGACAGTTCCCATTTTCTCTGCATACATTATAGCATCAATCTTCAGCCATTTGGCCCCGTTTCTCTGACAGACATTGATTGTGGAGCAGGAATTATGAAGGACTTACCTACCCTGTCTTGGCAGAGCTAGGCTGTCAACTTACCTGCTTCCAAGTTTTGTCCTTTTTGGACAGCAGTCTGTCTACAGTTGATGCAAGGGGTTTTTCTTGCCAAGAGAAAGGCTTACTGCCAATTCAACCATCTCCCATTGGAGATTCTTCGATGCTCATCTTCTACTTGGAGTAGAATAGGGGGTGCTGTCAGGAGCTGACATGCCTCCATATCAAGAAATCTTAAGTTAAGAAAACATCTTTGAAGCCGGGCGGTGGTGGCGCACGCCTTTAATCCCAGCACTTGGGAGGCAGAGGCAGGAGGATCTTTGTGAGTTCGAGGCCAGCCTGGTCTACAAAGTGAGTCCAGAACAGCCAGGGCTACACAGAGAAACCCTGTCTCGAAAAACCAAAAAAAAAAAAAAAAAAAAAAAAAAAGAAAACATCTTTGAATGCCATATTCTGCAGATCTCTTGAGGTTTTTGAATTTGCTCCAGGAAAAATATTACCTGACCCCCTCTCCTCAAAAAAAAAAAAAAAAGGTAATTGTCCCAGAGTTAGGATTAGGGCAGGGCTCTGTTCATATCTTTCAGGAGATTTAAAGCATTCATTCAAGGAATCCAGGGACAACTGGACAATGGAAACCTCAGCAGAAAACAGATCAGACACCAAAGAAAACAAGTAGCCCAGACGATCCAGCCTTGCAGACTTCCTCAATAGCTGTTTCCTCAAAAGTCTACAACCACAACAACTCAAAATCACTAAGATCATTCAGCTCCACAGACTGCTCCAGCCAGAACTTCAGTAAAGCCCTGAAGATCAGCTTCAGTCTATGAACTTCTTAGGACCTCTAAATAGCTGAGCACAAAAAGACTGAACATCAAATGATTCTATTAACATTTTTAACCATTTTTCCATTCTTATTTGGGCCCCAAACAGGTTTACTACGTCCTAAATCAGCAGGAAGTCATTTTAAGAGAACAACGTCCCATCCCCAGAAGGTGGGGAGGGTGTTCCCCCCCTTTGGTTATTTGATGGATAATAGAAAATTTTGTTATTTAGGGGAAGAGACTACAAGCTGTTAAATGGTCTTGTTAAATGGGTTTTGGAGGTTAGACCCAGGGACTTCTCTCTTTTTCTTTTCCATATCCTTCTTTCTCTCCTATGTAGGAGTGAACAGACTTGAGAAAAATGGGACATAGACTTAATATAGGAAAGATCAAGAAAAAAGGAAGATTATTGAATATGGCCTTATACTTTGTATATTGATACAAAATTAATATTATATTTGGCTAAATTGGTATTGATCATTGTATATTAATGCAAAATTAAGACTGTATTGGACTACATCAGTATTGGTCTTTGTATATTGATACAAAATTAAGATTATATTTGGTCACAATGGTATTGACCCTTGTATATTGATGCAAAATTAAGATTGTATTGGGCTACACAGGTATCGATCTTTGTATATTGATACAAAATTAAGATTATATTTGGCCACATTGGTATTGATCTTTGAATATTGATACAAAATTAAGGGTAATGCTTCTTAAAGGTATTGTACCTAGTAATGCTTAAAAATGAAATGTAAAGTTTTGGCCTCTGGTTACCAACTGTCAAACTGTTTAAGATAATTAAGAAATGGAAACTAATAGTTATGTAAGCGTGTCATTTTGTTAGTTTCTATGACAATCTATCACAGTTATTTTCTAAGCTATTCAGAAATCAAGTTGCTAAGAGACAAGCAACATTTGCTTACCTAATATAAGAGATAGAGCATCTTCAAAAGCCTCAAGAGATCTGCCTTGCTGAGGCTTTATCTGCTCACCAGCTTCCTTCTGCCTCAGGGAGATCTGGCCATTGGTCTACCAGCACTTTCTCCAGCAGTACTCTTGGAACTCTCTCATATGGGGGGGGCCCTTAGCACGCAGCTCTCTCTTGGGCTCATCCACTTGTCCTTTTATAGGATCGCTCCTTGTTCCACCTGCTTCAGCTTAATTTGGGCTCTGCCCACTTAGCAGTTGAAAACAATGCCAGGTCATAAAGTTTCACCTGGCTTCAACTTTGTTTTTCAGTCCAAAGAGACTCCCCTCATTTCACGTGACTTCATCCATAAGCTGATAAGCTAATTGCTCACAGCCAAGTTGATCTTCATTCCCCGAATTAAGAGACTGTATCAGAAACCTAGATATTCACTAAATCTAACTTATATTAACCTATCAACCCCTACAGGGGAGTGCATCCCAGAGTGTCTTATTTTAGTGCCCTAACCCCAATAAACTCATAATACCAAAACTTAAGTTGACTATGAAAAACTGTGAAGAAACGCCAAGTGGCTTGTTCCCCAGGCTCCCACTGGCATCTGCACTGAGCAGCTATAATTTCTTTGTTAACAAGTATATCCTTCCACTCCTCTGTGCTTCTGCTATATCAGGATTGTACACCACTATGAATGCCACAGAGGGGAGGCTGGGAAAGAGCAGGTGTGACATCAGCCATCCATCTTTTAAAACCACAAGTTCTGAAAAGAAAACAGGATTTATGAGCAAATGAGGCTAGAGAGCCCCAGTCAGGGAGGGCAAAAGTCATGGGACTGATACAAGTATGACCCTGTCAGACCCAAGGAAGAAGGAGAGAAGGACCATGGAACAACACTGCTCCTCCCTGAGAGCAAACGACCCTGGCTGCCACCAAACCCGATCTCAAGAGAATTTTAAAAAGCAATAACCAAATAACATTACTGTCAACTTAATTGCAATTTGGAGGGAGCTCCTAGTTAGTGAAACCTCAAAGAGGATGTGCTGTGTTTTCTTGATGTTTAGTGCATTCAGTTGTGTATCTGATGGCTCCATGGAAGATAGTGGGCCTTGAACACAGCACACATTCAGAAAGCAAAGGTACCATTTGGTGGCATGTAGATGAGATTGAAGAAAATCCACCCCCCCCCCCCCCCCGTCTCCTCTGTGACTCCACTGATAATCAAACATCCTCAGTACATGTCTTGTGGCCTCTCTGTGTCTGTCTGTCTCTCTCTGTCTCATTCTCGGTCTCTGTCTTCTCTCTCCCTTTCTCTGTCTTTCTTTCTCTCTCTCTCTCTCTCACTCTGTGTGTGTGTGTGTCTGTGTGTCTGTGTCTCTCTGTCTGTCTGTATCTCCATCTTTGACATAGGGTCTCAGGCTGATCTCCAAGTTGCGACCTGCCTCAGCTTCCTGGGCTGTCCCCACCATACAGGACTTCACAATACTTATAGGTACATTTTGTTTCCCTTTCACATTCCCAGTCATTTCCACAGAATGGATGGAATACTTCAGCACTTACCTGGCCAGTTTCTGGACCTCTGGTTTATCAGATTGCCTATCATAAGCATTCCCAGGGTTGGAAACCTCCATTCTCTTTCAGTATCCTTGGGACATAGCTCCAATCCTCCTTCTGACATTTGTAGCAACATCACAGATGTGCCTCATGGTACCTGACCAAATGCTTAACCAACTTCTCTCTGAGTACTGTGTATACATGCAGCAGGTTCTCAGTTGCCTTTGTTACATCCTGTGCATTTTTGCAACCCTCCATTTCAGCAATTGATCTACTCCCACCTGCAATGGATCTCACCCTCCCTCCTTTCAGCTTTCTCTCCTCCTGTGCTTTAGACTGAAGTCCCACCCCCACCCCCACCCCCCCACACACACTCACACTCAATTCCCTCTCTGTGCAGAGGGGACTCTCAGAACTCAAGAGGCTCAGGACTACAGGTCTCACCAGGTCATCAGTCTGGTTTTTTCCATTGGTTTCCCTCCTTCTGATGATACTCTCTGTCCCCAATTCATGCCTACATTCAGTGAACATTTACTGACTGCCTAATGTGTTCCAGGAACCCTACAGCAAGATTCTGCTGTCACGATACTTTTTTGATCAAGATACCCTTGATCATAGAGGGGGAAACTGCTTGGGTCAACAAACCACTATGTGTGGTTCTTTCTGAGGGCCTGGTTCTTTCTGAGGGCCTGGTTCTTTCTGAGGGCCTGGTTCTTTCTGAGGTTAGTGGTGGCTTTCTTTTGAAGACATTGTTAAGCTTATTGTGCATGTACTAGAGTTTTTTTTGTTTTGTTTTGTTTTGTTTTGTTTTTAAAGACTTGTTCCATGTCACTGAATTTGCCAATAGCAAGTTAAGGCTGGAAATTATCTAGATGATCTTTGAATTTCTTCAGTCTTCCAGGAAAAAGATTTGGGGCCAGAATAACTTCCCCACAGAATATCTCTGGACGCCAAAACAAACATTAAGTTGCCTCACAAGAAAAAAAGAAAAGAAACCTGGTGTTTAAAGAATGGCATGAGAACAAAACTTTTCTATGTGTATTTCTTGATACCCTTTAATTTTATGCCATTTTACTGAATGACTCATTGAAAATAAATGCAGCAGAATGTTGTGATATGCATACCATTAGTCCAAACACTCAGGTGGCTGAGGCAGTTGGATCTCTGTGAGTTTGAGGCCAGACTGGCATACAGAGCAAGTCCCAGGACAGCCAAAGCTAGCAGAGAGAACTTGTCTCCAAAAAATAAAGAGAGAGGGAGAGAAGAAGAAGAGAAACACTGTATTCAGTACAATTTCAATGACTCAGTGGGACAGAACTGAAGATGCCAGGTTTATCCCTGTTTGTTGTCTCCTGGAGGGTGGATGGTGAAAATGATGATTTAGAAAGTGTTTAATATGGACAGAGATGAGGAAAACTACCGGAAGAATGCAGGTGACAGTATAGTGCACACTAACACACAACAATTCTTGGACTGGGGAGATGGCTCCATCAGTAAGGTGTTTGTCATGTGAGCATGATGACATGAGTTCAGATCCCCAGGGCCCACACATCACACACACACACATACATCCTTGGCTACCTGTTGGATTTGTTTTGCTTCTCAATTTTCCTACATTAAGTACACGGTGGGGCAATAGGGAAGAAAAAAAGAAAAGTAATTCAGGCTTGATTTGGCTCTCTCTGTTCTGACCCAAATGCTCTCTTGGCAGATAAGGAAGAGAGCAATGGCAGGCTGTAGAAGATCCTTAAGGTCCTATGACCTTTGCTCAGCCCATCTGTTCCTCTGTGTCTATAGCAGAGCTAAGCACAGTAAGCCTGAACTGTAGACAGAGCCCTACTCCACACTATTCTGCACCCCACTTGATCTTCCACTTTGTCATCACTTGAAGAGCAGGCTGCTTACAGGCACTGATGCTGGGTTTCCAGGTCAGCTGACAAGCACTTGGGGAAATGACGTATGAGACCAGCCTTTTCCACCTGTGTATGTGCTGTGATTTGAATACGTATGAGACCAGCCTTTTCCACCTGTGTACGTGCTGTGATTTGAATACAATCTGTACTCTCCAAATGTGTGTTAACATGTGATTGCCACCATGGTGGGTGGCTGGGAGGCAGGCCCTCAAAGGGGTAGTAAGCAGGGGATAAGACTTCTGGAGTGAAATCTTCCTCTCACAGGACTACATCAGTTGCCACAGAGCCAGTTGTTCTAAAGGACACTCTGTGTTTTGGCTCTTTCTGCAGTGAACTGAGGCAGTAAAAGATGGTCACCCACAACATGATGCCCATGCCTTTTGGGCCACCTGAACCACAGTCAAAAGCAAACTTATTTCCTTATAGATTACCCCAGGTGCATGTATTCTAACAGGGGGATCTGGGCCAGTAAGTAATGTCACTTTGAGAAAGAACAAATATATTCTCAAATGACTGTCCTCTGTGGAAACTAGTCTCAGAGCAGAAGTTTTTTTTAATAGGAAACCATCCATTCTCCAGCACACTTGAACTCCATCAGACTCAAGTTCACAACCATGGAGGAGTTCATGCAAAAGAAGAGCAAAGACCAGTGCAGACTCCACTCAACACCTATTAGCTGTCTGTTTCCTTCTCGACTCGTGGGCAGATCACACATAACCCATTTGTGATACTCCCACTGGCAGGCCTGGAAATTATTAAAAACAGACATCCAGACCGAGGTCCAAACAACTAGATGAAGCAGCTCCAGGTGAGTCATAAACACATCTCTGTGCTTGGTACATACACTCCCTTTTGATGTCTTTGTTAGACCCCCTTATCACACCAAACGCACAAACCCCTAAATGACTGGATTTGCTTGTTCACTGGGGTCTTACAGAATTCACTTTAACTGATTCCAAAATGTCAGCTCTTATCTTGAGCTGGGGGGCCTTCAGAAAGACCACCATGAGGACACATATCCACACATCGAAACCCGTGTGTTCACTTGTGTGCACTCCCACCTTGGAAACACTGGGTCCAACTTTGCCTCCTCCAGTCCATGCTCAATCATTAGGGAAAGTAAGAGGCAAAGTTGGATCAATGTATTAAACTGTATCTTCCCACATACCTCATCTCTAGCTACCTTCAAATAACCTAACACAGTGCACATGCTGTGTAAGCAGTGATTATATCACTTAAAGAATCCTGAGAAGTGCTTTATAAATTTTGGATATTAGCCATTTGTCGGAACTGGGGTTGGTAAAGATCTTTTCCCAATATGTAGGTTGCCATTTTGTTTGAATGACAGTGTCCTTTGCCTTACAGAAGCTTATCAGTTTGATGAGGTCCCATTTATTGATTGTTGGTCTTAGAGCCTGAGCTATTGGTGTTCTGTTCAGGAAGTTGTCGCCTGTGCCAATGAGTTCGAGGCTTTTCTCCACTTTCTCTTCTATTAGATTTAGTGTGACCAGCCTTATGTTAAGGTCTTTGATCCACTTGGACTTAAGTTTTGTACAAGGTGATAAGTATGGGTCTAATTTCATTCTTTTACATGTCGACATCCAGTTAGACCAGCACCATGTGTTGAAGATGCTGTCCTTTTTCCATTGTACAGTTTTGGTTCCTTTGTCAAAAATTAAGTGACCATAGGTGTGTAGGTCCATTTCTGGGTCTTCAATTCGATTCCATTGATCCACTGGTCTGTTTCTATATCAGTACCATGCTATTTTTATTACTATTGCTCTGTAGTACAGCTTGAAATCTGGGATGGTGATACCTCCAGATGTTTTTTTTATTGCACAGGATTGATTCAGCTATTCTGGGTATTTTTTTATTCCATATGAAGTTGAGAATTGTTTTTTCCAGGTCTATAAAGAATTGTGGTGTTATTTTGATAGGAATTGCATTGAATCTGTATATTGCTTTTGGGAGGATGGTCATTTTTATTATGTTGATCCTTCCTATCCATGCACATGGGGATCTTTACATCTTCTGATGGCCTCTTCAATTTCTTTCTTCAAGGACTTGAAGTTCTTGTCATACAGGTCTTTCATTTGCTTGGTTATAGTTACCCCCAGGTATTTTATATTGCTTGTGGCTATTGTGAAGGGTGTTGTTTCCCTAATTTCTTTCTCAGCCAATTTATTTTTTGTATAAAGAAGGGCTTCTGATTTTTTTTTAATTAATTTTGTATCCAGCCACCTTGCTGAAGAAATAAAACATCAAGAAACCAAATGCTCCAATGAAAAAATGGAAAACAGAGCTAAAATGAGAATTCACAAAGGAAGAATCTCTAATGGCACTGAGACATTTGAAGAAATGCTCAACTTCCTTAATCATCAGAGAAATGCAACTCAAGACAACTCTGAGATTCCATCTCACACCTGTCAGAATGACTAAGATCAAAAACTCAAATGACAGCATATGCTGGCGAGGTTGTAAAGAAAGGGGAACACTCCTCCATTGCTGGTGGGAGTGCAAGCTTGTACAATCACTATGTAAATCAGTCTGGCAATATCTTAGAAAACTTGGAATAGCTATACCTCAAGACTCAGCCATACCATTTAGGGGTATCCACCTAAATGATTCCTCACCAAACCACGAGGACATAGCCTCATCTATGTTCATAGCAGCCTTATTTGTAATAGCTAGAAACTGGAAACAACCCAGATGTCCCTCAACTGATGAATGGATAAAAACAATGTAGTACATTTACACAATGGAATACTACTCAGCTATCAGAAACAAGGAAATCATGTAATTCACAGCCAAATGGATGGAACCAGAAAAGCTCATCCTGAGTGAACTAACCCAGACTCAGAAAGATGCACATGGCATCTATTCACATATAATTGGATTTTAGCCATATAGTACAGGATAACTATCCTACAACCTACACACCAAAAAGACCAGGAACATAGACTTTGTTACCTATCAATGGAACAATTTGCCCTAGGGGTGCTACCATGTAGACCCTCAGTACAAGAGGAAGCTCATTGACTGTTGAACTGAGAGGGGCTGATTTGTAGGGACACTCTACATCGGAGGAGTGGGATGGGGGGGAGAGGGAGGAGAGGATGGGAGGATGGAACCTGGGGGGGTGGTGGAAAGAGGGCACTGTGATGGAGATGTAACTTGATATAATAAATAAACATTATAATAATAATTTTTAAAAAAGAATCCTGATAAGGAAAATTATCTATGCATGATCAGTATAGACATAATTTTTCCCTATGCACAACAGGCCAGATTCAGGATGCAAACCCACAGGCACAGAGGCCTGACTATAACTAACTGACAGAATGGATGCCCTCCCTCCATCTCTGTGCTCATACCCACCTTGGCATCCCCAGGAACCTTCCTGCTATGAAGTCCTCTGTCTGTTCCCTACAACAGCAGATCTGAGGTGAAGGATGGGAAAGGACATCCACAGGAGCAGGGTTTTAAGCCTCCACTGTGTGTGTTTGGCTTGCTGGGAACAGGATTTCTTCCAGAATTCCCACATGCCTGGGAAAAAGACATTGTGAGTCAACAGATGGCCTACGATTTCAGAGTAGCCCCCGTGCAGTCATCAGACCTGAGCTTAGCCTACCTACTGCCATGCCACCCTGAACACTCCTAACCTCATCACTTCTTTTCTCTGAGCCTAGAAAGTTCAGTAGTTTAATAGCTTTATGAGCAGGAAGCAGAAAATAAAACCATCAACTCCAAAAGAGAAGACAGGACCATGTCTGTCCACCTGCATGTGCTTTCTCTGCTGTGAAAGAGCATGCACGCACTCAAGCTTTTCTTTTTTTTTTTTTTTTTGAGGCAGGGTTTCTCTGTGTATCTCTGGCTGTCCTGGAACTTTCTCTGTAGACCAGGCTGGCCTCAAACTCACAGAGATCTGCCTGCCTCTGGCTCCCAGTGCTGGAACAAAGGCATGTGTCACCATGGCTGGTGGCCTCAAAGTTTTCTTTTAATTTCCATTATTTTGTTGACATATGTGGTTGGTTACTGACTATGATCTTCATACCCTTAAAATAGATCTAGAATTTTCTTGGTTAAGGTTAAGACCATCTTCACACACCCTTTGCAATAAAGTATTGTAGATATATACAAAGAAACTTTCTATTGAAAAAGAGTAAATAAGGAGAATTATATATAAACTAACATTTGAAACCCTGTAAAGAGAGACAGTAGCTAAAGAAATATACAGTCTCAAGCATAAAGCAAAAATGTGAAATATTTTCCTGACTGATTTTTATGAAAATGAAAGCACTGGGATCATGTGGAGTATTAAGTCACTGTGCTCTGGGCACTTGGACTCCACACTTTCTGGTCACTTTATCTTCCTGCCTCACCACTCCTCAATGTTCATCAAAACGGCACCTTCTGGAAGGTCAGGGTTCTATCAAAACACAAGGAAAAGGAGCCCAATCCAATTCAGGTCTTGAGTCTCAGAACTCACTCACAGCAGAGATAATTGTTGTGGGCGTGGGAAGGTTCTGACTTTGAGAGCCAAGGGTTTGCATTTCCCTGGACCGAGCCTACTGAAGCACAGAAAGTTTGTGACATTAAGGGTGGGTGGATTGCCAAGACATGCAGCTGAACTGAAACCAGCATTGTTGACTCCAATGAAAAGTTAGGAAAGAATGGCAATAAAGTTGGAAGCTGATGTGGATCTCTAAAAGAGTTTTGATCACTCAGTCACATGACTATCCATCCCTCAGGGCAAGTTCTAGGGAGAGAGGAATTGATAGAAATTCTAGATAGGACTTTTAAAGAGCTGAGAAGACAGATTTCTAGGAGGAAGTCTGGAAAGGTAAGAAACCTGAGAAGTCACTTTTACTTGAAAACCTTGGGCCACAAAGGTAGTGGGGAGCCTCTGAACACTACTTCAAGTCCCTCCTATTTCCAATGAAGGAGAGAAAGGTCCAACAAAGCCCCAAAGCCAAAAGATCCTCAAAGTCACAATGACTTCAGCTACAGGTGTGTAGACCACAAGGAGAGAACATGGAAAGATCGCATATCACTAAGGGAGAGTGCCAGTGAATGTGCTGTGACAGGAAGTGGGATGTTCTCTTCATCACTGGTAATAAATAGATGGTTCTCCCTTACACCACAAATATAACCTCCAATAACTTACCCCTGACTCAGTTTTAAGCCCAGTGGTTAGTGGATCAGGATTTAATTTAAGAATTGCATAGAGGATTGTTTTTGTTTTCAAAGTTATAAGTTCTGGAAACTCAAATTCTTGGTGAACAAAAGTTACGTGCTTCTTATATATGTAAATAGGAAAATGACATAATAAAGAATATTAAAAATCCCTAATATCCTCCTCAACTAGGATGGGTCACTTTCAAGGCTGGCTTAAGAAATAAGCCTGGGACTGGTAAGATGGGTCAGTAATTTAAGAACACACACTGTTCTTGCAGAGGGCCCCAGCTTGATTCTCAGCCTTTACATCAGGTGGCTCACAACCACCTGTTAATCCAGCTCTAGGATACCCAGTGCTGCTGACCTCTGCAGGCCCAGGGACTCAAGTGCACAGATCCACACATAGATACATAACCAAAAACAATCATTTTCTAATTATTTTTAATTTTTTTATCAAGAAAAAAAGCTTGATTAAAATTTAAGTACTCTTATAGTCACTGCAAAGTAATTATTTTAAATAGTCAAGTCATTATCAATATGCACTAATTCTCTTGGGAAATGGAAATGTTGAAAGGAGAAGAAATGAGAAATAAGGATGTGGTATACTAGTCTTCCTTCTAAATTAAAATTGGGTGTGGTGTCAGTGATAACACTGAATCAAAAGATCAAGAAGGAAATTATTGCCATTAGCTACCAGGAAAAAAAAAAACTAAAGAAATATATTTGGCTGGCAAAGATCAGACACTCAGTTTGCACCACTGAACATTCAAGTGGAAGATCTAAATATGAAATTCAACAAAGATCTGACTGGAAATCTCCAAAAAGAATGACTGGCTCACTGACAGCTTTGATCTCTGAGCTCAAAGTCTTCAAGAGAATTAGTACAGCCAGCCCCCTAAATTGGCAAATGCTGTATTTATAGAGCCAGACATAGCTGGTTGAAAAGATTTAATAAAGACCAAAAAATGTTTAATAAGGCAACACCTGTACCTTAGTCAAGTGTGGTAATGCACACCTGCAAAACTCAGTCCTTAGGAGACTAAGATACAAGAATCATGAATCCCATCCCAGCCTGAGCTATCTAGCAAAGCCCTGTCTAAAATTAAAGTAAAATACAATACCCAAGCAACAAGGTGGCTCAGTGCGTAAGGCGCTAACAGCAAGCCTGTCAACTTGAGTTCAATACTTAGGACTCACACAGTAGAATGAATAATCAACTCCCAAAGTTGTCCTATGACCTCCATTCATTGTGGCATACATGTGCATGCACACAAACTAATCAATTACTTAATTAATAGTTTAAAAAATAAACTATCTTTATTAACATATATATTCTTCATTTTCCTCTGCATGCGTATGAGCACACACAAACACACATGCATGCATGCAAGCACACACACACACAAACAAATCAATCAATAAATAAGTAGTAATAAAAAGTTAAGCTATCTATATTATCATATATATTCTTCATTTTTCTCTAAATTATCCAGTAGAGTGACAAAATAGTGTTTACATTGTATTAGAAGTTATGATAACTTAAATATGTGGGAGGTTTGCATACAGGCTACAACATTCTGTAGAAGGAACTTGGGCAGCCATGACTTTTGGTATCCTGGGGAAAGCCCAATACCTGTCCTTTACAGACACTGAGGGACTACTCCCCTACTTATAAAAAAGAATTCTAGGAAAGGAGACCCAGGAATTCTACAGGTAAAAGGTCCACATAGTGAAAAGGTTTATTTGAGGCAGCAGTATGACCCCAAGAACAGATAATCCTGGAAACAGGAAACAGGAAAAACTGGAACACACTCTCTAAACCCAGCTTGTTCCACTTGCATTCCTTGACAACTTTAAAGGTCACCTAGCTACACAATGCATCGTTAGGCTTTCTCTAGCTTGACTACAGAGAATCCCTCTGACATGTGGGTGCCAATGGTAACAGTTGCCTAAGCTGGTTTTCAGGAATTCAGAGCCAATTTGTGTGCAGCTCTAACCAGTGTTAATTACCAACCTCTCTGTGTGGCTCTGCACAAGGACATGGTGGGTGAGATCTGTTCATCAGAACAGAGGACACATGCAGATCTCACTACCACCACCTCCTTCTGAACCTGTGAAAAACCATGAGGTCTGTCCATACAGGTCGGTGGACCTTAGTTCACTTTCCCCTACTTCTAGAAAAAAACAGGCCCAGCTGTATTGTCAGCAGGATTCTACCAGACTTTCAAAGAATAACTACAACCAACCAGTTACTTCTTAAATTACTCAAAATGATAGAAACACAAAGGGCACTTCCAAATTCTTTCTATGAAGTCAGCATTACTCTAATGCCAAAACCAGGTAAAGACACAACAAAACAAAGACACTACAGGCCAATACTCCTGATGAAATGGATACAAAATGCTCAATGAAAACAATACAGGTATATACCAAACAGAACACCCACTTCTTCAATCAAGTTGGCTTTGTCACAGAGAGGCAGAAATAGTTATATATATATATATATATATATATATATATATATATATATATATGTCAGTAAATGTAATAAACCATATATTCAAACCTAAAGACAAAAATTACATGATCATCTCATTAGATGCAGGAAAAAAACCTTTTGATAAAACCCAACCTACCTTCATAATCAAAGTCCTAGGGAGAACAGGACTGGAGAACACAGATCAACACAATAAGTAAAGGCTGTCTGTGACAACCTACAGACAGCATCATCCTAAGTGGATAAAACTTGAAGCAATTCCATGAGAGTAAGTAATGAGACAGAGCTGGCCCGCCTACACCCTTTTCCAGCATAGTGCTTGACTCTCTAGCTAAAGCAGCAAGACAAGGGAAGAAACTTGAGTGGACATTAGCTTGGAAAAAAAGTCAAATGTTCCTAGTTGCAAATGATATATGATGCATAACAGATATCAAAGATTCCACTGGCATTTTTCTAGGAATGGGCAATATTTCCAACAAAGTGGCAGAAGACAAAGTCAGCTTACAAATTCAGTAGCTTTTCTCCATATAAATAACAAACATGCTGAAAAAGAAACATAACAGCCTCAAAAAAAAAAAAAAAACTGGGAATAAACCTAGCCAAGAAGATGGGAAATCTCTATAACAGAAACTTTAAAATGTAAAGCAGGACTGGAAAGATGTGTCAGCAGTGGGTAATAGCACTGGCTTCTCTTCCAAAGGATCCAGGTTTGATCCCCAGTTCCCACATGGAAGCTCACAACTATCCACAACTCCAGCTCCAGGAAATATGATGCCCTCTTCTGCCCTCTACAGATATCAGGTACATACATGATGCCCACAGACAGACATAAGCAAAACACTCGTACATATTGAATGAATTAATTAATAAAATTTCTGAAGAAAGAGATTGAGGAAGACACTTAAAGATGGAAGGATGCTCAAGAATTGGTACAATTAATATGGTGAAAATGAACATCCTACCAAAAGCAATGTATAGATTCAGTTCAATCCCAATGAAAATCCCCATGACATTCTTCACGGAGATAGAAATAAGGATCATAAAATTCATATAGAAGCACAATGACTCCAGATAAGAACAATACTAGAAGAACTACCATTTCAGGCTATATTATAGAACTATAATAATAAAAACAGCATAATACTTGCACAAAAACAGACATGCAGATCAATGGAACAAAGAAGAAGACCCATACACCAGTTACCTAATTACAGCCATCTGATATTTGACAAAAGTGCCAAAAATATACACTGGAGGAAAGACAGCATCTTCAACAAATGGTGCAGGAAAATCTGGGTGTCCGCATGTAGAAGAGTGGAATTAAACTGTCACCCTGCACAAAAATCAACTCTGAATGGAACAAAGACTTCGCTATGAAACCTGACATTCCAAAACTGCTAGAAGAAATCATGCATAGTATTCTAATTTACAGTATGCAGGTTCAGGAAAGGATGTTCTAAACAGGACTCTAATTACCCCAGAAATGTAGGCCAACAATTGATAAATGGGACCTCACAAAACTAACAGGCTCTGTGCAGCAAAGGGAACAGTGAAGAGTAGGAAGGCATGTGAAGCAGAGGCAGGAGGATTTCTGGGAGTTCGAGGCCAGCCTTGTCTACAGAGTGAGTTCCAGGACAGACGGGGCTACATACACAGAGAAACCCTATCTTGAAAACCCAAGGGAAAAAAGAGCAGAAGAGCACATTTGTACACATTATGCAACTGAGAGAGGATTAGCATCCACAATATGCAAAGAACTAAAAAAAAAAAAAACCAAGAAAACAAATGACCCAGTTTTGAATTTTTTTTAAAAATGAGCTGTAGATCTGAACAGAGAGTTCTCTAAAGGAGAAATAAAAATGATAAGAAATGTCAGGGAACACGTTCAACATCCTCAGCAGTATTGGAAATGAAAATTAAAACTATTTTGAGATTCTGTCCTAAGCCTGTCAGAAAAGCTAAGACTAAGAAAACAGCTGACAACAAATGCTAAAGAGGACATGGGGAAGGGGGAACCCTCATTCACTGCTGATGTGATTGCAGAATAGTGCAGCCACTATGGAAACCACTGTGGAGAATTCTCGAAAGGCTAAAAGCACATCTACCATAGGACTCAGCTGTATGACTCCTTGGTATATACCCAATGGACTCTATATCTTACTTTAGAGATACTTGCTCAGCCATGTTCATTGCTGCTCTATTCACAATATATAGAAAATAGGAAGTAGAAGAAAAATGAAATGTCCTTCAGTTAGTGAGTGGATAATGAAAACATAGTACATATACACAATAGAATTATAGTCATCTGTAAAGAAAAATGAAAATTTCAGGCGAATACATAGAACTGGAAAATAAACTAAATGAGGTAATGCAGACCCAGAAACATAAAACCCTCCATGTTATCTTTTATTTGGAAATCCTAGAACTGAATCTTTTTGAGTATATGGGTCTAGTAAAGCTAAGGTCTATGAAAGAGAATGGGAAATGACACGACTTTAACTGGGGCGGGGAAGGGAGCGCCACACAGGGAAAGGGTAGGAGGAGGAAGAAATAACATTAGGAATGTTTGAAAAAGCCATAGGGAAGCATTATTGTAAAGCTTAATCAAAATGCCTGTATTGCATATATTTTAAATGGAGTTTTGCCACCTGGGATGATAATGCTTCCCACAAGGGGCGTAGACTATCTAACAAAAAGCCCAGTACACTAGGCATGGGAAACCTCCCTTTGAGTTGTTAATCGTAGGAGTTCAAGAGACTCCCAAAACAATATAGGCTATTGCTATTGCCCTTGGTTGCCTCCCAGAAGTTGAAAATAAGTCCCTATTGCTGAAGACATGAAGCACTTCAGACACAAGACTTAGAGATGACACCTTGTACTTCAGATACAGGACATAGAAAATTCAAACTGAATCTTGCCTCCAAGCCTCCTTCCTGAGGACCAGCTTTCATATATCAGAAGGTGTTATGCAAGTTTCCAAGGGAAGGAAGCAACCAATAATCCCACTTAGTATGTTGCCTATGAACTGCAGCACTGACAAGCAAGGCAAGAAGTCCTTCCTTAAGGGTGCAATACCAGCACTTACATCTTGGTTTTAACCATCAGCTGTTTAGTTGGACTTAAGGCATTCTCAACAGGAAGGAAATCATACCTGGGACTGGAAACCTAGCCAGTTAAGTACCCAGGGAGAACCCACTACCAATACTTTACTAAACCAATGTAGTTCCTAACTGCATTCTGAAATACTTATATTCACAGATAATTAGAGCTGTTATATCTTACCAAAGTAACTTTTCTTTGCAACAAATGGAGACTATTCCAGAAGATCACAACTGGTAAAAATGCAGAGAACAACTGTTTGTGAGATACTGAGTCCCAGTGGACACATCAACAACACAATTCCTTCACCTAAGGCCCAGGGAACATCACTGAAGAAGGGGCAGAAAGCCTGTAAGAGTCAGAGGACCAGAAAATCTGCTGTAAGATGGTATCTCCTAGAAATGACAGAGATCCATGATACCCTAGGAATATGGCTGACTAGACAAGGACAACATTGATAGACATGTTAATATGGAAGGGGAATCTCATGGATTTCCACCCATACACGAAGAACTATAGGACACTGAAGAATGCTGAGAGCAAGAGAAATGGTCTTCCTGGGGGGTTAAGCCCCTAATTGGCTATCCAATACCAATTAGTATGATCCGAAATCATATTATATACAAGTAACACTAAAGAGATTGAGCAAGTTGTATTTATATTTTTATGCATATATATATATATAAAACACAAAGAAAAGGATGCCATAAATTTGAGAAGGGACATGACTGGTGGGAAGGAGGGGTTAATGAAAGGGGTTGGAGGGAGGAATGGGAAAGAAGAAATAATGTAAGTACATCATAACTTTAAAATAGCCTTCAATATTTGTTAAAACAAACAAACAAACAAAAACATGAAAGTATAAGCAGCCTAATTAACAAGCATGGATTTATACATTACCCAGCATTGAAATGTACATTCCCTAGTCATCATAAATCAAATCTCATCACATGTCAAAGAGCGCATGCTCCATTTGTCAGTTCTTTCACAACACCAAAGAGAGATTAAAAATGAATAACAAAAGAATACAAACCAAATAAGCAAGAGGCATTTATCTGGAAATTAAAGCCATGCTCCCAAGGAATTTATGAGTTTTTTTTTTTAAATGACAGAATTTAGGAGACAGGAAAGGGTAATGAATATGCACACACTGAAATGTGGGATGAGACTAAATTTTACAGGAGTAATGTTTGATTTAAATGCTTATGTTATTGGGGGAGGCTGAAAATGGGCAATGTATCCAATTTCAGAGGTAATAAAAAGTAAAATTAAATAGAAGAAAGGCAAAAGTAAGGAACAAGACAAATCCAATAATAAAATCCATGAAACAGAAAACATACGATGGATATTAACAAAGCCAAAATTTTGAGTCTTGGGAAAAACTAATTAAGTTGACAATCTCAGGACTGGAATGATGACTCAGTAGTTTGGGGCATTTGCTCCACAATCATGAAATTGGCGTCCACAACCCAAATAGAAAGAAGGGTGTATTAGTTACTTTTCTATTGCTGTGATAAAACACCATTACCAGAGTGGCTTACAGAAGAAAGAATTTACTTTAGCTTATGATTCCAGAGAAAGAAAATCCATAGTGGTGGGAAGAGGCAACAAGCAACTGGAGCAAGAACCTGAGAACCTGAGAACATCTTCAACCAGGAAAATGAAGCAAAGAGTGAACTGAAGTTGGGGGGGAGGAGACTACAAATTCTCAAAGTTCATCCCTAGTGAAATACTTCCTTTAGCAAGCTTCCACATCGTGAAAGTTTCATAACTTCTCCAAACAGCACCATCAAATGGAGACCAAGTATTTAAATATGTGAGCCTATAGGGATCAGTTCTCATTCAAACCACCATATTCTGCCCATAGACTTCATAGGTTCCAAAAAAACAAAACAACAACAAAAATTTGACCCAACTTCAAAATCCCACATAGTCTTTAACAGTCTCAACACTGTTCAAAAGTTCAAAGTCCACTCTCTTCTGAGAATCAGGACAATTTCTTAACTGTAAACCTTTGTACGATCAAAGACAAATTACTTATTTCCAACATATGATGACAAGAAAATACATTTTCACTCCAAAAGGGAGGAGTGAATGGGGGCATAGTAGGGAAATACTGCTATAAAGCAAGACCAAAATCCAGCTATCGTTTCATATCTGGTGTCGGGAACTTTGATTTTAAAAGGCTTGGATGGCTTGGGTCCTCCAGCTTTACTGCCTACAACATATATGTCTCCTTTCAGCTGGTGACCTCCTCACACACAGTCCTCCATAATTATCTCACAGCTCTGGCATCTCCAGCATCTTGTGGTCACTACTGCAACTCAGGCCTCACTTTTACAGCTTCCCACATGGCCTCTCATGACATTCTTGAAGGGACTTCCCTGTTACATGCTGTTTAGCCACAGGAGCTCTCGGAAATCATGGATGAAGAACCCAGGGCCGCTTCACTTTTGCCTAGCTGAGTAGGGTCTTGCCCATACTTGCCTTATTCCAGTGCAAATCAGGAAACCTCTCCTCAATCACACTCATCCCCTTAACAGTTATAACTTCTCTGTAAGGAGAGTTAGATTAATATAAATTAGATTTAGTAAATATCTAGGGGTTTCTGATTCAGTTTCTTAATCTGGGACATGAAGATCAACTTGGCTGTGGGCAATTAGCTTATCAGCTTATGGACTAAAAGCAAGGATGAAGTCAGGTGAAACAAGGAGAGACTCTATGGACTAAAACAAGGTTTATGGCCTGGCATTGTTTTCAGCTGCTAAGTGGGCAGAGCCCAGATTAAGCTGAAGCCAGGTGGAACAAGGAGAGATCCTATTTAAGGACAAGTGCCTGGAGCCTGGGGGGTCCCATGCTAGAAAGCTCCAATGCTAGGGAGTCCTCACACTAGAAACAATGAGTAGTTTGTATCATCTGATGGAGAAACTGCTGGTGAACTGATGGCCAGATCTCCCTGAGGCAGAAAGAAGCTGGTGAGCAGAGAAAGCCTCAGCAAGACAGCAAAGACCAAGGACTAAACCCTGTGGCTCATCTTTTGCCTAGAGGGGGTTGACCCGTTTAAACAGTGGCCTGAATGGAACTGTGGCCAGCTTCAAAGACTGAGGCAGAGGGGCAGAGTTGCTGATGCAAAGGGAATAAGTTGGCTTACAGATGGCTGAGGTCTCCCAGAGAGAAGAAAGCCTCAAGCCTTATTTGAGGTGAAGCCGCCATAGCCAATTTACCCTGATGGATCTACTTCTGAGATATTCTGGAAGAAAGACTGCTAAGTGCATTAAAGGGTCTACCCCAGAGACTGTGTTCCTGACCACTGAGGACCTGTCCCAGAGACTGTATCCTTTTAAAAGGTTATGAAAATAGTTGTAATAGTTATCAATAGGTTTAGTGTTTAGGTAATAGTGGTTGTAGTCATTCATAGGGTTAGTAGTTACATAAATGTTTATAAGTGAATATAGTTATCAATAAGTACATATTGAATAATTCAAAAGGCTTGGCTTCACTTCTCTTTTATCATGTGCTTTGATTGTAACATTAAGCCTGTTTTTCTCTCCAAATTGAACATTTTATATTTCCTTCTTTTCCCTTGCTCTTTATCATTGGAGTCATGCATAAGAATAATCACTAATCATCATTTCAAACTCAATGTTTTACTATCTTGCAATTTCCTCTGCTAAAGAGATTATTCCATTACTTTTTAGCTCAGCCTCAAGCAAGTTCTTAGGACAAGGGCAGAAGACAGCCAGATTTTTTGGCAAAGTAACACAGCTATACCCAGTTCCTAGTAGAGAGCTTGTTCCACCTCAGAAAGCTCTTGGGCCTACCCAGCATCCACAGTGGGTGCTGTACTGTATGCATCCACTGTAGTCTCAACAACAATAATAAATTATTTCTTAAAAACAAATAAAATCAGCAAGAAGACATATCTTATTCACCACTACACTAGAGGATCCCACCAGTGCAGAAAGTGATTCAAGCATAACATGGAATAGGAAAAAAATGGAACTGTCTTTGTCTTTAGTAATCACCACAGAATGTGTGAGAAATGGTGAGTACTAGTGGGCAGCAAAAGTGTCAAATACCTGATAACGTGTGAACATGCTATTCTCACCACAGCAGCAGTAAAGACACTTTTTATTCCATCTAGTTATTTAGGGGACACACGCATGCTGCGATGCAGGTGTGGAGGTAGGAGGACAACTTTGAGGAGTTGACTCTCCCGTTCCACTATGTGTATCTCAAGAATTGAATTCAGGTCATCAGGTTTAGCAGCAAACACCTTTACATGTTGTATTAGGTCAGGGTTTTCTAGAGTAAGAGAACTTACAGAATGAATCCGTGTGTGTGTGTGTGTGTGTGTGTGTGTGTGTGTGTGTGTGTGTGTGATTTATTAGAAAGACTTACAGTCTGTGGTTTAGCTAATCCAACAATGGCTGCCTATGAATGGAAAATCCAAGAATCCAGGAGTAGTTCAGTCCACAAGGCTGGATGTCTCAGTTGGTTTTCAGTGTATACCAGAATCCTAAAGAAGGCGGCTCTAATGGACTTCCTAGTGAGGCAAGAAGAAGCAGGCAAAGAGAAAAAAACTTCCTTTTTTTCCATGTCCTTTTTGAGGCTTCCAGCAAAAGATGTTGCTGAGATTAAAGGCGAGTCTTCTCACCTCAAAAGATCTAGACTAAAATGTGTCTTCCCATTTCAAAGATCCAGACGAGAAGTAGTTCTTCCCATCTGTCTTAGTCAGGGTTTCTATTGCTGAAATACCATGACCAAAAAGGGAGTTTGGGAGGAAAGGGTTTATTTAGCTTACATTTCCACAATGCTGTTCATCACCAACGAAAGTTAGGACAGGAACTCCAGGAGGGCAGGAACCTGAAGGCAGGAGCTGATGCAGAGGCCATGGAGGAGTGCTGTTTACTGGCTTGCTTCCCTGGCTTGCTTAGCCTGCTTCCTTATAGAACCCAGGACCACCAGCGCAGGGATGGCACCACTCACAATAGGCTTGACCCTCCCCCATTGATCACTAATTGACAAAATGCCCTACATCTGGATCTCATGGAGGCATTTCTTCAACTGAGGCTCCTTCTTCCCTGATGACTCTAGCTTGTGTCAGGTTGATACAAAACTAGCCTGTACACAATCTAAAAGATCCAGATTAGAAATGGATCTTTCCATTTCAAGTTAAGCAAAAATCTCCCAAGGTGTGCTCCATTTGGCGGTTTTAGTTAATTCCAGATGTAGTAAAGTTGACAACAAGAATAGCCCTCACACCTACTGAGCCACATTGCCAGGCTAAGGATAATTTTAAATGATGTTATTTGTAACAGCAAACATCAAGAAGCAAAAAAAAAAAAAAGGAAAAAAATCAGGAAGAAAGGGAAATTGAATAAGAGAGGTAGTGAATGCCTCAAAGGCCAGACACTCAAGGGAGGAATGGTATGACTTGTAAAGATAAAAGTCTGTGGTCAAGGGAGATGGTTGACTTTAATATTTCAGAGGGAGAGATAACAAGGGTAAAAGGGTGATAAAGAAACAGGCATCTGATAAGGGGCAGAGCCAGTAGCAATTTTAAAGCTTCCTTGAATAACCAAGTGTTTATTTACACCAATACATGCAGGAAAACTATTTTTATACCACTGTACTATCACAAACAAAACATATTTTGCATGTACAGATGGAGTTGCATCCCCATTAACACATCTGAAATTGAAAGTATCTTAAGTAAAAAAACACTTTTAATACAGCTCACTCAACACACATGCCTGCCCATTCACACAGTTTTCTGTCATATCAGCTGCTTCCCATTGTGGCTGAAGAGGGCTGCGGGTCTCTGTTGCTCCCCAGACATAAGAGAAGAAAGCATACCTTGCTCGCATTGCTAGCCTGGGAAAAGGGTGAGGCCCAAACACCACAGTGCTCTGGCTTCTATAGAATGCTTATGGTTATCACTATGCAGTCATAAAGTCAGGAGGTCATCAGTTGATCTTCTGTAAGGCAAAGTTATATCTGCATTTGTCATATCGTAGCCAGGCTTGGGAGAGTCACAGGTGCAGTTATGAGACGCTGAACTGCCCTGAATTGGTCGGCATTCCATCATTGTCACCAATACCTAAGATTTGGTTTGCCTTGGCTCACAGTTCGGGGGGTTTCGGTCCACTGCCAGTTAGTTGTCTTGGGGTTTATGGCACAGTCATGGTGGAGACTATGGAGAACAAAGCCGCACAGCTGGTCAGTTTACAGTTAAATGGGGGGTGTCGGGGGAGAGACAGAGACAGAGAAGATGAATCAGGATCCCTTTAAGGACATACCCTAATAATGTAAGATCTTCCACCCAGTCCCATCTCTTAAAAGTTTCACCCTTCCCAGGGAGCCCAAGCTGGGGGCCGGGCCTTTAAAAACAACAGGCAAACCCCAACCCCCCACTTTTGAATGGACTTCCTAGGCACAACTGCGAGGGGGGGGGGGGGGGGGGGGGGATCAGAAATATTTATCTTTAAATTCACAGTTCTTAAATTGTTTTCTCTTCTTATGATTATTTATTTACTTATTTTGTGTGCTTGGGACGGGAAGGTACAGAGGTTGGAAGATATCTTTTGGGAGTTGTTTCACTCCTTCTACCATACAAGCTCCAGGGATGGAACTCAAGTCTTGGTGGCAGACACCTTTATCTGCTGAGCCATCTTGTCTGCCCCAAAACTCATCATTTTTAAAACCAACAACTGTGTAAGCTACAAACATGCCCGTGTGTGTGTTTGTGTGTGTGTGTGTGCACTGATGAGCTATCTTGAATCACTCTTTAAAAAAAATTGCTGTTTTGTAGTCAAATAAGTCAGCATCAGTATGTGAGAAAATGCAATGTTCTCTGGATCTAGTAACAGAGAAATCCCTGATTATGACCAAAAAAAAAAAGGTTGGTTTAAATATAAAGGGGGTAGGAGGCTACAAATTGCTTTGTGTTTTCATACAGAAGCAAGCACATATAACTGCCACTTGTATTGTTGTGACTGCCCAGATGACTCCTTAACCATGGAGTGAAACAGCCTGCTTTTGACTTCTTCAGTGGAGCTGGGCAGGTATCACCTCCTGGCTGATGAATAAGGATGGGCTGATGGAAAAGCACAGCCTCCCATTGGTGTGCATCTGATGCGCATTCTGCGATGCGCAATAGCTAACCGGCACGCATTCTAATTCCAATGCTGTGATGTAGGCCTGATTCTCTATTAAAACTGGAAGTGTTAATTTGCCAGTAATCACTCTACTTTCTCCCATCGCCTCGCTGAAAAGGACAGGCCCTTACTGCATGGATAAAATGTAGTAAGGCATTTAGTGCTAGGCCGTGATTTGAGACCTCCAGCTGTTTTACTGGTTGTGTAACTAAAAATAAGATAATGTTATGCTGGATAACTACGGCTTTTGTAGGCATTCACATTTTACAAATCGCTGCACAGTATGCAAACCATTATATTTTTAAATGCTTAAACCCAGCTGAGGAGCCGAACACTTCCATTATTAAAGGAGAGCTTGCTAGCCTGTGAAGTGGGACAGGACGCCTGTTGGACAGGGATGCTGGTGGGCTGAGTTTACCTTCCCTGTCTCTCATAGCCCTCTCAGGGAACCCTCATTCTTGACCTTCAGTGATGCAGATCAGGATCTGTAGAGGTTAGTGGTTTTGTTTTTAAATTTGACTTGATCTGTAAACCTACTGCTTATTCAAATAATGCAAGCCAGAGAGTCAAAAACTGAGCAAGTACAGTGGCAAGAAATAGCATGCTTCTCTACACAGGCTTGTATTAAAAATAAAGGGTCAGAGGAAAGAACTTTGCTGGTTCACATCATGCAAACACATAAAAGCGCTGTGATATTTATACTTCTATGATCTAATCAGAAGCTCAAAGCAGGATGTCTTCCACTGAATATTTGTCTTGTGTGAAAACAACGTTGGAGCTATCCTATGCTGTAGTTTCAGAACACATGTGCCTTCAGAAAGGCCAGTCGTTCAGGATGGGTGCTCCTTTGTCTAACTGCTCCGTGTTGACACAAATCCTGGCAGGAAGTTATCAGGACCCTGTACAGTACCAGAAACCACTTCCAAAGTTCTAAAGGTTAGATTTTTTTTTAACTGTTATAATTTGTAATTTGCCAAATACTGTTTCTCACATGTAACCACAGCTTTAAATTAAGGCATCAAGCTGGGTGTGGTGACACACGACTTTAATCACTGCAGTTGGGAGGCAGAGGCCACCCTGGTCAACACAATGCATTTCAGGACAGCCAGGGTTACACAGAAAAAAAAAACACTGTCTTAAAAAGGCAAAAAAATAAGATAGAAGCATCTAAAAGTGGTTAAAAACACAGCCACACAGTCATTCTCAGCCAGAAAAGAAAAGCTCTTTAGTTTCCCGAAGATTCCTAGTGATTCCTGTGTCAGTCAAGACTAGTCAAACCAGAAAATGCCCACTCACAGCCAACTGCTTGCTAGATCCGGATTCGACCACACATCCTGTAATCATCACGCAAGCAAACAGTGGAGAAGCTGGACCAGTGGTACATAAGAGGGGGCCAAATTAAAGCTGTAGCTTCTAACAGTAAAAATGGCAAGAAGGAGAAAGGATGAAGGGAGGCCGGGTGGGAAACTGAGACAGTCGGTAAGAATTGGCATTAGAACTCACTCCATGAATGAGTACTTGAGATCAAAGGATTGATGAGGGGAGCAGGTTCAAATTATTAATTCTGTAAGAAAAAAAAATAAACCTTAAAGAGAAGCTGGGATAGAAGCATAGTGCCCCTGAGGATTCTAAAAGATGAAAATGTATAATTTCTGTCTGGACTAACAAACCCTTCCATTCTGGAGTGATGAAGATGGACCCCCCCCACCCACCCCAGTCTTTCCTTCCAGCGCAGGTAATGTTGATCTCTCTGAAGGATATAAAACCTGACCTTCTCGGGGTTTGGTTGGTCTTTCAAAATCTTACAATATCTATGCCTAAACTGAAATTTCCGATGTTACCCTATACACAGTAAAGGTGGTTCTGGTTCTCTTTGTTTAGGGTTTCTGAGAGTCCTAAAGAAACCCTGGGACCTTTGCCATCATTTTTTAGATAACACCAAATTCTTAAGATTACCTCAAGCAAGCCCGGATGAGGCCCCTCTCCTCACAGCCAGCACGTCCCCTTGGATGCAATGTCCTGAAATTCCATTTCTTTCCTACTAGCAGTGCATTGAAAGCCTTGAGGCCATGACAGAACTCAGTGTAACTCCTGTTAGGTTTAGGACAGGATCCTTGAAGACAGAGGGGAAGCTGAAATCCATGGAGCTCAAATTTCTAATTTTACACCCAGGAATCTACCACTCAGAGAACTAACCTGCCTATGGTCCTACAGAGGAGAAGCCATAAAGGATAAAGGAAGTCTTTTTGAAACCAAGTTGCATTCAAGTTACTCTTGCTAGACCTCACCTGTACATTGCACTCTTTCTATTTACCATGGGGGATAGCAAACAAAGGAAACTAATTCATTAAAGCCACACGCATACTCACTCACAAGGAACAAAAATAAAATTTCAGAGCAAAAAGGAAAACTGGGTAAGTCATGATTTGGTATGGACAGTGTATAGTCTCAGAGCCTTTTGTGGGGATGAGAGGCCACCTTGGACCCAAGGCAGGGTGTGGACAGAGGCCTGGCTCTGACTCACAACTTTCCTTTCCTGGTTACTCTGGCTTAATCCTCTGGGTGTGGTGACCACTCCCAGTCCTATTCTGGAAATAGTCTCAGTTTTTCCTATGGAAAATGAAAGAGGCAAGAGATTAGCTCGGGGTTTGGTTGGTCTTTCAAAATCTTACAATATCTACGCCTAAACTGAAATTTCCGATGTTACCCTATACACAGTAAAGGTGATTCTGGTTCTCTTTGTTTAGGGTTTCTGAGAGTCTTGTTTAGGGTTTCTGAGAGTCCTAAAGAAACCCTGGGACCTTTGCCATCATTTTTTAAATAACACCAAATTCTTAAGATTACCTTTCTAAGCCCCATCTACCTTAACCTTAAGTGCATGGCTTTTATCTGAGGAAAAGTAAAATACAGATATTACAGAGGTTGTCTTGAGTGTGTGGCTGCAAACCTTTGTACCTCAAGCAAGCCTGGATGAGGCCCCTCTCCTCACAGCCAGCACGTCCCCTTGGATGCAATGTCCTGAAATTCCATTTCTTTCCTACTAGCAGTGTATTGAAAGCCACTGACTTGTGTTCTCTACCCCAACCCTGGCTAACCTGCGTCTCAACCTAATGACAATAGATTAATTTAGGTTTTGAGTCCTATTGTTGCTGAGAAAATGCTATACTTGATACCACCCTGAGTGAATGGCCTCGTCTTTTCCACCTTATCTGCCACTCAGCCCCACACAGTTGTTCTCCCTAGAAAGCTCCAGGATGTTCTGAAGCCCTCTGTTTAGCAGTCCCTTCTCCTTCCCTCTCTCCTTCCTTCCTTTCTTCAGTCTTTCTCTAGGATTTGAGTTTTGTTTGTTTTTCTCTTCATTTTATTATTTTTTAAATTTAATTATTACTATTTTGTATGTGTACGATGTATGTGTGTGGGCACATGTACCGTGACATATATATGTGACAGTCAGGGGACAACTTTGAAGAGTCAGTTCTCTCCTTCCACATGTATGAGGGTTCCAGGGATTAAACTCAGGCTACTGAGCCATCTCCCCAGAGTGTTCCATAGCTCTCTTGTTTTTCTGCCTCTTCCTCACCCTCCTCCTTGCCCCACTCCCTCAAATACAAGGTCTCATTATATGGTCCAGACTAGCCCTTGAAGTCACAAAACACTATGCGGTTCAGATTGGCCTCAAACTCGACAATTTTTCCGCCTCAGCCTCCCACATGCTCAGATGACAAGTATGTACCACCACACCTGGTTTTCCTACATTCCTCTTTTCTCCAAAATTTTTGTCTTTTCAGGGGGAAAAACCCTTTGACAATATAAGCCTTCCATAAATTAATAAAGCAGGTTCTATCTTGTTTATCTCTCAATCATAAGGAAGGACTGGGGCTGTGGCTCCGTGCTCACAGTTTCTAGGATGCATAAGGTCCCACCAACAACCACTCTTCCAAAACCTATTCATTATGGAAAATTAATTAAGCGAAATTGTGTTGTCACACACACAAGGTAACAATCCAGGAAATGCAAAGTCTCATGGGTGAAGGGTTGTCCACAAGAGGATTCATGCCCATGTAGCTAGCAGGGCTTTTGTGCTGAAAGGGACACCATATCAGGCCTACTTTGGCCCATGATTGGCAGCTCGATTGTGATTACTGACTGTATAAATCTGTTAGATGATAGTATTTTATGTTTTTTTAACTTTGTGTGTGTGTCTTTCTCTGTGGGTGTGTCTAGGTATGTGTGTGTATACCAGTGTGTGTGCACGTGACATGTGTAAATGTGGGTGCAAATATGGCCACAGCATACAATGTGAAAGTCGTCAGGCCTCTCCTCCCACCAAGTGGGCTCTTCAGATAGAACTTGGGTCATTAGGTTTGCCCCTCAGGTGCTTTACACACTGAGCCATCTCGATGATCTTGCTATTTATTGCTTTTGGCCGTTTCCTTACCCAGAATTTACCACTCCTCGATAAATCAGTCACACTGAGCCTGGTACCTGTGCTGTTTAACATCTTCTCTGTCAGGGGACAGTGTGGAGAAGCCCCACAAATGCCTGTTCTAGTTACAGAGGAACTATCTTTTGCTCCCCAGACTTTGGCTCTCATGAACACAACCACTGAGACTGGGGTATAACTCAGTGTTGTACTGTTTATGCAAAACCTGCTTAAACAGCAAATACTAAATTATTACTCGTTTGTTGACTCTTCAAGAAACAGGAAATAGAGATTAGGTGGGGATAAGGATTAACATCCTTTCTCCTTTCTGAATCCTATTTCACAGCTTCCGATAAGGTGAAACCATGTGAGAGAGAAGCATGAGGCTTTTCTTCCTTGTTAGGAGGTACGCCTGGGTCCCCCACCCATGCTTGCTCAGACTTTTGCTAGATGGGAGAGCTTGGGCTTAATTCCCCTGAGCCTCGGTTACTTCCTTAGTTGGTGTAAATTCCTTGTGAACATTCACTGGGCTAAATTGTGGGAAGTAATAAGGAAAACATTAATAGTCAGTAACAATTCTTATTAGACCCGTGACCGTCCCAAAGACAGAGCCTGTAACACAGCTGCCTCTCCTGGAACCCTGTTGGGACTAACTGGCATCTCAACCAACTTCCTTCAGTTCAAGTACTTAGGGAAATGATTTGACCCCATTCATAGGCATCTTGCATCATTTTCTCTCTCTCTTTTGATGCTTACTAATCTTTTTTTTCCCAAAAATATTGTGTGTGTGTATCCCTACATGTGTATCTGTCAAGGTATGCATGTGGAGGTCAGAGGACAAGTTTTTAGGAGTCTCAGTTCTTTTCCTCTCACCAGGAGGGTTCCAGGGATCAAACTCAGATTGTCAGATTTGACAACAAATGCCTTTATCCACTGGGCCATCTGAGCTATCTCACCAGCCCCCATATCGTTTTCTATTAAAGTAGAAAAATAGAAAATAACAGCCAAGCCGGGGGATGTGTCTCAGTGGTAAAGTTCAGGGGATGTGTCTCAGTGGTAAAGCGCTTGCCTAGCATATGTGAGGCCAGGGTCCCATCCTCAGTACCACCAGGAATGAAGATAAACATCAACAACAGTGAAGAAAACAAGACATCTAGAATGGTGTGTCTTATTTATATAACAGAATAAAATGTTATATAACTGGCATTCTCGATTTCCTTCAAATCATACTCTACTTCATCCAAGTGTCATCATGAATATCATCACTTCATGCCACCTCCAGGATCATTCCTGATAGTCCTGTATCAATCTGACCAATTTCTGTCTTGGGGAACATGTATAACCTATGCTAACTCATTGTAGAGACAACTGGGGTTTTGTTTAGTGCTTGGGTGAGGGTAGCAATTCTTTCTTCCTCTAGGAAAGTGTGGCTTGCACATGAAGAACTGGAACTACTGCAGCCAGTTTCTGTAGAGTACCATATACACCCCAAGAAGTGACAAAGCCAAAGGCAACTTAGAAAAACAGAGGCCAGGAGTCACCAAAGGCTTCTATAATATAGGAGGTTTCAATTTCTAGAACCAATAAGTCCTTTCTTTTGGGCCACTGAGAATTAAGTCCTAGGGCAAGAGAGGTCTAATGTACTTTAAAAGTGAACATTTATCATGATGCAAAATTACATTATCACTGTCTCTCAAGGGCTGTTGTGGAAAACTTCACTGTATCGCCCACTCGCTATATCCATGGGTTCCTCCTCTGCAGATTTAACACACTACATATTAAAAACTTTCTTAAAATCATGCTTGCAAATAAATAATCACGCCTGTACTGAACATGTAGAGTTTTTTCCTCATTATTTCTTAAACAATGCGATATAATAACTATGACTAACAGGTATTATAATTCAGCAAAATAATATGTATGGGAATGAGACAGTAGGATGTCAATACACACAACTAATATGTATTAATAATTATAATCTTTAAATGAAATAATAAAACGATACTTATACCTTTAAAAAAAAAGACACTCCAAAATTTTAACCAGAGAAGAAGAAGTAATCTAGACATATGTTGTCACTCTGTAAAACCACTACACTGTATAGACAGCACACCATGGTTTCTATGAGAATACAGCAGTATTTTATAAGAAGAACTTCAGCATCTACAGATCTGGAGTTCTGAAAGCAATACCCCATCCATGTGGAACAATGACTGCATCTTCTGAAATTCCAAAATGAAGACTTGTTATTGTTGCCTTTAAGCCCAATCCACATGTGAATTCACCCTATTAATTTAAAATGAGAGACAGGAATCAAGTGTCTGTCTACGTCTGCATGCCATCTGATGACTTTACCTACCAGGAGATCCATGAATTCACATAATGACATTCCACCCAACTGACCAGAAGAACAGAAGTCAATTTCTTGGTAAGCATGGCGGGCCAGCCCTAATCTGGAATATTAACAATATATGACAATGAGAAGGGGCTGGAAGTAGAGAACACAGCATCAGGGTCCTCAACACCAACCATCATCCAGGAACTGGGACTGGCAGTAGTGGAAACAGCTGGTAATGATTCCCAGAGGTTTGCAGGTGTGTCCAATGCTCTGACATTGAGAAATCACATTCTTATCTCTAAATATGTCCCATTCATAGTATCTTAGGACATGTGCAGCCTGAAGGCTGCAGGTGGGACATACCCAATAGAATATTTTAGACAGGAGCAGGCTTCTCAGAGGCCCTTAATAAACAGCTATTCTCTCAAAATCAGCATTTCTGGAAGTGAGGGTAAGAACTACATCAAACCCACCTGAGCCCAGGGGTGGGGAGTTGCTAAGAGGACATATTCCTGGGTTCTGTCCTTAGCCTGCTGAGTGTGATTCCAGGTGCTTTAGAAGAGGCTCATACTCACTGACTCCCCCAAACTGAAGCTAATGCCTGACCACAGCCCTAACCCAGAACTTATTTTAACACAGAGATTGTACGAGTATACCCCAACTTATGAATTATGATCTTCAAGGGAAGTATCTAAGAATACTCACTCTTTATAAGGAAGCTTTATGAGAAAATGCTTATGATCTAGCTCATTTAAGAAGTATTTTCCAACTTCCTGTAAACCGCAACAGCAAAGTAACAGACCAGGAAACTTATAAACTACAGAAATTCATTTCTTACAGTTCTGAAAGTCCAAGAGCAGGGTGGCCAGAATGGCTGGTTCCTGAAGAGCTCCTTTCCTGTGTAGACCACCATCTTCCCCACACTTCTTACATGGTGGGATAAAGGCAAGAAAACTTCATCAGTCCCTCTATTGGTAGCCCTAAGCTGAGTTATGAGAGCCCCACTCCCATATCCTATTTACCACCCAAAGGTCCCACCTTCTAATACCATCACATTGGGACTCACATTTCAACACAGAATTGGAGAAGGACATATGCAAACCACCACATTTCCCTAGAGAGCAGGAAAATTTCCACTAGCCCTACAGTCCAGAAGGTCCCCTTCTCGGGTTTCCTGGACAGTGGAATACAGGGGAACACGGGGGACTAGGTTAGCAGAGCCAAAATCTAGACAGCCTGATGTGTATCTAAGACACTCCAGTTTATAAACTTCAGCTAGCCATCCACACCTGCTTTGTGCCAGTCCAGTCAGCTAAGAGCTCCCCAGACCTGGACTGGCTGCTCAGAGCCAGACAAACCAAAGCCAGGACTGGGAGATCCTATCCTGACCCTCAGACTCTGCCTCTTTCTGCTCTCTTATCCCTCCATCTCAACCATGCCTGCTTTATGTCACCTGGGTAACTTTAAATAAAATAAATGCAGGGCTCCACCTCAAATAAATGAAATCAGAATGTCTTAGACAGGAGAGGCCGATTTGTTTATCACTCCTGCCATCTCCCAGCTGAGTAACAGTCACCAACAGTCTGGGAAACACTCTCAAGTTTCTCCTTTCCTCTTCTCAAGGATCATTTCTCCGTATTTTTATTTAACTCCTTATGCAAATGAGCATGAGAACACATTGAAGTGTTTACACTGACTTGTTAATTAAGTCAAACAACCAGTGAGTTCATTTTTGATTTTTGGTGGTGGTAGTTTGGTTGGGTTTGGTTTGGATTGGTTTAGTTTGACTTTTTTTTTTTTTTTTTTTTTTAAATCAGGACAGGGTTTCTCCTGTGCGACTGTCCGGGAACTGGATCTGTAGACCAAGCTGGCCTAGAACTCAGAGATCTACCTGCCTCTGCTTCCTAGTGCTGGGATTAAAGGTGTGTGCCACCACCTTCTGGCAAGTTTAGTTTTTTAAATATCTAGTAAGATTTTTTTTAAGTCCTTCTCAGAACTGCTTGCATTTCTGCCCAGACCTGGCTTTTGATTCAAAGATGCACTCTGCATTTCATCTTTGTGTGGCCCTTCAGGTCCCTACAACGTTGGGCCCAACAGGGGCCTGGCATGCAGGTAGAGGTAGGCATAGATGGGAAAGATGACAGCCCTGGGGAGGCAGGACACCACCATTAACTCCTTATTGGACCATATCAACTCATATCTGAACTACTTCAAAGACAACTACCTCTATACCTGTTTCCATGAACTGATAGAAGTCCCATTTGCTTGGAGATCCAGCAGTAGCTTGGAGAGGTGTCCAGGTAATGGCAACCCCAAGACACTGAGGGCCCCCAGCCAAGACTCACCCCACCCCCATTCCTGGGCTGGGCTCTGACTTGGACATTACTACCTGGTTTAAATACCTTCTCATAGATTGGCCTTGAGATCCTTATGTGGGTCTATCTGTTTGGGCCCGTCTCCACTGTCCCACGATCCCTCCTGGAGCTAAGTGTGGCCTTACAACACTCCTACTTGTCTGCCTGCCCACTTCCTAAATAAATAAATAAATCCTTCTTCACTGATGGAATGTCAGTCATAAGGAATTCTAGATCCTGAGTGATCACTGTGCTTGCCTCATCAGAATGCAGCCATTTATCATCCTATAGAGTGAGAAGACCAGTAGCTATAAAGAGGTTCTGTCCTTCGGCCTTGATCCTGACCCTTCTTCTTCCACAAACTTTGGTAACATACATGAGAAGCCATTCTTGCTCTTGGCATGCAAGAGGGAGCACTGGGGAGGGTTCATAGTCACATTACACACACACACACACACACACACACACACACACACACACACACACACACA
>CAJQZJ010004381.1:17543762-17587115 GCA_907164525.1 Lophiomys imhausi | reverse complement strand
CTTTATATGATTGATTGGGGGGTGGACCTGAAGTGCTCATGTTTATGACATAAGCACTTTCCGTGCCAAGCCATCTCTCCATCCCAGATGAAGAATGCTTTGAGTGGGGTACCAGTCACTGTCACTTAAAACAAGCTCTGGCTTCTGGAATATTCTGAACCTCTTCCTTTACCTTCCATTCTCTAATCCTGACAAAGAGAATATGGTCTCATGGACTGTGACATTAAAGTCATAAGAGGACATCAACCTAATCATGAACATTAGGGCTGGGATACAACTCAGTGGCAGAGCATGTCCTTAGCAATCTCCAGCACCAAGAAAGTAGAAAGAGGAGAGGAGGGAGAAGAGGGGAGGAGTAGGATGAAGGTAAATGAGAAAGAGAATAAAAATAAAGGAAGGAGGGAGAACTAGAAGGGAAAAAATAGAATTGCTCTTTCATAAGATTTTATTTGTATTATATTTAACTCTGTATATGTGAGTAAGTCTGTGTGTGAGTATGCTCAGGTGAGTGCTGGTGTCTTCAGAGGACAAAGGAGTCAGATCCCCAGGAGCTGGAGTTAACAAACAATTGTGAGCCACCCACTGTGGGTTCTAGAAATCAAACTGGTTCTCTGCAAGAGCAGCATGTGATCTTAACCACTGAGTCATCGCTAAGCCAACTCTATTCTCGAACAGTCCCCATTCTAAGAATATGGATCACCCAGCCTGTGCTTGTGTGTCCCTGTGCTCCAACAGGGAATAAAGTCTTAGTTTTTGGGTCACCCCCACACAGCAGAATAAAGCTAATACCCCGTGGGCATAAAATGTGGGGAGAGGAGGAAGTGACAGGGGGCAAAGGGTCTCCTTTCCAACTGAGACAACTCCATAGTTAGAGTAATTATGGCTTTCCTTCTCCCTCAGGGTACCCAAGACAGACTCCTGCAATTACAGCCCACCACCATTCTGTAAGCAAAGTCATACTGAAACACAACCTCCATCCGTCCCCTTGTTGTCCATGATGCGTTCGTGTTTTGGAAATGGAGTTCTGTAGCTTTGACACACATTGTGTGTCCCCCAAAGCTAGTTAACTAGCTGGCCCTTTCCAGAAAGTTTGCCATCTTCTGGTTTCAAACATGACAGGGAACTCTCCAAGCCCAATCTGTTCTTGGTGTCAGAAGGGTAAAACTATTCCAGGGTTTCCAACTGTTCCCGTATTGACGTTTCTACGGTATCGATTATGCTTATAATTCTCAACTCAACTTGTATTAGGACTGGCATTAGAAAGCTGTGTCCTTTCCTGTGGGGGTAGGTGACATGAAGGAGAGATGAACACCACCTTTGAAGATATGAAAGATGGTACAAATGTGTCTGAAGAAAAGTGGTTTCCAGTAGGTACAGTGGTGCACACCTGTAATCCGAGTACAACAAAGGCAGAGGCAGGCGGATTTCTGTGGATCAGGATAGCTTGGTCTACATAGCCTGGGATCCAAACCATCCAGGGATACATAGTGAGACCCTGTATCAAGGAAAGAAAGAGGAAGGGGATTGCTCCCCAGTACTCTTCCATAAATACTGAACTTTTTTGTTTACTTGGGTTTTTTTTTCAATATCTTGTGTGTTTCAACAGTCACAATAGTCACCCTGACTTTGGATGATGTGATCTTCCTACAACACAAATAACTAACATTTACTGTTACTAGATGACCACTAACCCTGTCCTTACCCCACAAGAGCGTTATGGAAATCTCCCCAATGAAACCTCACTATAACCAGAGAAAGGATGCTCTTCACCATTCTACAGATGAGCAAACCAATAGGAAGAGGTTACATTCATGTGCTATACGTTACTGTAATGAAATGCATGAAGCTAGATGATTACAAAGAAAAGAGGTTTGTTTAGTTCACAGTTTGAAAGGATGAAAGTCCATGATTGGGAAATGTCAATGGTTCAGCCTCCGGATAGGGCCTCATGGCAGATTTCATGATGGAGGGAGCATATTGGAAAGACAGAGCTCACACTGCTGCAGTGACTGAACCCCCAGTCCTTCAAATAGCATGCCTAAAATTAGCCTATGGGCCTCTGCTAGGTTATCTCTTTCTAAAGGTTCCAGCTTCTAGCATTGTCACAGTGAGGGCCCAGCCTCCAGCACAGGAGCCCTTGAGAGGGAAAGCTACGTGTAACCTACACCAGTAGCATAAATAATTTCACCATGGCCAGATACACAGTAAATAAAGAGCAGGGTTTCAACCACTGAGCCATGCCTTTAACTGTAGCACTATGGTTCTAGTCACCTCAAGAAAATGTGAAGTGCTGGTGGTGTAACTCAATGGTAGAGTTCGTGCTAAGCTCAGTCAAGCCCCTAGGCTCATTCCCAGTGCCCCACCCCAACTCAAAGAAGAAAATATAACAACAACCAACTTAACCAAAATTCTAATTTAAGTAGCAAATGTCTATGCGGCATTCGATGTTTAATTTTCTACTGAACGCTATGTCAGTGTTAACTCTTTACATCAGTTAATCTGAGCTTTAAAAAAGAAATGTTATCCATGAGACTGGTAAAAACAAAAACGGTAAATTTTAACAAGTTTCATAATCTCCTGGATCTTTCTTGAACTTTCATCTGTTTGCTGGGCTGGGAAGTGTTTGTGAGTTATCTTCCCAAACTCAAAGACTAGCAATCTTCTTATTACGTGTAAAGGACACATAGGGAGAGCAAGCAAGGCAACTGGAACTCTCCCACCTTTTATTCAATTATATTGATGAAGGTAATTGCAAAACCTTCAAAGCTCCTGAGAACAATGCCTCAGCATCCTGTCTTTCAGTCCTTACATGTCACTCTCTGCTGATTCATCAAGTGACTCCAAGCATCAGGTCCTTGTCTGTGACTCAGAAGATGAGTCAACAATACAACTCACTGACCTACTGTAGATCACAATTTTAGAAGAGAAGGTTTTGGAAGACGGGTAGTCTGTTTAGGCGGACTGGAGGAATATTGCTTTATGGTTTTGTTTTGATTTTTGCTTGTTCTTTAGAAAGAGTGTCATTCTGTAGCCCAGTCTATGCTGTAACTCACAGTATAGCTCAGGTTTGAAGTCTCAACCCTACTGCCTGCTGGGATTTCTGATGCGGAATTTTTTTTTCTCTTTTTCTTTTTCTTTTCTTTTTTTTTTCCTTTCTTTCTTTTTTTTTTTTGAGATAGGGTCTTCCCTAGTCCAACGTAGCTCCAACTTACTATGTAGTTGAGGCTAGCCTTGATCCTGCTACCTCCACCTTCCAAGTGCTGGAATTTTATCATGTGCCAGCACACCTTATTAAAAACATAAGGCTAGCCAGGCATGGTGGCGTATGCCTTTGATCCCAGGACTCGGGAGGCAGAGGTAGATGGATCTCTGTGAGTTCAAGGCCAGCCTGGTCTACAAAGTGAGTCCAGGACAATTAAAGATACACAGAGAAACCCTGTCTCAGAAAAACCTAAAAAAAAAACAAAAACACAAAATTTAGCTTTTTTTTTTTTTTTTGCTATTGTTTGTATTGTTTTTAAGATAGAAACCAGAGCCGGGTGTAGTGACACATGCCTTTAATCCCAGCACTCGGGAGGCAGAGGAAGGCAGATCTCTGTGAGTTCGAGGCCAGCCTGGTCTACAAAGCAAGTCCAGGACAGCCAGGGCTGTTACACAGAGAAACCCTGTCTCGAAAAATTAAAAAAAAAAAAAAGATAGAAACTAGATCCAGGCATAGTAGTACATATCTGTAATCTCTGTAATTTGGTGGCTGAGGCAGGAGGACCATGAGTTCAAGGATAAGTTAAGCTGAAAATAAGTAAACTGCTACAGAGTTCAGTTTTGAGCATCTAAAGGCTTGGGAGTCTTGCTTCTATCCTGGTGTATAAGGAGCAGGGGGTGGAATCGGGGACCCTAGAGCTGAAAATCAGCAACTCCTCTACCGTGTATCAGAGAAGTAAGGTCACAGGCTAAACTGCTGAACCCCAAGCCTCAGGAACCAATATACAGATACAGGGTATGCAATACACTAAAATAGTAGCCCCTAGAGCCAGCGCTGGGAGAGGAAGCCTGAGTGAGTCCCCCTGAGTGCCTGCAGGCTCTGCCTGTGAATTTCAGCCATGAAGGCCCTTGTACCTGGGTAAATCTGACCTTCTGAAGACTGGCCAGACCACACTGTGGACCAGTGGAGTTTCCAGCCACACGATGTGGAAACCATTGTGAAATGTGAAGGGACATTCTGCTGTGCCCCCCACCACTTCAGGTTTCACCACGCCCTAGCCTGCTGGTTGAATCAATGAGGCAACCACCAGGAAGAAAAGATCTGCCTGTCCTCGAGCCCCTCCAGGCATTGCATTTGGCTGTGATGCCAGCATTAACCCAGCTCACTCCCAAACCAGACAAAGATCCCACTCTAGTCCCATAGTTGCCCTTGTTGGGAAGAACCACATGAGCCCTGCTCAAGTTGTCGAGAGGCTGGGGACTTCCATTTCACCGGTCTCTATTGATAGCTAGAGGTCCTAACTGCACGAGGATATCAGACTAAAAGAGCTTCTTGCTTCATGAAGACAAATCCGTTTGTACCCTTTTCCCTGGAGGCTGCTGTTGAGTGCAGGGACTATGGATGCTGGTCTCCTTTAGTGCCCCCACCCAGCCAGACCAGAAACATCTCAGGACTTGAGCACTGGGGGGAGTCACAGACACTACCTCATTGGAAGGTGAAATTGAATCTCAACAGGACTTACAAGGGTTGACTACAACAGGAGTGTGGGGAGAGAACAGTGCAAGGCCTGGTGATGCAAGCTTTGGTTTGAACCAAGGAAAAGGAACTAAATTAGATTTCTCTCAATTGCTAATATTCCTTAGGTTCTCATGCCAGCTCAGTATTTTCAAGGAACCTGTGACTCTTAACAATCAGCATACCCACTGCTATTTTGTGAACTACCAGGAAAAAGAAACTGCTAATTAATTAAACCATGACATCACTGACTGCAAGACATCTTTTAGAGATGTTAACATGTAAGTCTCAAAATCAAGGAAAACTCTGTGTATCTAATCATATTTAATTGTCAAAAAAAAAGTCTAAAGTGGTAATATTGGTTAGTGAATTCCTTTAAGATGAGAAACCAGGGGCTTAATTAAGTCTTTCGTGAGTAGCGGGACAGGGGCAACTTCACGCCTGTCTATCTGCAGGATCTGAGTCTGTGAGCACCACGCCTCTGCAAGCCTGACAAGTCCCATAGAATGTGGAATGTCACGGTCCTTAGTGAATGTGCAGTACAGCAGCTCTCTCTGCTCACACCTAGAGTTTTTCTCTCACAAGGACAATAAATGCAATGGTCTTGTCCCTCCAGTAGGTGATACATATAAGGAAGGACTTCTAGATCAGCCAGAAGCTTGTGAAGGAGAAAGTGCAAATGTGACTACTACCAGTCACATTTCTAGAATTTAAATTTTCGTGATTTTAGTCTCTTGTCTTTTTTAAAAAGGTATTTCATTTACTTTCCAGATAATGCATGCACAGGGCATGTGATTCAGAAGTAACTCTCCCCTACGGTCTACTTTCTTGTGTTTAAAAATAACAAAAAATATTCTTTAAAGAAATTGGAAAGTAGTGTCGGTGACTGTAATTCTAATTACTCAGGAGGCAGGAGGATTGCAAGTTAAAAGAAAACAACCAGCTCAGGCTATAGAGCCACCCGGGTTATACAGGGAGACTGTTTCATACACACGTATACCCATGACTGGAGGCTGACTTAGGACAACATTTTCACCATATCTGTGTTTTGACTACATGGCCACGTGAGGTAATCTGCAGAGTTTTTCTCTGGCCATACACTGCTCAAAGATTCTGACGTGGCGGGGGGGGGGGGTCTTTTAGATTTCACAGATTCAGATTATTCTACTTAAAATGTATCTCAGTCCTGAAATACACCTGCAGAACATTGCATGCCAGCAGAGAAGATCGCTGACTGTACAGAAAAAAAAAAGTGTCTAGTCAAATTCTTAGGACTTCCCAGGTGACTCAGAGGAGAAAAGTCCTTGTCATGCAGGCCTGGTGACCTGAGGTCAGTCCCCAGAACCCACATAAAGGTGGACAGAGAGAACCAACTCCACAAAGCAGTCCTTGGACCTCCACATGCACAACACAGCACATGCACCCTTAGACACACACAATAATAACGTGTTTTTTCTGTTTTTTTGAAAGTGGATTTTTTTTCTCGTGTAATAGATCCTGATTATGGTTTCCCCTCCCTCTATTCTTCCCAGCTCCTCCCCCAATTCCCTCCCATCCAAGTCCACCCCTTTCTGTCTCTCATTAGAAAAAAGACTTCTGGGTTGGAGAGGTGGCTCAGAGGTTAAGAGCACTGGCTGTTCTTCCCAAGGTCCTGAGTTCAATTCCCAGCAACCACATGGTGGCTCCATCTACATTGAGATCTGCCCGGGCATATATGTAGAGCAAATACTGTATACATAATAAATAAATAAATAAATAAATAAATAAATAAATAAATAAATAAATGTTTAAAAAAAAGAAAAAAGACTTCTAAGGGATAATATAATTGATATAATAAGATAAAATAAAAACTAACACATCAGAACAGGACAAAATTAGCAAACAGAAGGAGAAGAGCCCAAGAGCAGGCACAAGAAACAGAAACCCACTCATTAGCACACTAAAGAATCCCATAAAAACACTAAACTGGAAGCCATAATTTATATGGGGAAAAAACCTGTAGAGTAAAAAGAAAGAAAAACTGTATAGAGATAAATTAGATAAAATAAAAATAAGATAAAATACAATCAAAAGCCCTGACAACAAAACAAGGAAACTCCAAAGATGCTGTTGATTTCTTGGCCTGTCTACTAATGGGCATGCAGCCTATCCTTAAGAGTAGTTTACTTCCCCAGTGAGACTCAGTTTGAGGAAAGTAAATTTTCATTTGCAGTAAATTTTCATTTGCAAGTCTGGGTTAGGGATGGGGTCATGTGTCCATATCTCCCTTCAGCTTTAGGACCCCATCTGCTACAGAGTTCTTTATATATTTTGAATATTAGCCCTTTATCAGATGTGTAGTTGGTAAAAATAAATAAATAAACAATAAATAAAAAATCTTTAGCCATTCCGTAGCCTGCCCCATTGTTCAAATGTTGGTGTTCTTTGTCTTACAGAAGTTTTTCAGTTTCATGAGGTCCTATTTATCAATTGTTAATCTCAGTGCCTGTGTTAACAGTGTTCTGTTTGGAAAATCTTTTCCTCTGCCAATGAGTTCAAGGCATACTTTCTCTACGTATCAGATCCAGTGTAGCTGGTTTTATGTTGAGGTCCTTGACCCATTTGGAGTTGAGTTTGTACAGGATAATAAATAAGTATCTATTTGGATTCTTCTACAGGTAGCCATTCAGTTTGGCGAGCACCATTTGTTGAAGATACTGTCTTTTACCCAGTGTATAGACTTCTGACTTCTTTATCAAAAATCAAGTGTCCATAGGTGTGAAAACAAGTATCTTAATATTGGAGTGAGATGAGAAAGAAAAAATGCATTTGCAAAGATAAGAAAAATGCCAGAGGTTGTATGCACCTGCAATCCCAGCAGGGAATCACGAAACACAAGAGTTTGAAGCTGGCTAAAATTCAAGAGAAGACAGGAAGGAGGGAGAACTGGGATGGAAAAATGAGGAAAGGGGAGCAAAAATACAGTAGTCTTCAAGAAAAGCCTCTGAGGAATTGGGACTAGCAGTATGTAAGCAATGGTGTGAGATAACAGGCAACCAGCTTCTCCACCTTCTTCATCTGTGAACTCTGTGCCTTTAAAATGTTCTTGAGTCCCATGCTGAGGGGCAAAACTGACTCACTTGTCCTCACAGAGAATGGTGTGCCCGTGAGTGCATGTGTCATCAGAAAGAACTTGGGGTTTACTGTAGCTATTTTAAAAATTCAAACCAATCAAAAGATGTTCAGGGGATTAGCATTTGCAAAAGATCTAAAAACTTTGGATGCAGAGTAGTTAAACAGGTCTTATGTAGCCCAAGCTGCCCTTGAATTCCTGATCTTCATTGAACCTGTGGTAATTATCCTGTCTCAGTTTATAAGTGAGAGCTACCACTCTGAGCTACCACACCTTAAGTTAAAACTTTTAAATTAACCCTGAGTGGGGAGGAGAGAAAGACGGAAGTGAAGAGTGAATTGCTAAAAGCAATGAAATACTAGTGTTTCATCCAATTCAGCATAGAATTCACAGGCTACTGGGGAGCCCCTCAAGTAGTTGTGCTATGAATGATCGCAGAAAGGACAAGTGAGCAGGCGGCAACTAGAAACAAGCTATCAAAGGCTAAGGAGGTGGGTCAGTCAGGAAAGAGCCTACCTTGCAAGCATGATTTCGTGAGTGCAGATCCCAAACACCCACATAAAAAGCCATAGTCAGTGCTGTGTGTCTGCAATCCCATCTCTAGAAAGTCAGAGGCAGAATTAATTCCCTGGGGCTTTCTGTCCTGTCAGTCCATTCAAATAAGTAAGATCTGGGTTCAATGAGAGACCTTGTTCAAAAATAAATAAATAAATACAACAAATAAATTTTTAAAAAAAGTATAGAGAGAGGGCTTGGGAAATGGGTCAGTGAGTGAAACACTTCCACACAAGCCTGAATCCAGAATCCTATATGCTTAAAAAGCCAGATATAGTAGACTACATACTTATGACTTCAGTGTATCCTTACTGGGAGACAAAAGGCAGAGTCAGAATTGTTTGCAAGCTCATAGAGCTGCTAGCCTGCTACATGTAGCAGTAAAAAAAATAATAGATGTCTCAAACAAGGTGGAGGGGAAGACCAACACCCAAGGCTGTCCTCAGATCTGCACATGAATATCATAGCACCCCCATGTCCCTATCTATACACACACTAAAAAAATAAGGAAAACAACTGAAGATATCTGACATTGACATCTCTGTGCACACATGTGCACATGCACACACTAAATAAATAAGGAAAACAACTGAAGAAGATATCTGATGTTGACATCTATATGCACACATGTGCACATACACAAAAGAAAAAGAGAGGGGAGAGAGGGGGGAATCTATAGGATAGAAATGGAGAGGGGAAAAGAAAGAAGCCTGAGAACAGTTACAGAAACAAAGGAAAGAGTGTAGATTTGCAGAAAAGCTGAGAGAACCAGTGCCCCTGAGGTGATGGAAGACTAGAAGGACAAAGTTCAACTAAAGGATGGACATTCAATTCTCCAAACGGATGCTTTGTCAGTAGACCCTGGACATGCTGGTCTACTGGAAAATGCTTTAAAATATTTAACTAAAATATTGTTGTACATGTCAGGCCATTTGACTTTACTTCACAGTTTTGTTTTGTTTTGTTTTGTTTCTCCAAATCACTCTCCCACTACATGAGGACACATCTACAGCATTATGATAAAATAGCTGGCAGCCAGTGCACAGATTTTTTTTTTCTTTTGGGGAATGGATTAGATACCCTGGGATGGTCACATTAGCATATTACCCATCCTTATGCTCCAAGCATCACTGTGATAACTGAGGGAAGCCGGGCAGTCTAAAATGCAAAGCTGATGGGAAGGGTGGAGTTTGCGAAAGGAAGTAATTAAACTCATTAGTCAAAAGCAGAGAGGGAGAGAGAGAAAGCCCAGCAAATCATTCATTAGACTAGGAAGCGTTTCTTTTTAATGGGAGGATATCACAAAGCTGACAGTTAAAAATGGCATTAATTTTTATGTCATAAGGGTCAGCACCCCAGTCAAGGACTCTCCAGTACAATGGATGCTCTGGAAACCTCCGCCATGACACAGCAGGAGCTCCTGAGCACCATCGCCGGCAAACCCCTTGACTTCCCTTTTCACATTTGGTTTGTGCATTTTGTTACCTCGCTGAGCACCTGACAGGTGAATTTAGTATAAGTTATACAATGTATGGATAGTTTTCTCCCTTGACCAATAAAGTTTATTTATAAAGTGTTCTGAAGCTACACTGACTGACCCTCCTGCCTCAGCCTCCCTAGGGCTAGAGGAGTACACCTACACAGAAGCAAAATCTTTGTGCGGTAGAGGGAACACGTATGCTCATGTGAGTAAACATGTGTGCGTGCATCTAGAGGCCAGATGTCAGCCTTGGGTATCATCATCTTTTTTTGTTTTTGTTTTGGGGGCAAAGATTCAGCGGTGCATAAATGTGGAAGTCAGAGGAAGCTTTGTGGAGGCCAGTTTTTCTCTCTTTATGTTGGTTCTGGCTGTCAAATTCAGGTTGCCAGGCTTGCTGAACAAATTCCTTTACCCACTGAGCCATTTCACTGGTCCCATCAGCCTTATTTTTGAGATGGGGTTTCCTCACTGCACCCGAGCTCACCAATTGGCTAGCCTGGCTGACCAGAGAATGCCAGGAATCCCCCTGCCTCTGCCTTCCCCAATACTGGAATTACAAGAGGGTACCACTGATAGGGGTAGGAGGAGCCCCAGCTGTCGTCTAAGTTGCAGCTGAGAATGACTTTTTCAAAGGGGTAAGCCCCTATAGCAATTAAAGCAAGGGACAGGTTACATTTGAAAACTCACAAATAACCAGCCCCAATGATCAACAGGAGCTGCCATTGGGCAGGACGGCTCTGGCAAAGAGCAAGGCAGCCCCTAGTACAAAGGTGATTAGAACATCACTGCAGCAACCGGAAACTACAGAAACCAGTGCACACAGAGCTTCTGCCAGTCCAGCTCCTAGCTGGAGTCCTGCTTTTAGCCAGCTCTCAGGTGCTGCTTGACTCTGTGGAAAAGGAAAGAGGAGAATAAGGCTCATCGGAGACCCTGAGAGCTGAGTTGGAAGATCTGATCGTCTTCAAGACTGGACAGGCCCCGATGAAGCACTGAGATCTGCCATTTTATCTACAACCCAGGAAACCTGATTGCCAGAGACAGGAGAACCACAGCCCCTGACCTGCTCAGACTTGGTACCGCTCGTCACGGCACCCTGAGACCCTGGAAGAGCTTAGAGCAGTCATACTATGTGACCTCACTGTTAGGCGCCTGAAGCTTGCTGAGAACTTAGACCCGGAACACGGGCAACCTCTCTCCATCAGCTAGCATCCTGTTTCTACTTTCCCATTCAAGTTTCTACTCTCCCATTTAAAATGCTCTCGCGGGGTGAATGAATGTCCCCACCGCAGGGTGAATGAAAGTCCCCACTCTATTCCTGGAAGGAGGGCAAGACAAGAACGGGAATGGAGAACAACTGCTTCAGCATCACACCTGGCTCTGTGCGCAAGTGCTCAGGGTGGAACCCAGCTCCTCTGGCTTGAGCAGCAAGCATTGCGTTCAACCAAGCCACCCCCCCACCAACTCCCCGAATCTTAATTCTTGGCATTCGAAGGGTATGTTCCTCCGGAGAATTGCCTCTTGCCCAAGCCAGCTTACCACTGGCTCAGGAGCTCACAGGAACAATTGACAGCAGAAAATGCCCATGGACAAGCAGACACTTCTCACTCAGCCTGATTCACTGGCTTTCTTTATCCATTCAGTTCTCCTAAGACCATGGTCTTGGGCTCCTTGCTGCAAAAACTGCCGAGTCATGAGAGTTGAGTCATACAAAGTTGCACGCAGGACTTGCCTGGCTCTGTAGGCGTGTTTGTTTTGCTGATATGCCTCATTGAAGACGGTTTAACTCCATGTCTTGGCTCTGACCCCCAAGGCCCAGGGCCCTCCCCACCCTCAGCCGTATCTAGCTCTTTTCTTCCAGGCACACTTGCATTCCCAGGCTTCTCTGAATAGAGGCCTACGGAAGAAGAGAAAGACAGCCAGAGTGCCTACGCAGGCGCAGAAACACAAAACCCAGCTTCCACGGAGTGCACAGTGGGAAGCAGGAGCCGAGACAGCCCACCGAACAGATGCAAGTTTCGCGTGCTCCGGTTCAGCTGGGAGTGTGTGCTGGAAAGCAGAGATAAATCACGTGGAACTTGCTGTCATCCCTCTACCTTACCACTAAACCCTTCGACACAGTCCGCTTCACTGGCTGAGGCCATCGTAGTTTTTAAATGAAGACTGGGAACCGGCCTTGGCAGCGCCACCTCATTTTTCCGCTAATACCTCTGCGGATTCTGCGTTCGCATCTGGCCAGTGCCATCATGCTGGGTATGATTATAATAGGCTGCTGTTCTTTCCCAAGCAGGAAGCTGGAGTCCTGTAACCGACAGCTTAAACAGAGGCTTGTTCCAAACACAACAAGCAGATCACAGCCAGGGAAGGGACTGCAGTGCGGGACTTCTCCCAAGGCATAAAAAAGGAGAGGGAGAGAGGGAAAGAGAGAGAGAAATGTGTTAACTGTGCTAACAGTGCCAAGTAATATGCTTCGTTAAAAATTTAATCACCTACAAGTGCAAAGCAAGTGCAAGGCAATCATGTTGTAATTAGCACAGCAATTAACACCTCCCTTTTCGATAGCACATGCATCCTAGGAAGGGCAGGATTGCAAGTGTTTATGCTGCTGACAGGCTTGGTTCCTATAGAGAGGGGAGGAAATGCTTGACTAGAATTTTTTGATTTCTGGCATTTGGGTTATATGTCCCTAAGAGTTCAGAACAGGCTGCCATTTTGGCTGTGTGCTGGACATCATCAAGGTCACCTATTTACACGTTCTTAGAAGCTCCTGTCTACTGTCACCTTCCTTTCCACAGCATGAAGATATATGTAAATCTATGCCTATACATATACACTGGGAGCAATGTTTGTTTATGAATGGTCATTCCTACCAAAAGAAAAAATTTTGTCTTCCTTAGTTCTTTATCAGAAACTAACCAAAACAGCAAGAAAAGCTCAATGGACTGAGTGTGGTGGTGCACAGGGGCAGGTGTATCTCTGTGAGTTCGAGGCCAGCCTGGACTACAAAGCTGATCCAGGACAGTCAGGGCTACACCTGGGAAACCTCGTCTGGAAAAACAAAACAAAAAACCTTAATGGTCTAAAACAATTCATTCTATTTGACTCAAATACTTGGGTCTCTCCTCTAACAACAAGATAGTGTTGAGGACTCCAAAGTCACTCTTTCGGGCAGGGGATGGGTCAAGGAAGGCGGACCTTTCCAAAATAGTACATAAAATTCAAGTCCAATAGCTGGCCTAGATAAAAGGTAGCACCTACATTCTCTGGCAAGGACTGACAGAGAGTTTCCCCAGAGATCTCCTCAGTATAGAAGTTAATGGAGAAAACCAATGGGAAGCTAGAGTGAATTATCTTTAGTCCGCACTGGAGGAAGTTTCTTTGGGTCTGGGGATGTCACTGAATGGGAAATCACATGGTTAACAAGCATGAAGACCTGCATTCCAAATCTTCAACACATAAATACATAAATAATGGACCTTAGAATGAATATATATATATATATATCAATTATCTTTGTTATCCAGGTATGGTAGCTCACATCTGTAATCCTACCACTTGGGAGGCTGAAGCAGGGGGATCTTCGCAAGTTTGAGGTTAGTCTGGGCTATATTGTGAGATTCAAGCCAACCTCAACTACAGAATGACACCCTGTATCAATGAATGAGTGAATTAAAGAGAAAAGAATCTTCAGCTTTCTGATTTGTATTTTGTCTCCACTTGGGTAAATGAAAGCATGCCAGGCTGTAGGCCACTACTTAGAAACCTCCAAGGCCTTGACGCTGTTTTAGAAAGGAACCTCTGAGAAGGGAACTTAGGTGGTGACTTTAAAACTTTCAATGTGAGGGCAGGACTGGGAGGGGTGGAAAGAGGACACTGAGATGGAGATGTAACCTGAAGTAATAAATAAATATTTAAAAAAAAAAAAAGGCTAACAGCACATGTTAGAGGTCCAGGAATGTGAAATTGTGCAATGTTAATAAAATTTGTTTAAAAGCAAAAAAAAAAAAGAAAAAGAAAAAACAACAACCTTTCAATGTGTTTGAAAGGAGTTTGAAGTTTGTTTGTTTGTTGTTGTAGTTGTTTTAAGAAACTTAAAAGACATCCTGGTGTTGGCTTAATTAAGAACTTAAGAATCAGCAATACAAATCTGTGATGTTGATTTCATCTTATTCTTATTGACCATTGATGGCACAGTGAAAGCGTTTGGAAGAGCGGGGCAAAGCACTGGAGTGTGACATTTGGGGGATGGGAAAGCCGTTGCCTTGTATGGCCTACTTTATAAAAACACTGCTGAAATTTAGGGAGGGAAAAGCTCAGGTTGCAAGACTGGTTAAGTAATATTCCAGGGCTCTGAAGACTGTGAGATCAAGCCAGACATTCCCAGATGCTACTTACTCACTTTCCTGGTTTGCTCTTTCTTTTTCCCAGCAACTTTTTTGTTCAAACACAGAAGCTGATCCCAGAAAGCTGAAAAGAAGAAAAGAAACCTCAGTGAGAAGGAGACATGCTTTATAAGTGGGACAGACTGTACATTGGTGTGCCTCAGTAGAAACAGAATAAATCTCTGTTTCAACACAGAGAGGACAAATGTCTTATTATGCTAAAAAGCCTCAAATTAAGTACATAGAGCTAGTTGGAAAAGACAGTTCCCAAAGACGTCGATTTATTCATTCCTACAAAAAAAAAAAAAGACATCTTTCAAAAGTACTTCTTTAAATATTGCTGTCGTTTGTGAAACTGGTTGAAATGTCTGCTGTTGTGTAGCCTTAATCCAAGGACCCAGAGGACACACTTCTGCATTTGCATTTTTCTCTAATAAATATTTTGTCTAGGCTGCTCAGTGCTTTATTTTCTTTTATCAAAAAGGCTTAAATGTCAGTGAGTTGAAAATTAAGTCACAATGCAACTTGAATGATTATATTTGTCATGCTGTACACTTGCTAGTTCATTAATTCCCTTAAGAATATTCATCATATGCCAGGCCTTGATCTAGGAGCAGGCGCTATTTAGAGAATAAGAACAGACTTACAATAACAACAGTGAGTAAAGACCCTAATGACCTCCCATCCAGGAATCTGAGAAGTGTTCCTGCTATCATGTCCCCAGCACTTCACACATATCTTAGCCTCCTGATGGACATCAGATGGATGGATGGATGGATGGATGAGTTAATTCAATCAATGATCAGCTCCACCATAAACTGAATATATATATATATATATATATATTACATTGAAGATCATCTATTACAATCTATGAATTGATGAAGTACCCTAAGAAAGAGACACATTAGTTGCAAAAGGAAGACTACTAAGCACATCCACTTTGAGTGCTGACAGAGGGAATAACAATCAAGTCAGGATGAAGATGGTAGGGATCTCAATTTTGAAGGAGCTTAGTACCCCAAAGTAGGAAGGATATTGGGGGAGTTGCTGGAAAGGGAGTCAGAGACCATCTTGAGTAAGTACCTGCCAATGCAAGTTAGACCCAGACAGAAGCCAATGAAGGAAGACTCATCTGTCTACACGTAAAACTGATTAGCCTGGAAACAGACTGGCAGTGAGACAAACTTGGAGGCTACCAGAACAGTTCAGGCACAAGTGAAAGTTCACTTGAGCTGGGTAAGGGGCAGTGTGCCTGGCAGAAGTTGGCATGGGAGAGCTGGAGCCTGTCCACCCACACCTTGAACTGCCAGTGCTCTGTGGCTGGATCCACCCGCACAAACTGGAGACTCGGAAGCCAGAATTGGGTAGGGTGGAGCAATAAGATAAAGATTGCTGTATCAGACTGTACCACTATTGAAGGTTGGCTGGACAAGTGAAGAACACTTAGAAATGTCAAGCTGAACACAAGAAAGAAGCAAAAAGACATTTAAGAACAATGAGGTTTGGTTCAGGTCAAGCTTGCATAAGGCTTTTGCATGTTGTCATAACTGCTGTATATTTACATGAGCAACTTTTCTGCTGTGTCTGGGAGAACCTCACCTGTATTCATCCACTGCGTTGGTCTTTTACAGTCTTTCCAACCCTTCTTCCATGATAGTTGGGTAGGGAAGGGGAAAGAGCTATAGGAAGATTTGAGGAAGAGGGTGAATATGACCAGTTTTCAATAGTTAATACAAAACAAAAATAATAAAATAAAATATTTTTAAATGAGTCCTTTACACATATTTTTGGCATCAATCATGTGGTTAAAGTCATGGAGTTGAATGAGGGAGAAAATAAAAGTGAGGCTAGACTCTTGAAGAGGAGCCTAATGTGGAAGGAAGATCAGAAGCTATCAAAAGAAGAAAATCATTCAGAACCATGAAATCAAAAGAGAAAAGAATTCCCAGCAGGCCATGGTTCCAAATGCTGCCAAGAGATGAATGCAGAAGGGAACTGAGAAAAGACCCGACCACCAGGAAGTGATTGGCAACCTTTGGGAACACAATTATGATAGCCTGGGGAGATGGGTAGACTGACTGCAAGGAAGCAAGAGTTTGGAGGAGGATAACTGGGTGAAAGAGTGGGAAGTACAGATGGTGTTTTCAGGACGGGCATTTAGGGGAAGCAAGATGAAAAAGTGGTCGAATACACTAGGCAAGAATAGGTCAAGGGTCAGTTTCTTTTATACAGCTTTGCCTCAAACTGAAGGAGGCTATTTATCAAATGAGACTGAAGACACAAGCTAGAGAGGATAATTGAGGAAGCCGGTTTTCAGAGTGAGAGGAAATGTGATGATCTGGGAGCCAGACAGTGAGACTGTAACCCTAGAAAACAGAAGCAGAATGTCTTCCATTGAGGATGTGGAGATGTGATGATCTCCAAAGAGATGTGATGTAAAAAAAAAAAAAAAAAAAACATAAAACAAACACACAAAGAACTGTGAAGAACTCACATCTCTCTGCAACCAGGAGTCACCAGTTGGAAAAACAACGAGGTGTACACGCTCTCAACCCCTTTCTGCTGCTCAGTGAAGCTGAAGACCTGAGCTTGGATATCTAAAATAAAGACACAGCCCTGAGGAGTAGAAACACTAGTTAGGAACCTCAGATCACAAGCAGTGACATGCTGTTAAGTTCAGTGAGTTTTCTTAAATGGGTGTTCAAATTCCTCCCCTCCCTTTCACCCACCAACTTTAAGCAGTCATCCCAACAACTCATTTTAGCCAGAATTCCATGGTCTTCCTGGTAACATTTCTTCCTCTGACCCCATTCTGCCCTGTTGACTATAAATCTTCCTGATGCAGTTAATGTTAAGTCTCTCTCTCTCTCTCTCTCTCTCTCTCTCTCTCTCTCTCTCTCTCCTCTCTCCCCAAATCCCCATTGTAACAGCTGTTCTTGAATATCTTATTGTTCTTTAACAGTGTCAAGTACATTTTTTTCTTTAGCAGAACCTGATATGTGTCAACAATGTAAAAATGGAATAGGTGGATTTCGAAAGAGAAACCATGAAGGGAGCTTACCTACCTATAACTTTACAAACAAACATGACAACTTAGATGAAGTGGACCAGCCCTTCCAAAGGGTAACTGACACAGCTCATTCAATGCAAAACAGACAATTTGTCCAGCCTTATAACCATTAAGAAAATTGAATTTGTGATTTAAATGCTCCCCAAAAAGAAATCTCCAGACCCAAATGATGTTACTGGTGAATTCTACCAGATGTTTCAAAAGAAATTAGCAGAAATTCTACAAATCACTTCCAAAACATAGAAGAGGGAGAGTTCTGTCCAACTCAGTTTATGGTTCTATTACTACCCTGATACCAAAGCCAAACAAAGACTATTTAAAAAGAAGAAGAAATAATGAGCTACAAACCAAGTACCCTAATGAATAGTGACATGAAAGTCCTTCACAAAATGTTAACAAGTGGAGTTCAGAAAAAAAAAAAGTATATAACCTGATCAAATAGGATTGATTCCAGACAGGCAAGGCCAGATCAATGTTTGATAATTAATCAATACGAACCATCATATTAGCATTCTAGTGGAGAAAATCATATTGTCATATACATTGATAAATTAAAATCCTTTGAAAAAATTAAGAGACAAAATTAATGACAAAAATGATCATAAATGTAGTAATAGAGTAAAACCTTCAAAAATTTGATAGAAACCTTGCTTTTGTGTCTGAGCTTTGTCTATTTGTTTTATTTTTAAGTCTACCAATAACATTGCATTTAATATTAAAAAGCAAATGATCTCCTAGATGCAGTGCCAACCAAGGATGCACACATTCTTCATTTTTACTTAAAATGGAGTTGGAAGATCCAACTAGCGCACTAAGGCAAGAAAGGTAAATAAAGGCATGTATATCTAATGGAAGATATAAAACTATAGAAAAAAGCTTTCTGCAGGTATGGTTGTCTACATAGAAATTCTTGATAAATCTAAGAAAAGATCATCAAATCAAATTGCTGAGTCAGTAAAGCAATAGCATCCAAGATAAACACACGAAATACCTCGTGTGTTTATACATAACCTCAATGAATTCATAGATATAAAATTTTAAATACAAGATCATTTACAATTATTCAAAATATTTTAATATAACATGTGATTTCTTTCTTTCTTTCTTTTTGTTTATTTATTTTTTGCTTTTTAGGACAGGGTTTCTCTGTGTAGCCTTGGCTGTCCTGGAACTCACTCTGTACACCAAGTTGGCCTTGAACTCACAAAGATCCTCTTGGTTCTGCCTCCCCAGTGCTGGGATTAAAAGCATGCACCATCACTGCCTGGCCATAGCATGTAAATGTAAGACAACATGCACAGGATTTTTATACAGAAAACTACAAAACACTGATGCGAAAACTCAAGAACTCAGAAATAAATTCAGAGGCCTATGTCCAGTATGAATAACAAAGATGTCAACTCTCTCCAAACTAACACATAGATATATTTTTTTTAATTTGCCTAGGCTACTGTAACAAGTTAGCATGAGCTAAATGGTTTAAAATAAAAGAAAATGTTTCTTCCTACACTTCTGGGGACCATAATTCCAAAATAAAGAAGTAACCAGGGTCTGTCCTTCTGGGTTGCTGAGTGAGAATCTAATTTGTGATTCTCTCCCCACATCAGATTGTTGTCCCTGGGCCTTGACATGCCTTCGCTTGTGACAGCATAGCATGAATATTTGCTTCCATTTGTCACATTGCCACCATCCTTCTGTGTCCATGTGTCTTTTCTTGCTTGTATAAGGACACAGTCATGATATTTCTTCATTCTGATCTATTAATGCTTCACCTTAAGCTAGTTCATTATATCTGTAAAGATGCTTTTTCCATACATGATCACATACTGATGTTGTGGATGAATATGAATTTCAGGAGGACACTGTTCAGCCCTCAATGCTGATTAATACATCCCTGTTACATGGAAATGCGAAAGAAAGAGTAGTAGTTTGTATAATTTAAGGAAGAACAACAAAGGTAGAAAAATCATTTGAAACCTACATGGTACCAATAAATGCTGTAAAATACTGATGGAGGGGTAAAATCCCGAGTCAAAAAAAAAAAACCATGAACCCAGAAACACACACAGCTACTCTCAGAGACTGTTGACAAGGATACCATGATGGTTTGAATGGAAAACATCTCTCAGAGGCAATTGGTCTTTAGTTGGTGGCACTGTTTGGAAAGATTATGAGCCCTTTAAGAAGTAGAGATTTGTTGGAGGAAGTACAGGGGCGGGCTTTGGAGTGATAGATTGGCTGTACTTCCTGTTCTTTCCCCACTTCCTGCGCAGATGGTATGTGACCAGCTTGCTTCCTGACTGTCATCTAAGCCTCATGTTCCTTCAGCCGTGCTGTCTGCACCGTGATGGACTGTATCTCCTCTGGAACTTTAAGCCAAAATTGACCCTTTTTTCCCTAACTTGTTCATGGTCAGAGCGTTCTATTACAACAACCGAAAAATCAACCAATACAGGTACAAAAGCAATTCTGTGATGAAAAGAGCCTTTCCTCGCGAGGCAAGTAAATACCCAAAGAGTAGAAGTCAAATTCCTGAACTAACCCTTACATCCAACACTTAACTCAAAGTGTATCAAGATTTAAACACAGGGGAAATCTTGAAGAGCTAGGTTAGGCAGAGTTTTTAAGGTTGACTCCAAAACCACAACCTATTTAAGGGGAAAATAAGCAACTGGACTGCATCACAGTTAAAACTTCTGTTGGCCATGACGGTGCAAGCCGGTAACCTCAGCACTCAAGAACCCAAAGCAAGAGGATAGAGAGATGAAAGCCAGTCTGGCTAACTAATGAGTTCAAGATTATCCTTGCTTACAAACTAGAACCCTGTCTCAAAATTCAATCAATCAATAGGTCTCTTGCCCTGCAGATGGCACTATCAAAAGGACAAAACAATTGCAAACCCCATATCTGGCATAAACCTAGTAGCTAGGATAATAAAGAACTCTCAAAACTCAACATTTTATGAAAACAGTCTAATCAGAAAATGGGCAAAAGACACACAGAGATACTTCACCTGAGAGGAAATACAGATGGCAAATAATCACAGGAAAAGATGTTCACCATCATTAGCAATTAAGAGAATGCAATTTAAAGCCATAATGAGGTATCATTACACACCTATTAAAATGGCTAAGATAAAAAAAATAAAATATTGACACCACCAAATGCTAGTGAGGATGCCAAGAGAGTCAGTCACTCACACATGACTTTGGGAGCTGTAAAATAGCACAACCATGCTGAAAAGCAGCCTGGCCATTTCTTTAAGCCTGTAAATACCTCACGATGGAACTATCAACATTTATCCTAAAGAGATGAAGGAGAGAAAGCTGTGCATAAATGTTTGTAGTTGCTGTGTATTAACAGCATCAAACCTGAAGCAATTCAGATGTCCCTCAACAGATGAATGATTAAACAATCTGACAAACACGCACCACGGAACACTACTCACAAAGTCTCATACATGTAAACGTGAGTATGTATGTGCAACTGCCTCGAAAGGATTATGCTGAGCAGAAAGGGAAAGCAGTGCAAAAGGTTACATACCATGTGATCTGATTTATTCATGTTTTATCAAAATCATATAGATCAGGACTGGAACAATGATTCAGTAGGGAAAGTATTTACCACGAAAGCTTGAGGATCTGAATTCAGACCCCTAGCATCCACATAAAAAGTAGAACACAGTGGCACATGCATTTAATCTCACCACTAGGAAGGTGGAGTTGGAAGGATCTTTGGGGCTTGATGGCCACCTAGTCTAGCCAAGTCGTTGAGCTCCAGGTTCAGTGAGAGACCCTGTCTCAAAATATATGATGGAGAACCATGGAGGAAGACCTCTGGCCTCTGTCCTCCATGTGCACATGCAGACACAGACACATGCACCACAAGCAGGAAATTACATAGATAGAGAACTGTGTATTATTCTCTGAGTGACATCTGAAGGTAAGAGAGAATGACTATAAACAGGACATGTGGGGGGCCATGGCTGAATGGTTGAAGCCAGAAGACTTAGAATGCAACGGTCTTAAATTTAATCCCCCAACAAACAAAGTCACCATGAGGGCATCCCTTTGAGGACAGAGTGTTCTGTATTGTGTCTGTATCACTGTCAACAGTACAAGGCCACACTGTACAACATCTTAGCAAGATGTTACCACTACTATGGGAAGACAGCATACATATGTAGCACACACTTGCCTTTTTTACATTCTTCTTATATGTGAGTCCTTTATTATCTTAACATCAAAAAACTAATTTAAACATCATCAGTACTAGGGCTGGAGAGATGACTCAACAATTAAGAGTACTTGTTGCTCTTCCAGAGGACCCAAGTTCAGTTCCCAATAACCCTGGTCTGGTGACTCATAGCCACCTGTTTTCCATCCAGCTCCAGAGGATATGATGCCCTCTTCTGGCCTCTGCAGGAAATGTATACAAGTAGAATACACTGGAATACTCACACACACACACACACACACACACACACACACACACAGGTATGTACACTGGAATACACATACACACACGCACATGTACACACAAATAAAAATGATCAGAACTGTGACTGCTATGTAGCAAGTGGCATATATGAGTGTTCATTAAGTGAAATTATTTGTTAAGTTACAAGAAAGAAGAGAGAGGAAGTGGTGGCTGGAGTAGGGGACACTTCATGATACCTAACAGAAAGTCATAGGTGAATTAGAATTGATTCTTAGGACATGGAAGATAAGACAGCCTCAGAAACCATCAAAACTACACAAACACACACACACACAATCCTCTCTCACAAGACCAAAGCAGTGTCAAAGATGATTATTTTAGGACAAAAAGACAGGGTAGAAAAACTGCAAAAATGAACCTTGTATGGAGTTAGTACTCATAGCATCAACAATGGCATTGAGCACTGAATGCTTAGGACTGCCAGCTGGGAAAGTCATTTCAGGTAAATTCTGTCAACATCCTATCTTACAGATGAAGAACTTGAAGCCTGAAGAAGTTATAAAGCCGCCCAGCTTGCCGTAGCCAAACAAGGAAATGAATACTGACTTGAGAGCTGGTAGCCTCCTGGCATGCTGCATGGCTACTTCCCAAGTACAGCATGACCTTCAGAGCTGCTTAGCATTGGGCATGAGATGACCAACTGTTCAAATCTAGAAAATGGAGGGTAACTCGGGGAAGACCAATAGAACCAAAGAGAACTGCCTTTCTTTAGGCACGATGGAGATTTAAATACTCAGGGAACACTGGGAAGACTCTAGGCAGATCCAAGCAAACCTGCTTCCCACTGGTTTCCTCAAATGCTTTCCAAAATCCATTTGAAGTCTGCTTCTCCTTATGTAAGACTGAGAGTAAACTGAGAAAGTTCTTCAATTGATAATTTGTGACTGTTGGTGATGGTAATTATTTAAATGGTACTGGTTAATTTGTTTTATTGTTTCACACAGTTTGATTTATTTGCTATTTATTGGTTCACTTATATAATGAATAGGATTAGATTAATAGATTTTTGAATGTAAATTCATCTCCATTAACATTCATGAGCTACATTTGTAGATGAGGCTTAAATAAATACACCACCAAGAATAAAGATACAGTATATTTTCAGTGCAACAAAGCAAGGAGGCAAATATGTGCCAGAAAGAAAGGAGATGCAGAGATTACCATGAAAACTGCCACCTAGGGGCCGAAGGCATAGTCAAATTGTCATATGTTGAATATACAGTATTTTTCTTTTTTTTTTTAGAAAGAGGTAGGTGCCTGTGTGTGTGTGTGTGTGTGTGTGTGTGTGTGTGTGTGTGTGTGTGTATGTGTGTGTGTGTGCCTTCAAAGACCAGAAGAGGGCATCAGATCCCCTGGAGCTGGAGTTATATGCATTTGTGAACTGCCCCAACATGAATGCTGGAAATTGAACTCAGGGTCCTCTTCAAGAGCAACCCTCACTCATGACTGCTGAGCCATCTCTTCAGCCCCAACATTTCATTTTCTTCCCAGTGTACTAAAACTAGCAAATAATAGTCCTAGGCCTCCCAAATAACTATGTAAATTGTCTCACTGAGAAAGACTCCCTTTCTCCCCTGCTGAGAGCTGCCCCATAGTGTATAATGGCAACTGACTATGAAAAAGGAGCCTGAAACTTCTCTGATAGCCACTCTCTCATGCCCCTCTGGATCTAGCCATTGCACCTACTGAACAGCACACACAGGAGTCAGGGTCAGGACCAGAGAGTTTGCAAGCTTAACACTGCCTGCTAGGGCTGATATATAAGGACATTTCTAGAAATACGTTGCCCTCTGACCTAGAAGATATAAATTCTTTCCAACCACCAGGGTATGATTGAGCAAACCAGAAAAATACCTCCACTAACTGTATCCTTGGGATCCTAAAAGGACTGACCCATTTCACATGAGGAGGGGGGCAACAGAATTCCCTGTTTACCTAAATCGAGACTTGATGGCTTGGACTAGCCAGCCAGCCAGTTCTTCTCAAGTCTATATATGCAAATCAACACTGCATGAAGGAATTGTACTTGGCATCAAGACCAGTTAAAGAACAGAAAGGCTAAACAGGTCACTTAATTTTTCATGATAATTTTTAATCATCCTGGACTACATCGTACCCTTTCTCCCCAGAATTTCACACGTGGAAGTCCTGGTTCTCAAAACCTCAGACTGTAGCTTGTTGATGGGGTGACCTTTACTATGGTAACTGATTTAATATGAGCTCATTGTGCAGGGGTCTGGTTAGAAGTACACAGACATAAAGATATAGCAAAGAAACCCATTCTGCCATGACTTTGGACTCAGGCTTCCAGCCTCCAGAATGGTAAGAACACAAACTTCTCTGATTCCCCCGGGCACATGAATACAGTGGATACAGTGGCCGAACTGGGGTCTTCATTTGTTCCTAACTCCAAAGTTGGGCTCCCAGCTCCTTGGTTTCAGCAAGATATAGATGGTGCAGCATCACTGTGTAAACACCAGGAGACAGGCTTTTTTTCTTTTAACATTAAAGGAGATGTTTGTTATTCCGATTTCAATGTCATTCCTTTTTTTGTTGTAACATTTTTTGGGGTGATGAAAGAGGAATGGAATTCCTGATATCAGGCAAATTGTGCATATGCCTCATTCCATAAGCCTCAGCCAGCCCATATTTGGCTATTTTTATACCATGAGCAAACCTCACAAAGCTAAATGACTGGTGTGTTTAGAACTTGCTGCTCTTAGACCTCATTCTATTTTTTCCATCTTAATTTTCAGTATAAAAATGGCAAAATATGGACCCGGTAGAGGTAAAACATGCCTTTAATCCCAGTATTCGAGAGGCAGAGGCAAGCAGATCTCTGAGTTCAAAGCCAGCCAGTTCCACAGAGTGAGTTCCATCCAGCACAGCCAAAGCTATACAGAGAAAACCTGTGCGGAAGAAGGAGGAGGAGGAGGAGGAGGAGGAGGAGGAGGAGGAGGAGGAGGAGGAGGAGGAAGAGGAAGAGGAGGAGGAAGAAGAAGAAGAAGAAGAAGAAGAAGAAGAAGAAGAAGAAGAAGAATAATAGGTGGCAGGGGGGCAAAATAAAGATGAAAAATGAAATGTCCTCCCACGTGGGTTTGCCTTTAGGACTGTATGTGAACATCATTCCCTTGCACAATGACAAAAATTTAATCCAAAATCAAACATGTAATCTGAGATGTTTCTGGTGGTGCTTGCCTGCCCTTCACTGCAGTCTAAACCCGGAGCATCTGGCAAGCACACTGCACACGTTTACACCATGCTCGAGACACACCCGTGACTCCTGAAGCAGCTTGGCTCAAGTTTGAGAGTATTGTCTGTTATAAGTTGTAGTGTCTTTATTGTATATACAGTTTTCTGTTCCCACAGAAACATAATGTATTAATTACAGCAAACAAAGGCTTTTAATATTTTCCTACCATCAGTCGTCAGCATATAAGTAGTAAATTAGTGTGTCTTTGCCTTGTATTACAATGTTTGATTTTTAAAATGACTGTGTTGCTCACTTGTGTTTCATATAAAAAAAATTGTTAAGTGAATTTTGTCTTGGGATTAGGAAAGAATTTCCACCCATTTGTGAAAGGACCCCAAACATAATTATGCTGTTTAGTGCTATATACTTACATGAAGCAATGTTTTCAACATTGACAGTAACAAATAAAAACATTGATCAACTCTGAAAAGCACTGAAGATGCCCTATATCCTGCAATATCAAATATTTAGTTAATATTTAATTCTTTATGTAGAAATAAATAACATGCATGTAGTTTACATGAGATTTTCAAAATTTTATGTACACCAAACAATGTCTTAAAATAAATTTCTCTATAATTTATTATCAGTAAAATTTGATTTGTATACCTATTTTAAAGGCTGTATATATAGGGGTGCGTAAAAATTTCTGATGAAAAGAAATTACAGCTTAAGCCACTGGATTTGTGCATTTCATTATCCAGCAAATTAATAGCATCATACACTCAACTGCCATAACCCATGGGACTCATCTTTATGTTGACTGAAAAATCACCAGTTAATCCACCAAGCAGGGCAACTGAAAAGTAATTATTTTAGTTTAGTTTACTTTTGGGGATAGGGTCTAGCTATGTAGCCCAGGCTGTCCTCAAATTAGTGGTCTCCTGTCTCAGTCTCCCAAGGGCTGGGTTTCTAACCTGGATAGAAAGTAAGAAATCTCTGAACAATTAAAAGGCGGGAGTGGGGGGGCAGGGGAGTAAGACACAAAATGGAGACTAAATAAGTAAATAAATGTCTGACTGAGAATTTTCACTATAAACAATATTGAAATGGCATTTTTAAATTCCAAGAATCCTTCTAACTTCTTTGGCATCAAGTGAATTCCACCCTACCCTAGCAAGAACTTTCATGTGTCCTCACACACATTTACTGTTTGCTGCTCAGTGTTTCTGCCCAACCATGCGAACACATCCACTTCTGGACTCCACTACATAATTTGGCTGGACACCACACCGCCGAGTGCTCACCCTTCCTGAGGGCAGGCATCCTGACACGTGACAGCCACTGATTCACTGATTCACTAATTCATTGATTTAGAATTGCCCCTTGCTAGAGTTCTCTGTCAAGAGTCTCCATGCTGAACACCGTTCTCTTATTCCATCATCTTCCGAGGGCTCTAATCATCTCCAACAACTGGCCAGGAGAGGCATCAGCAAAGCTGAGAGAGGGGCAAGCTGACATTATTGCCCTCTGCCTACACAATGGAATCCCTGTTGTCCTTTTCCATATCTAAGCTCTACATTTGGGGCAGGGAATTCAAATTTGAGACCATTTAGTTAGAGCATAACAAGGACATAAATCACAACAGCTTGGATGCAAACAAAAAGCTTAGCACCAAGCATCCATGGAGCATTCCCATCAGTCCACTTCCCTGCTGCTGAAGGTTGTGTTTAAAACAGGGTGATACTGGATTCAGATAGCAAGAGGGAAGGACGTTTGAAGGCAAATGCATTATTTGCAACTTAAGTGGGTATCTATAAGCCTTGGTTGGGAGTCACTGGTGTAAGAATGTGTATTCTCAGTCTGTCCCATAATTCTTAACAAAACAAGAGGGCTACCAGCCAGTGCCACCGGCAAGGATCCTATGGCAGCCTCTGTGTGTTATCAGCCTTGCTACAGACCTTGAGAACAGCACAGGCTGAGCTGATGGAGAAGAATAAAGGAAAACAGGAATCCTGCTCTCCCCAGATACTCTCCTCTGCAGAAGAGCAGATTTGAAGACACAAACTCTCCTTTCTTGTTCTGTCATTTCCAAGATTGGCTTCTTTTCTGACCAATGAAATGCCCCTAGAGAGTCAAGAAATCTACCACCATCACTGGCCCCTCCTCATGCTGCCACTTCATTGGCAGAAGTGTCATTAACTTTTTCTGTGACAATTATTTGAGGACCAAGTAAAGTGTGAAAATCTGTAAACTCTTGCATGGCTAAATTAAATGCTATTTTAACTAACAGTTAATAGTGTTTACTGCTGTGTAATCGTAATTTTCATTTTTTTACTGTATCTAATGACATTCTGATGACTGGAATTCTCTGTAGGGATACCAAATCATTACATTAAGGATGAGTGATTTTAGTATGCAATGACTGATCAGTACAATAATATGTAGACGGATGCTTCTGCTAGTAAATTAAATCATTTGCACCGCAGTGTATGTCAACTACAATGGGGATTCCATTATGCTGCTAAATTATAATGTAGAGCCTGGTTAAAGTAAGATAACAAATGAGCATCTTAAATTGGTGACAAACTGGTACAGTGTTTTCATAAGAGGTATGAAAAGGAGAGAACCAGTCCCAATCATCAACTCCTAGTGGCCATTGGAGTAAGCTATAGGAGGACCTTGTAGACAACTTAGAGTGTTTGTGTGTGAGATAATTTGCCTACTGGAGGAAGGGAGACCTCAGGGAGACTTGACTATATCAACCATGTGCAGAATTTCTATTCAGTTATTGTATGAGATCCAATTTTAAAAATACCCACAAAGGAGAAGAGAAAGAAAAAACCTCCCTAGCAGCTGTTCCTGGGTACACAATCAGAACCTAAAACACATCTAGGAAAAAAAATCCTTGTTTTTTCACCTCATCTATGAACTCCACTTCTATCAAGGTTTCTCTAATTCTCAAACTAACCTGTACATCAAAACATGGAATCCTACGTTAACTCAAAAACCTACACCATGTCCAGTGACCAATGCCCAACATATGAGTTCAATCAAGCCTGAGAGGCTAGAATACTCATTCCTCAAAAGGAAAAGACAGTGACAATAAAGTCACTCAAGTCTCTAGACTCTTCTTGGATCTCAGTATTCCTCATTCATTCAGATCACGTTTTGGAAAGAGCATCACAGAAAGTTCCCAAGGATGGATGTGGCCGAGGAAAACACAAGAATGGAGGACAGATGTTACCCTCTTCTACCCAAAATAGAGATCGAGAAATAAATTTTACTCAAAACGCTCAGTCTTTTGCACAGAAACTTTGAGGAATGAGGTTGATTCCATGTGATTTGATAGAAAATTCCATAGTTCAGCACTGTGCATGAGTATGTCATCACCTAGCAGACCCAGTGACATGTCCTGAGCTTGCAGACTCAGGGATTTGTCCCTAAGAGGTCACCAAACAGAAGATGAGGCAGCATAAGAACTGAGAATTACTACTTGGCTCACTGTGTAGTTTTTATTGGTTTGGGTTGTTAGGAATTTTTTGAGGGAACAGGTGTCACTGTGTCACTCAGGTTGGCCTTGGATTCACAGAAAAAACACTACTGGCCATTGCCAACTAAGCACTAAGATTATAGATGTGTGACATCATGCCCAGATTAGTTCATTGGATATTTTATCTGTTAAGATTTATTAGTGTGTGTGTGTGTGTGCACACACGCGCACCCACATGCACATGTGGGTATGCCATAAGAGAGTTGAGGTCCCTTGGTGCTAGAATTATAGGGGTTTTGTGAATACTTAATATAGCTGCTGAGAACTGAACTCCAGTACTCACCACTGAGTAGCAAATGCTCTTAACCCTTAACCCATGAGACATCTCTCTAGCCTCCTCCACTGTCTTTTAATTCTGGGACACAGGACTCTAAGTACACCCACAAGAGAGCCCCTAACTCTAGTTGGAGTTACAAAGATTCCACAAAGACTTCACCCTGTTGTTTTGAAAAATCAAATATCCTAGTCATTTGATTTTACCAATAAAGACTCAGGAGCCAGATGCTGGGATGAAAACCTGCTAGCTCAGAGAGGCAGAGAAAGTACCCAGCTAATCTTCCTATTCAGCTGAAAACCCTAGAGGAAAGAACCCAGAGTTAAAAAGCTGTTGTTTCTTCTCCATGCTGTCTTAAATACCCTCAACTCAAAGTCCCTCCTTTTCTGATTAATCCCTGTCAGGTGGTTTCTTGCTCTGCCTCTTGATGTAGGGTTAACTTTATTTAATCCTGTGTACAGAAAGCTTTTAGATTAAAGGTGTGTGCTAGGGCTGAGCTACACCTTTACCACTTGTTTACAATAAACAGAAAGTTCTTGGATTAAAGGTGTGTGCTAGGGCAGATCCACTCCATAACTATTTGTTTACAATAAACAGAAAGCTCTAGGATTAAAGGCTCAGCCATCCCACAATTAGAAACAGGTTTTTACAGTTTATATCTTCGGGTTCACAATATGATCAAAACATCACCTTCACATCAAGTGGGGATTGGCCAGGGAAAGAACTTTCTGTCATACAACGAGGCCTAGAGGTTGAGGAAAATATAAAGTAATGGAGCTGGGGGTGTAGTTTAGTGACAAAGTACACATTCAACATGAACAAAGCCCTGCTTTCCACTCTCAGCACCAGAAAGAGAGAAGAAGGAAGAGGGAGTGATGAGAGGAAGAGAGAGTGAGAGAGAGAAGGTAAGGAGAGGGAGGAAGGATAAGGAGACAGAAGAGAACATAAGACAGTAGGTAAGAAGAAGGGAACAAGAGGGAGAAGAGACAAAAGTAAAAGTGAGCATAGGACATAGAGAAATCAAGCCGAGACTGATCTGGAAACTTCCTGCTGGCTGACTTTCACATATTGGAAGATGCTATGCGGGCTGTTGGAAGAGAAAAAGAAAAGCATCAGTGAACTTATCTAATGGTAAATTCTACATGCTACAATACTCATTTGCCTGGGAAAATGTGTTCATTGATGCAACAGTGGCATGACTGGTATGAGAGAAACCAACTGTTTTCCCAATGGATATGAGGCCCATCTCACAGGAGAGAATTCATGCTAGGTACTGTAAACCTTCTCAAAGTCCTTTTGTGGCTGGGAAAATCATAAAACCTAGGGAGAAACTCTCTTTTATCATTTGTTAAATAAACATTTTGTCAAACTACCTTCAAAATATTTATGTTTATACCCAGAGGTTAGTGCTGGTCTCAACCTTGGTCAGAGAAGCTTCTTTTTGTTGTAAGTAGTAATCAGTGCACAGACTTGTAACTGATGAAAGGCTGGAGCATAAATGACTGTTCAGCATTCTGCCCTGAATGGGATATAGATCAGCGCTCCCTGCCAAAGGCTCAGGGAACAGCTTAGAAAAGTGAGTGGAAAGAATATTAGAGCCAGAGGATGTGGATGGATGCTCTGAAATACTGTCTTATGGACATGGCACAGCTGTTGCTCTCATGAACTCACAGCAGCCATGGTTACCTGCACAGGACTTCCATAAGATTAAGCCAGTCAACATTCCACAGCATAGATAAGAGAGAGGCTCATGAATCTTTCCCTGCCAGGGAGCTATTGTCAATTAATGCCTTCTGGGGAGTCACCATACACCAGTGTCACACGACCATAGATCAGACATGTTTTATAGAAATGCCATCCTAGTGACAACATAAAAGTGTCTTAACAAAAGGACAAGGTAGCTAATGAGATACTGGTGACACAGCTATGACAATAATGACAACAGTGACACACTGCAGCTTCCACAACAAGATGGGTTCTTTGGTTGGTTGGTTTTTGGCTTCTTTTTCTTTCTTTCTTTCTTCTTCTTTCTTTCCTTTCTCTTTCTTTCTTTTTCTTCCTTCCTTCCCTCCTTCTTTCCATTCTTTCTTTTCTTTTCTTTCTTTGGTGGAAGAGATTGCAAGTGTGGAGGGTGGATATGGAGGGATGGGGAAATGAGGGGATTGGGGTGCATGATGTGAAATTCACAAAGAATGAATAAAAAGGTTTGTTTGTTTGTTTTTTAAGAATGCTGGTTATTAGAGCACATGGATGGCAGCAAGAGTGGAAAACCAGAAATACATATTTAGGAAGTCAGAGAAGACTGCTAATGGCCACCTGCTGAAAAGGGTGTTGGATTGACAGGGAGGGGGTAACCAAGGCAGCCAGCACTGGGAAGCCTTTCAAAGACACTGATTTCACATTCAATATAACTATTCTGGTCTATGCTTACTGGATCTCTCTCTGGCACACAAAATATTCTTTTCCTTCCTTTCCCAGAGAATCAAAGAAAATTCCCCCATAACACTATTATGTGTTTTTGTGTAAATCAAACCTGCCCAAGATGTAATCAGAGCAAAATGTCACCACTGCAAACGCCATCATTCACAATGGTGTTCAGAGTGGGTGTGTCCTCTGCCAGGGTGTATGACACCCTGGAGAGAGCTGCTGGGTACTGCTGCTGACCTGCTTTGCACACCAGCTCTAACCAACGGGTGGCTGGTCGACTCTACCAAACCCTCTTCCACGAAAGACAGCAAGCAACAGTAAATTACAAAGTCTATGATGACAGGAAAGAAAAGAAGAGAGAAACTTAGTCACCAAAGTAAAATATGACCCAGCAAGGAGAGAAGAACTAATGGCTGCTTCCACAAGGGAAATAAGCTTTGCAGTTTTGTCAGAGCTGTGTCATCTCTTTAAAAAAAAAAAAAAGGCTGTGCAGGTTGGAAGCTCCACAAGACTCACTGTGGCAGAAGGACAAGTAGGAACAGAAACACAGCTCAGCCTCCACCTGACAAGCTAAGCAGGCTGACTCAGGGTAGGGACCATGAAGATGAAAGCCGTCTTTTCATGGCTTGCTCATTTCATATAGCACAGATGGCAATGGCAAAGGGGATACTTTGAATTGAATCTTAGTTTTTTTATTTTAATTTTATGCTCATGGGTGTTTGTCCTACATGCCTGTCTATCCACCATGTGCGTGCCTGATGCTGGAGAAGGCCAGTAGAAGGCATTCAGTTCCCTGGAACTGCAGTTACAGATGGTTGTGAAGTATCATGTGGGTGCTGGGAATCGAACTCAGGTCTTCTGGAAGAACAGCCAGTGCCCTTAACCACAGGGTCATCTCTGGTTCCTGTTAAAAATATCTTTCCCAATATTACCCAGTGAAATTTTTATATAGAAAGAAAAATAGCAAGGGTGTTTTTCTGTTTCATTTCCATAGACCGCCTTCCAAGCTATCAAGAAAAGACAATTCTTCCCTCAGAATATTTAGGTGTCCTTTTTTCAAAAAGTGTGTAGCTTGTAAAATTCTCTGAAGTAAATGCAAAGTTGCCAAGTACAGGGTAATGTTTTATTGACACATTTAATTTACTTTGAGTTTTATGTAATTTCCACTCAGTTTTAGTTGCTGTTGTGAATTCCAAACACATGAGTACTAGATCATACAGCTCTGATGTAAAACACCTTCTTAGTATGCCTAAAACCTGCTGGCCAAATGTCAGAAGCTCAGAAGACCTAGCTTTCTGTTTGTCTCTAAAACGACTACATTCAGCAAGGGGGAGCTGTTTTCTGCTAATGACATCACAGTGTTAATATATTACCACCTGACTTTGACAGGCAAATGAGTCCTTGACTAGATTACCTTAAGTAAATAAATGTGGGTAAAGAGATTATCTAGCATTATGCTTTATTGTAGCCCTTAAGTCACAGGCCCAATATTTTAAAAGGATTAGCAATCTCACTGTGTACCTTAAAGAAAAGCCCTTTGCCATATAGCACCCTTGGCCTTGAGCAATGGCATACCTGACCCTCTGTCCCAGCTCCCTTTCGTAAGAGGCCACCACCTGTGCAGCACAATAAGATCTGACTTAGAGAAGTACGTGGCATAACATCATGGAGAAAAGAAAAATATTATTTTAATGTGAGAATATTTTACATAGTCTAAGAATCCAAGGTGTTCCTTCAACTATCTGGCAATCCAAAAGATGTTATTTAAATGTGCAGTTTAAAATTGAGTTTAATGGGTCTCTAGAGAGCTGGGAATGAGGCATTTTGTAGGGCTTTGTATTGGCGCTCGACATACAAAAAGTACTTAAGGAGAAGAAAGCATTTTCTTTGATTGCTGATTTCAGTAACTTGTGTTATTGGGTGATCAGATAGCCTTACTTAAGGGATTAGCCACTGTCTTACCGTGTCATTCCAGTGTTCCAAGAATTCCTTTGGAGATTAAAAACAAATCCTTGGAATAAGGATCCAATCTTTCAGTCCAAAACGACTTCTTGGGACACCAGTGAAAAAAAGTCAGAAATGAGGTAATCCCTTAAGAAAGGGGATATTTGATAACTCAATAGCACAAATTAACTGTGAGAATGCTCAGGGAATCCAAATGCATTATAATTAATTTAATTCTTAAGAAATACATTGAATAAGGTAGTTAATCCCCGTAAATGTAACCTAGTGGAGGGAGGGTGGGAGTTGGATGGTTCTGCCCTTCTTAGCTTTCATAAGCCAATCACAGACAGAAGTTAATTTCCCCTGGATGTGTCTACAGACTGCACGCATTTCCAGGCAGAAGATTGTGTATGTGTGTAAGCTATATTGTAAAGATGCAAATAACCCTTTCATGTACAAATATACAAAACTGATAACTACAGATTGATGGCTGTCCTAGTCAGAGCCGTAAACTCTGCTGCAGGAGAATGGCTGTGCTCTTCTGATCCAGAAGGGTGATGTCAGAGAGAAGAGCGCGTGTGGCAAGCACACTGGGCGCTGAATGCGTGGATTGTCTCATGGGTTTACTGACTCACTTTATCTTTTCCCCAAGAGATCCAGAGATACAACAGCATTATATTTTAAGTCTGAATTCCTCATTACAGAAATGTTTTATGAATTACTGAGTTAACATTAAGCTTTTCTGGAAATAAAAATAAATCTTAAAAAAAAAAAAATTGTGTCTGTTTCATGGCCTGCTCAGCATGGTTCAGTAGGAGACATTTAGCAAATAAAATGGGTAGGCTGTTAAGGATCTTAAACAGTGTCTTAGCTGTGTGTGCCATGCTGTTGCTTTTCAAACAGGAATTCTCAAGCCTTTTTTATTCAGAACACTGGCAGTCTGCTGTTAGGTTAAACAGTTTATGGTTCTGTTTGTTTGCCTCAGTGGTAGGGCTTGAACTCAGGGCTTGCATGTGGTGGGTAGGTGCTTTAGCGCAGCCAGCTAGAACACTAGGAAAAGGCATGGGAAGACAATGCTCCGCTACAGAGAAGACAACCCAGGGAACCCAAACCTAGCTCCCTCCGCTGACCTGCTGAGCAGCTGAGAAATGCAGGCAAAGAGCTCATGAGGATGTGACCTGTTCCTATCCTCTTTCCATCTGGTGATAATCTCAGAAGAAGCTAGGAACACTGTTCCACACCGGGTGATCTCCATGCCTGCTCAGACTTGCTTTCTCCTGGGGCGATGATCATGGAATGGGAACTAGGAAATGGAAGCCTGGTTTCTGCTCTTCCTCCCACCTCTGCTCTGTCTCTGGAGCCTGTGGGGCTTAGGCGCAGCCCCATGCCTCCATCTGACCTCCAGAGAGCAGCCTTTGTTCACTCCATATAGATGTCCTGAAGCCAAACACTGCTAAGGGACATAAACTTAGATAACTCGTGGTCCCATCCAGTTCCGGAAAAAGTGGCCACGGAATGGAAGGAGCCGCTGTGAATCACCAGAGTGGAGAAAATAAAGATTGAAATAAACAGAGAGGCAACTGGAAATGACAATCATAAGCAGGCGATGACTAAGGGACAGATCAGTGCGTCAGACAAGGAGCTCTTATGGAGGTGGCTTGGAGGTGGGCAGGAGACCGGAAGAAAACGCTGTCATTACACTCTCATGATTATGTGCCCACATACCACCCATGCAAAAGGGGGGGAGGCTTAAGCACTAACACCCATGTCCCATATCTTCTCTAATTGTGCCCTTTTTATTGTTTTCACAAAAGGAAGAGGGAGATAAAGGTGATGTGGTCAGAGCCCTGTACAGAAAGACCAAAGGGGTAGCCCAGAGCACCAGCTGTTTGAAAAGGGTCAAGCCTGAGGCCAGTTCCTACCATCAGCACATCACCATGGAAAACAGGGACAAAGTTAAAGAAGGCAAGGAATGCTGCCTCTCACCTTAATCTGAGGTCAGTAGGTTACCAGACACTACCACCCCAGATCCTACCAGTAGCTCCAGAAGACCTGGAGGCTAAGAAGGGCTCTCAGAGGCAATGAACACTCAGGCCCCTGGTTTAAAAAAAAAATCTACAATACCTTAATTTTTTTTCTTTTTACTTTTATTTATGTGTATGTGTCTGTGTCTACATGCATGTATGTGCAAGTGCCTTCAAAGACCAGAAGGAAGGGCGTTGGATCTCCTGGAGCTGGAGTTACAGGTCATTGAGAGCCATCAGCTGCGGACTCAGGGAACCAAACTGGGGTCCTCTGCGAGAGCAGAAGGCGCTCTTGTCTGCTAAGCCATATCCAGCCCCACCCATCCACCACACAGGTTCAGTCTAACTCAAGGGTTGATTTCTCCTCAGCGCCCAGAAAGCACGCACCACGGGACAGTGACTCAGAGCTTTGTTAGTGGCTCCTAGAGCTGATTCGGGAGTTGATGGCTTCGACTGGAACAGCTGTGTTTGGACACAGGGACTGTCACTGATCAGACTAACTGGTGGGCCACTGAACCCCCAGGGATCAGACTGTCTCCCAGTATGTACCATCATGCTTAGCGGTTTTTCCCTGGGTTCTAGGGTTGGGGGTGGGGTTTAAGGGTCGTCACACTTGTGTGGCAAACACTTCACCTACTGAGCGATCTCTCCAGCCCCTCACTTTGTTTGTAGAGATACTTACAGGACTAAATTGCTGACTCCAAAAAGACCTGAACTCCCAGAGAAATATGATTTTAGACTCAAAGCATGTTGATCCTACCAGTAGCTTCTTCAGTGCTTAGCCCCTCTGGGTGTCGAGAATTTTTTTTCATGCACAGTAAATACACTCAGCCCTTCATATCTTCCCCTCTGAAGGCTCAGCCTTTTCGGGCTTAACAGTTTTTAAAAAAAAATTTTTTTTTGAATACTCAAAAAACTGGACACCTACGGACCTTTTTTTTCCCCTTGTCATTTGTCAGTCCCTAGATAATACAGTGTAATTCATGGGGCACTGGCATTGTTGTGGGTTTTGTAAGTAATCTACAGATGATTTATAGTATATGGGTGATATGCATAAAGTATACAGAAATATCATGGTGTTTTATATGAAGTGTTAGAGGATATTAATACAGAGTTGGAAGTCCTGAAACCAATCTCCCTTGGGTACCATGGGACACCTGTATTGATGAAATATTTGTTCTTAGGATATATTTGCTGTATTGTGTACAGGACCCAGAGTGTATGCACAAGAGGCAGGCAGGTACAAAATTCCATAAATGATCTCACATAAGGTAAGTGTTGCATGTCTTTGAGGTCACAGACCCACTAACACTGAGTGGTGCTTTACACGGGAAAAAGAAAGACTTTATCCTCAAAAATCATTTATTTAATACCTCCCAAATAAAGTTATCAAAAGGAAAAAAGGTGAAGCTATTAAACTTGAGGGTTAAAAATATTCTCAGTGCATCAGCCAGAGAATTGCCTCAGCAGTGAAAAGCACCGGCTGCTCTTCCAGAAGACCCGTGTTCAATTCCCAGCACTCACATGGCACCTCACAACTGTCTAACTCCTGCTCCAGTGGATCTGACATCCCTCACACAGACATGCATGCAGTCAAAACACCAATGTACATAAAGTATTCTTTTAAAATATTCTCAGTGCAAAAGAGAATTCTGACTAACATTATAACACGGGTAAACATAGAGAACATTATGTCATAATGAAAAAAGCAAAAGGAAACTCTATAATTCCCTCCTCAGGAGGCGATCCCATATGACTTGAATAGTCACACTCATGGACTCAGGGCTGCAGCGGTGGCTGCTAGGGGCAGGAAGAGGTCAAATGGGAGCCATTGCTCAGTGAGTACAGAGATCCAGTTTTCTAAGATGAAGGAGGCCTGTGGAGGATGGTCAGGCAACAGTGGGACTCTCCTTCATTGCTACTAAAATATAAACTTCAACATGGTTAAAATGGAGGCTAGAAGTGTAGATCAGGAGACTGGGTGATTTAGCATGCTCACAGCCAGAACCAATAAATCAATTAGAGCTAAAAATGACCAATGCGGTGGGATGTATTCTATGGAGATTTTGTTAAAAGCAGAGAGCAAGTGTGTTCATTTGCTTTGATGGCTGGAGTTTGCCTCAACAGATCAGTACAGGACAGTGGATCAGATAGAGGTAAACACAGTGGCCATGAGTTACTAATGATCACACCTGAGAACCTGCACAAGGCCGTTAGTGGCATTTTACTAGGATCCTTTTGCATAATTTTCCAGGATTTAAGCATTTTTTAAAAAAGATCTAAACAAGGTTTTAGGTTCAATCCCCAGCAACACACATACACACACACACACACACACACACACACACAATTTTGTAATTAACTAAAGATGTTTAATTACAAAAGAAAACCCAGAATACAGAGCAAGATCAAATTTTTGAAAGATTATCTGCATGTATATTCCTAGAATGGTAGCACATATGCTCACATTACCTAGAGATAAAAAAGTAATTGATCCCAGGGAGTGGTGGCATACACCTTTAATCTCAGCTCTCAGGAGGTAGAGGCAGGAGGAACTCTGTGAGTTCGAGGCCAGCCTGGTCTACAAAGTGAGTCCAGGACAGCCAGGGTTCTGTTACACAGAGAAACCCTGTCTCGAAAAACAAAACAAAACAAAAAACCGTAATTGTATCTGGAGGTATGCTCAGGACACCAGGTGCGAATCCCAGCACCAAGAAGAAAACACAAGAGCAAATGGAATATTAAAAGAAAAATAATTACCAACTCACACAGTAGCACCTAATGTACAGCACTCTGGCCATGTCAGAGAGGGCGTGCGCACATGCGTGAGTGCCTGCGTGCATGCCTGCGTGTGTGCGTTGGTGTTGCTGAGGATTGAATTTAAAACCTTGTTTAGATCTTAAAAAAAAAAAAAAAAAAAACACTTAAATCCTGGGTCTCTGGTCTTGAGCTGCAGAAAGTCTGATCCTAGTAAGAGCACCCTGTACTCAGGAAGGAACCAAGCTGCCACCCCCGGCCAGGCCCTCTTGAGCTGAGCTTGGACAACAGATACACATTCCTGCTCCTTCCCTTCCCAGGGTTAGATTGATGAGGGGCGGACGGGAGCCCTGGGTTGACCCAGGGAGTGGGGCCAGTCAGGGCCATCAGCCGACTCTGCCCCAGGGCATCTCTCAGCTCAGAGCCCAGACTCAGAAGCCTTGGAGAACCTTGCCAGGTCACCGGGAGGTGCCCCTGAAAAGGCAGCTCCAGTGCGACCCTTCGCAGCACCCCAGTCATTGCAAAGGGCTTCAAGTGTGTGTAAATTCTGTGCTTTACTAACACACTAACTTTCCATAAATAAATGCACACATATTTATTGTTTTATGTCTTCTGCCCTAGTATTTATTTAGCCTGTGGCTGGATCACCAGGAAATAGCAATATGTACTCAGTTAGCTATTCAAAAAGAATTATAAGGGTTAAGTTAGTTAGGTAGTTTGTTTGTTTGCTTGCTTTTAAATTAAAATTTACATATGTAACTTATTTTTCTCTGTATTTATGAATAACATACAGCAGGAAGAGAAAATTAAAAGTATTATTTAATGAAGAAGGACAACTTCATATTATATTTCCTCAAACAAAAAGAATAATAAAATTACAGAAAACTTACTGTATGGAAGCCCTATGTGGAATTGTGGTGAAAACAATCCTAATTAGAAGTTGACCAAGGTGCTCTGGCTCCTAGTTTAAAAAAAAAAAAATCCAGATCATGAGTGCTTAGAGTTTTGTGTCCAGTTTCAAGAGGGTCCCTCAGCCTGGGCAGAGACAAAATGATCAGAGAGAAAACTGTGTGAGGATTTCCCCAAAGTATATTCACTCTTTGCTCTCAGGTTAGTGAAGTCACTAAGCCCTGGTCTCCAACCAGCTGCCCCGCTTTGAATTCTGACCTGGGGTTTTACTGGCGCAGAGGGCTAGTGTCAAAAGTCAGACTTCAGACCTCACACACCTTCAGCAGATGGGGAAAGAGACGCCTGCCTACCAAATGTCTCTGGTACCGGTCCTAGAGTCTACCATTGACTGTACCTTAACTGCAGAAGAACCCCTTGATGGATGGATGGGATGGCTGAGTGAGCCCCAACAGAATGACATAAGGGTTGGGTAGGAGCAGATCCTTACACGCCTGAGTCTCACCTACACGCCAAAGTCCTACAGGGTCCTAGAAAAGACCCCTTAAATGAAAAGTAAAAGTTAATAAATAGTGCATATTTTACTTAGCTCATGTTCTGGCCAGGGTTACTTGATTGTGGGGTCTATTTTACATATGCCAGGGACAGACAGAGTTGGGAACCGCTATTGCCTGCTTTATGCTTAAGGCTGACAGTCGGTTTCCCAATCACTAGCTACATTCTTGTGGTTGAGCTAAATTCCCATGGCCATCACCTCCTGCATAGACATAACCTAACTGGAACCTCACTTCATATGGACACCCATCACCCTGGGAGAGGTGTTGTTGGCCAAAGCAGCTCATTTCTCAGACATGAAATTTACACATTGGCAATATGATGGGCCATTTACAAACTCCACTCCAACTTTCACATAATATGATTCCACAGATAAAACATTCCATGAAATTCTAAGCGTGTTGGTTCACAAGCTTAATCACAGCACTTGGGAGGCAGAGGCAGACAAATCTCTGTAAGTTCGAGGCCAGCCTGGTCTACAAAGTGAGTCTAGACAGCCAGGGCTCTGTTACACAGAGAAACCCTATCTTGAAAACACAAAACAAAACAAAAAAAGCCAATAATAATAATATGCTATTATTATTATTAAATGAAAATTGGAAGGTTTTTTCATTTATTTATTTCTTCAAGTTACATCTAAATCATAATACCCTACCTCCTCCCTCTCCCAGTCCCACCCTTCTACTCTCTTCCCCCTCACCCACCTATCTGCTTTTTTTTTTTAATTTAAGGTATATCTTTCCCGAACAGCTCCCCCTTTTAGTCCAATAAATGGTTCTTTTTTTTTTACAACAATAAATACAATACAAAACAATAAGAAGAATTAGGCCACAATTATAAAATTATAAGGTATAATATACATTCCCAATGTCCAGTCCATACCTATTTGGCAACTGATATTAATATTCTATTATCTATCTATCTCAATGAGTTTAAAGTTCTATACCTAACTCAGTTTCCATCCTAACTTGCATTACCAACTTAAAAACACCTTCTTAGACCTAGAACATCTTTTTAATTCCTAAACAACTTAAAACTTAACTATGAGACTATAACTATCTAGTCTTCAACCACATCAGAGACCTGACAAGGATAAATATATCTGATTATACAGAAAGTGCAAAGCCAGCAGCTTCCAAAACTAAGAAATGACAGACAACTGGCTGCCTGGACAGTCCCCAGTTTCTCTCAATACATTAGAGCCTTCAGCCTTTTGACCCAGTATCTCTGACAGATATTAATTGTAAAGCAGAAATTATGAAGAACTTGCCTACCCTGTCTTGGCAGAGCTAGGCTGTCGAGTTACCTGCTTCCAAGCTTTGTCCTTTTCGGACAGCATTCTGTCTACAGTTGAAGCAAGGGATTTTTCTTGCCCAGTGACAAGCTTGCCACTAATGCAACCATCTACAAATGGAGATTTTTTTCAATGCTCATCCTCTACTTGGAGTAGAATACGGGGTCCTATCAGGAGCTGATACGTCTCAATATCAAAAAATTTTAAGTTAAGAAAACATGTTTGAAAATCTCTTGAGGTTTTTGAAGACTACCTATTTATCTCCATATATTTGGATAAGCAAATGTTGTCTCTTAGCAACTTGATTTCTAGTTAACGTAGAAAACATCTGTGATAAACTATGCTGGTACCTAACAAAACAAAAAGGCCAATAATAATAATAATAATAATGTTATTATTAAATGAAAATTGGAAGTTTTTTAAGATTTATTATTATTATTAGAATGTGTGTGTTACATGTGTGCAGGTGTCTCTAGGGACCAGAAGAGGGTATCGGACACTTTAGAACTGGAGTTACAGGAGATCGTTGTGAGCTGCCCAATATAGGAGATAAGAACCAAACTCAGATCCTCTGGAAGAACAGCAAACAGTAGACAAACTCTTCAGCCCCACAGGAGTTCTTTTAAAGAAAAAATTAGAGGCAACAATCTAGCCTACAGACAGTACTGAGCAGATAGCCCTTAAAAGGAGAACTATGTGAACCTACAAGGGAGGAGGGAACAGAGGCTCTTTCTTCAGCAGGAAGCACAACTTAGGCTCTTTCCCACCCTTCTCTTGTCCTAGGCACTAATATCTCTTTTCCTTTCCCAGTTGCTATGGCCACCTTCCAAATACTCAGAAAGAGAGCTTTCTCTTTCTGGGTCTACTACACACCACAGCCCATTTGACTGGATTTTCAGGGTTATTTTTAATCAGTTCTTTTATCATTAGACCTCATTCATTTTAACATCCTTGCAACACTCTTGCGGTGAGCTCACAGTAAAAATGGAAGCATAGTCACCAGAAGACGGGACTCCTTTGGAGCAGCTGACCCAAGTGCTCAGGCACTAACCAATGGGACTGCTGTGGCGACATCAGTCCGTCAGCCTCTTTATAATCACGCCTACACGAGGACTACTAAACCTAGAATTTCCTTTTTCTTTCTGTTTTCACCCAGTGTGCTATCATTTTCTCCCATCTCCCCACCTTTCTCCATCACATTTCAGAGAATATGCATAATATCAACCACAGAGGCTCCTGCGTTTCCAGCCTTTCCCCTCCTTTCCTCTCTACAACTGTCACCCTTTTAAGCTTAGCCAACCATGGGCTATCATTATTCATCAACAATGCCTAGCTTGGTGGGGTAGCCACAAACAAGAAGAGGGGAAAAAAACAGAAAGAAGAGAAAGGAAAAAAGTTGGGGAGGGGTGAAGTATTTAAAGCTCTCATAAAATTAAGTCTCAGATTTAAATTCTCCCTCATATTTTATTGTCTTTTCTTTTCTTTTTCCTGTGGTAAATGGTAATTAGAGTCAATAATCTTTTGCTGAGAGAGCACCTTGTCTTCACAGTGTTTATATCATCATCATCAAAGATCTGCCTCAAGGGCCTGGCTTGTTAATAATTTAAGGTGTGCTCAGCCTAGTTAGAGCAGGAAGCCTAGTTATTGAGTTTGTAAACCAGCCGATGATTTATGGGAACACCTTGCATGACTCATGCTCATTAAATAAAATACTTCAGTTTAATAAGGAACATGGGGTAAACAGCCCTTCCCGTTATGGGGTGAGTGTGCGATTGGAGATTGTTGAGTTTTGTCACCAGGTCCCCAACATTATTTTGTCTTAATTGTACTGGCAGACCAAGGAGAGTGGAAGGCTGTGCATATGTGTGTGTGTGTGTGTGTGTGTGTGTGTGTGTGTGTGTGTGTGTGTTTCTGCACATGTGCAAATGTTGACTGGCTCTCTCCCTCTGAGACTCACAGGAGACAAGGGAGTCCATTGCCTTTTACAGATAAAACTTGAGACATTATATAACCTACAAGCTATATCCTCTCATGGAGAGACTTTTAAGTCTCTCCCTCTCTCTAAAAGGCTACTAATTAAGAAACTAGAAATGTTCATGGAAATAAAGTTACAAGAAAAAAATCAATACACAGTTGTTAAATGTAACCCGCATTTAACCACCCTTGCCATATTTTACTGCTAAACACTGCTTCATTCATTTACAATTCCTAAGCAGACTGGTACATCAAAAGCTAAACAGAGCCTTCTGGTCTGTGTAAAAGAGATGCACACATGATGTCCTTTTCTTCTTCGGTGTCCCCCGGTGTCTGGTGGTGTCCCCCGGTGTCTGGTGTTCCATGGGTCTGTTGGAATCCTGACGTTGTATTTCCTAGTGGACACAGTCTAGTGGCGGCTTATGTTTCTCTTATTCTAAATTCACTAATAGGAGGGTAAAGTTGGCACTAAGGGAGTTAGGAAATGAACTTGTTTGACTTTACAGATTTCCATTTAATGTAAAATTTAATATGTGATTAGGGTAAAAAAAAAAGGTTAGCATGATTTCTTGGTTAGAGAAAAATGTTCAGAAAGAAAGAAAGAAAGAAAGAAAGAAAGAAAGAAAGAAAGAAAGA